>VWZP01005875.1:768657-876065 GCA_013396995.1 Dicaeum eximium | reverse complement strand
TTTTTTTTTTTTTTGGATGGTTTAGCTGCTTGCATAATCTAATTAAATTTATAAGTCGTTCTCTGCTGGTTTTCACCTTCAAGACTAGTGCTACCTGAAGAAGCGGATTCTTTCCAAAAGCTTTTCCTGTTTTTTTCTCAGTGGCAGCTAGCCTGATAAAAGATAGCCCCTCTTTTTACAAACCACAGTAGAAAAAGAGCAAGTTACATCTTTAGCAGTGTGTTGAGTGACAAGGGAAAATTTGGCTCCTTCTACGTAGTGTAATATGCAGCTAAAAACATCCAGTTAGTAGGTGTGCTTCAATTTGGTTTTATTTTCCAGAGACTGTTCTAGAAAAATGGGTATTTCTGCAGTACTCCAGAAACCTCTTACAAATTCATTAGTCGACTCAATTTGCTGAAGTCAGGGTAGAGAGCCTTTAGCACAGTGTGAAGGTAGATGGACTTTCAGGTTGCTTTGCCTTGCCTGTAGGTCTGTATTAAGAGTTGCAGGTGTAAAATGTGAGATGTCGTTTAAAAATGCGTCTGTGAAATGGGTCCAGGCTCCTGTGTGAACACAGGAGTTTTGTGTGGATTGATGTGGAGTTAAATCAATATCAAGCTGAAGTTAGCAGTGTTTTAATTGGCATAGGCTTCACTGAGGTACCAGTGCTGAAATCTTCCTGTGATCCCATATAAACACAGAATTATGTCATGTAGTGTTACTTTGTGAAATTGAAAATCCTTTTATTCCCTTTTTTTTTTTTTTTTCAGAAACCAGTGACATTTGAGAAAACCTTCGTGTTTCTCACAGGCAGCCTCTACAAGCACTTCTCACATCCAGCCAGAGTTGGATTCACATTTCAGAGTGACAGGCTAAAAATGTGCTCCCTCCCTCCACCCCTCCCTCCACCCCTCCCTCCACCTTTTTAGTAGCCGATTGACAACCAAAATTATGTGACAGGTTTTCCTGATAGTGCACCTTTGGTGTTGTGTAAATCCCGAAGGACTGATGGAAATCCTGTGGGTTTATAGATGAGTCTTCTAATAGAATCTGAGGAGGATTTTCTAGGCAGGTGTCTGCAGTCTCACAAGAAGCCTTTCTCATGGAAAGCCACACCTCAGGCAGTTGTGAATTGCTGCAGTGTTACTTCCATCAAGTATTAGCATCTGGATATGGCTGTGCTCAACTAATTGTGTCTTGAGTTAAAGTGCCAGATGATAGCTGATAGTACACCATTCTTTCCCTAAACAAACAGTACGTTTTCAGCCCATTGTGGCAACTCCCACTGAGCTGTGAGAAAAGGGAGGGGATCCTGCCTTCAGCTATGTCTCCTGCAGGGTGCAATCAGTGGAAATAACGCAGAGTGAGGCTGGAGGAAGAGAGGTGATACTGAGCTATGACATAAGGGATGGCACTAGTGTGTTCTTCTAACTTTTTTAGAAGGCTGTGAAAGTCACCTAAAAGTGGTGATGTTTTACATCATTTGCTGGGTGTGAGGGAGAGGATCCTCAGTGTACATCTATATCTCTATATCGATATAGATATAGATAGATATAGATATATCTGCTGGTAGAAAGAAACTGGAAAAATGAAGATTAAAGGATTGAGCAAGCCCTGGCACTGCAGAGAGGCTGGCAAGACAATGTGTGCCCAGTGCCCAGTGCCCCCTTCCTCAGTGCATCTCCCAGGACAAAGGCTTTGGGAGAGAGGATGCACATGCTTAGCCCATGTCTTCACGAGTCTGTCTGGAATTTAGGACTGAAACAAAGCGCTGTGACTTTGTAGCCCCTCTTTCAACACACAGATGGAAACTGTAGCTTTTAACTGGTTTCCTTCAAGTTTTTTCCCCGGGGCATTTCCAGGCAATGAAGATTTGATCACTATTTGTTACTCCTTCTTATTAATTGAGAATTGATCTTACAAAGCCAGACCATCAGTTTGATTCTTTCAGGTGAGTTTATGTGGTGAATATATTCAGCCTTCCAGTGCTTGGCAATCCTTCGACTTTTTGGACTCCTTTGGACTGTGTTGTTGAGCCAAAATTCATAATTTAGATTTATATTGGAAGTGTACTAAGAATCCCAGATCCCAAGATTAGTATTTGAAAGGGTTGAGCTTTGATCATTAGTGTGGCTTATCAGTTTAGATTTATTCACAAATGATAGACCCTATTAGACTGGACTAGATAGGTGAAGGTATGCCAGAAAAAGGCATCACTTTTTACAATACAAGGAAGGTCTTCGGTTGAGCAACAGCCCCCCTTGCACTCAGAACAAATGCAGGTGTTCTTACCTTGGCATTTTCAGTATTTACAGTTCCTCTCGCTGTAGCCGGGCCCCTGAGAGCTCTGTTCCTCTCGCTGGCTGCTGCACTTCTGCGAGCAGACACAGAGGTCACTGCGCAGCCACAAACCCTTTTTGTCTGTGACACTGCTTGCACCAGGCTAGCTCATCCAAACCCTGCCCTTGGGGGTGTGAGGCTGTCGGCCGGCACCGCAGCTCCTGCGTTTTTAGGAAAAACAGGACTGCGATTCCCAAGTTAAGAACAACGAAGCAAGGAGCTGCCCAACTGCAATTTTATACTTACCAACCTTATAAACATCCACACTGAAAGGGCTGTGGTGGGAAGGGCTGCACCTGATCCTCGGGTCTGCTGGCAGTGTGTCCCACTGATGTGCTGAATGATGGAATAGGGGGTGCATTCATTAAAGTGGCAGTAACCACTGGGAAGGACCACAAGCGTATTGGAGATCAAGATTGGAATTAAAAAGTGATCTTGACACATTGGACAAGTGGCCTGAGTTGTTAGAAGGCATTTGGACAGGGCCAGCAGGTCAAGGAGCAGTCAAACATTTACTAAAAGAAAACCCTACCAAGGGCTTTTGAACACAAAGATGCAGCATAGCATTCAAACAAGCTCTGAGCCAGACATTACTAGAAACTGAAAGAGTGCATAGGGGAAGTGCTGCCTTATCCTGGCCGTGGTCCTCTGCTCTGTTGTAGGCTTCTGCTGCTGGCAAATGCCAGGGAATGCTGAGATGATGGTGTGCTCCATATGGGTGCTCTGATGTCATGCTCGTGAGTGCAGAGCAGAAATGATCTGCCACAGACACAGGACAGAGAACTGGGCAGCAGTTCTACTGAAAAGATCTGGGATACTGGTGGATCCAAAGCTGAAGCAGAATCATAGAGTCATAAAAACATTTAATTTGAAGAAGGCCTCTCAGATCATTGAATCCAATCATTAACCCAGCACTGCCAAGTCCACCACTAAACCATGTTCATGAGTGCCACATGTGCTTGTCTTTTAAATACTTCCAGGGATGGTGACTCAACTACATCCCTGGGCCGCCTGTTCTGATGCTAGTCCAACCTTTCAGTGGAAAAAAAAATCCTAATGTCTATTTTCTATTTCATCTGTTCTGAGAAAAGCCCACGCCATATTGGAGTAGATAAGTGGTGATGTTATGTGTAAGAAATTTGTGCTGTCGTTGTGTTTGGTGGTGCTGGTATTTCCTGGAGCACTGACTCCAGCTTTAGCCATACACTTTGAAAAAGGTATGGACTAATCAGCAAGGGTTCACAAGAGCAGAGGGAATGAGTAGAAGGAATATGAGTTAGTTTGTTTTGCTGTAAGAAAGATTTAGATTAGCCATTGGAAATGCTTTCCAGTACAGCCAATAGAGAAGCAAAGAATAGGCTGTCTATCTAGTTCTCTGTCCTGGCAGGATTTTGAGAATAAGCTAGAAACCAGCTCATGGGAGATCAGCATGTTAGATCTGTTATTATTGACACAGATAATGGCTATTCTGCCCCACAGCAAAGGGACAGGCTGCCTCTAGGTCCTTTTTAACCCTATTCGTCACCAAGTGGTTCTTAGATGAACTATGTGCTGTCATTTATACCTGTTTAGAGTGGTTACACAATTAGGATAAAAATAATATCCTCAAATCCCTATTCAGAATGAGCAAGAGGATTTGGGAAAGGGATGTTATGAGAGAGGAATGTTGCTCTGCATGGCAAGATGGGTTTACATGGAAATCACACGTACACAGAAGGAGAAGCATTCAGGTTCTGCAGTGCCCAGAGCTTTAATCCTAGTGAGTCCCTATTTTAGTCCTATTTAAATACAATGTGGTACAGTCCTTTGACTCAGATTAAAGGTATGCTGCAGAAAGGGCTCATTCCATACCAAACCTAAGGCAAAGGTAAGCAGGGATCTAATCTCTTGTGTTGGCTGGGACTCTACTTATTCCATGAGCTGTGAACCTGGATGTGTCTCTGCAGAGATATCCACTCTTACAGCAGAGTGAAGGTTTTATAAAGTNAAAACCCAAAACAAAACCAACAAAATTATTAGTGCATGCCTGGCTGGTTCAGTTGTTCTGCAAAGAATGGGAATGGAATTTATCCTATTTATCCTCCACTGCAGAGGTAGCTCATGAGTAGACCATTTGTTAAGAGAGCTCAAGCTGACTTCTCATGGAGCAGCCAGGCCGGCCACATAAGGGAAGGAGAGCTGGAACTGCAGGCAGGGGAATTGTCCTCTCCAGCAAGGGCTCAGTCGCAGGGTACCCCAGCTGGGCCAGCGGTGTGGGACCAATGTCTATGGCTGCATCACAGCACAGGTGGGGAGTGAGGGATGGGCCTGAGCACAAACAGCTGCTGAGCCCTGGGGAAGAGGGTCCCGGCAGGGCACTCACGGCTCCATCCACAGAGCTGGTTTTACTGCAAAGTGAGCCAGTACAATTCCTATCCACAGGCACCACTTCAAAGTTAACCAGTGTTTCTAAGGCAAAAATCTCTGCCCGGTTCTTCACCCTGAAGACATCTTCAGTCAGCTTAGCGATCCCTGTTGAGAAGACTCAAAGAAGACGTCCTCCCACGAGCTCTCTATTTTCGTGCCAGACTTAGGGCTCTCTGAATGCCTGTGCCATGTGGAGACACCCCACTAGATGGCGGGACAGGAGCCGGCGGATGGCAAGCAGGGCTCTGCTCACCTTGGTAGGAGGCCAGAGCTTTTTCCACTGCTGTTGGTACCGTTCCCATGTCTCCTGAAATGCCCCAGGACCAGCGCAAGTGAAATTGGATCTTGGGCCTGTAACTGATGCAGCCGCTCTGGGCTCCTGGCCAGGTGGATGCTGCACACAGATAGCATTCACTCCAGATAATCAGCATCCACTCGTAATGAGCTGGGGTCTGTTGAGTTCTTAACCATTACAGGGGCTAATCCTGCCATGCTAAACTCACTCAGTTGACATTTTTCAAACTGGCATTTGCTTCAGAAATCTTATGAAGCCTGAAATTGAGTTCTGCCATTTTAATCCATCCCTGTGTGCTTTTTAGGTCATTGTTAGACAGTGTGAGCTCTCAGTCTTGTCAATAGGGAAATAATCATCAGAGCACTCAGCATGTTAATGGTGTTATCCCTAGAATTCTGACACTACCAGCAGGTAACACAGTTACATTTAGAAAGCCATCTTTACGGCAGATGCTTCAGGAAAATGGCAGGTTTTAACACCCATTATGAGGAAATGGGTAGATGAACTTTTTGGTCTCTCAAAGCATCACTTTAAAATACTGTAGGGGACAGCAGCCAACAGGACTAAAAGATTCCATTTTGGAAACCAGCTTCTCAAATGGCAATCCAGTAACTTGAGGTCATAACACGTCAGCTGGAAATACAAAGCTGCAGTCATTTTCAAAGATCTCAAGACAGATATTTATTATTTTCTGACATGAATTTTGTCCACTACATTCCTCCCTTTTGCGAAAACCAAAAAGGTACTTAAGTGACAAAGGATATGTTGGACACTTAGGAGGTATCTCCCAGCTTCTGAGTGATTTTGAATTGCTGTATTGTTTCAGAAAGTTACGGCAGCATCCAAAATGCTAGGAAAAAATGGGGAATTTTAAGAGAAAGATGAGAGAAGAAGGTGTTTGCAGTTTGTATCCACAAATATGCTCTGGAGAAATAGGGACTGATCTGTTTATCTATCTGTGAGATGGCTGATAATCTGAGGCACTTCAAGATAAGGGTAGAAAAGGACCTTGAGAGTTCAGTCAGTCAGCCTTCTTTCATCAGGGGGATTAGTTAGACATGCACTTCTATGGGGAGATGTTTGCTTACCTTGTTCTTCAGACTTCCTGATGCTGGAGATTTCCATCGTCCTCTGCATTACAAACAGAACTGGTTACTGAACAGGGGGGCTGGGCCCTACCATTCCCCTGTCAGTGTTGCAAATATAGGATGGATCATAACCTGTATTAATGTGGATTTAGAGGTCATCTGATGCTCAGATCCTTATGCAGCTCAGTGTGCCCCATTCTACACAGATGCTTGGCTACACAATTTCTGTATTTATTAAAAAAACCCAACTATGTTATTTGTGAGTACTTTCACACAGGATGAACCAGGGTGTTCCTCACTGTTTGGTTCCTTCACTGGGTCAGGGGGCACATGGAAGTCTCTTTCCACAGCTGTAGTGCTGTAGATAGAGAAGAAAAATGGAAGAAGCAGCTCCTCTCATGTATTTCTTCAGGACCTTTACATAAAAAAGCAATTTATCTAATGAATACAATTCAGGGCAGAGTTGCCTGAAGCGATAACAGATACTTCTGGGAAAACATAAGAGCATCTCTCAGAGCCGATTACAAGACTAAACTGTTAATGAAATTTTAAGAAGGAAATAGAGAATCCCTGCCATATGTCTGTACACACATACACAGAGTAAATACACACACACACACACACACACACACACACACACCATACACGCACATACATTTTGTATGTTATTGCTGCATGCCCAAATATCAAGTGTCAAGTGCCATATGCAGGCCTGGCCTCCCAGTGTCAAAAAGGTATGATAAAAGCAGGACCAGTACCAAGAAGAGAGGCAAGGAGCAAAATATTATCTGCAATAGGACATACTAACTTCAAAAAAAGATATCTGGGGTGATGGATGTGATGCCCATCTTTGAATCACCAGCAGAGCTGAGGAAATTAGAAGAGACCAACTATTCACTGTCTATCAGCAGACAGGAAATATGGGAACACCAAGAAAATGATGAGGTGACAAGTTCAGAAGAGTCAAAAGACAGCTCCTTTTAACACCCTGTGAAATAGTTACCCTGTGAAACTGTGAAATAAGTTCCACTTTTTTTTTTTTTTTGAGGATGCTGTGGATGCCAAAAGTTTAGATTATTGTAAAAGCAATTTTTAAAAATTGCAGAAAGAGCTACTAAGCACTTCTGGCTCAAGAAGAAGCCCTACAGCCAAGAACTGCTGGAGGTCAGGAAATTTAACACTGAGATGTTGCCTTCCTCTGCATAGATGTGTATGTTTTTCAGGAAGGAGTTGGGAAGATATCTCTGTATCCTTAAATGCCCTTTATTAACTTGTCAATCATATGCAGCCTTAGGGGAGAACATTTCTAGAAACACTGAGGGGGAAAGAAAGTCGCAGGGGGGCTAGGGAATAATCTCTGTCTGTTTCTCTGCCCTGAAATAACCCTTGGCAAACTGTGGGGCCATGCTGAGGTGAGGGAGGACCGCTGCCCATTCTGCCTCACCAGCCCCCAGCTATGCCAATTACATAAGCTGTTGCCCTGAGGATTTCTCCTTGTCTGATTCTGCTCTCTTACAGTTCTGACCTGGCTTTGAAAGGGCAAGCAAAACCTTCCTCTCATGTAACAGGTGGTTTAGCTGCCACCAGCTTCCTTACTGTTTAATGACTGTGCTCAAATGCCCAGCCAAGGCAGTGTTGGATATCCCTGAGTAAGCGAAGGATTGCAGAGGTGCTGTGAGGTCAGGCTGCCTTGTTTCAGCAGTGCCAAGAAATCACATCCACCCTCTGCACTCTTTTGTACAGCCACAAGCCCTCTCTGTGTGTCTCAAAATTTTTAAGTTGTTCTGCAACACTTGGTGGTCTAGTACTGTTTTTCTCCAGGTGTGGCTCATCAGACATTAAATCATAGCAAATTTCCTGTCTGGGACATCCTGCCACGTGAATACCTCAACCCACAAACGTCTAGATGTGTACAAGCAAAGTCTATTGGAACGTAGAAAACACATTTATGCACATCCAAAGTTGAGCACACATATTTTTCTGCTGTAAATAACAACCACTGTGACCACGGTGCACCTAGTGCCTGTTAGGTTTGGGCTTGTTTTTCCTAAAAGGTCATGCTATCCTTCAGTTTTGAGAAGCTCAAGAGCATGGGTGGGAGCACAGTGAGGCAACAGAGAAATTCCTGTGTGTCAAAACTGGTGCTTACAGCCCCTCCTCTCTGCGATGGCAGTCTGTGCATAACCCTCCTGTCTCAGATTCTCCATGCATGAAATGAGGCCAGTAATGTTTATCCACCTACTGGAATGCAAGGCTTCATAGAACAAATCATTACCACTCTATGGGGATAGGAAACCAGGATGAAATCCCACAGAAAAAATTCATACATATGGGAACAAGTGGATGCGGAGAAATCAGAGAGGTGTGGGGGCGTAGCTCTTCTAGCACAAAGCAAATGATTCTCCTCTGAGAGCAGCATGAATATGGAAACCATGCAACAGATGCACTATGCTGAACATCAAATATATGCAAATTATCTGATCATATTTTTTGGTGCGATTTCTCACTATTCGTGGGCAGGTTTGTGCTGAATCCTAGAAAGAAGCCGCTTTTGGAGAGAGAGGATGTTGCATACAGAGGGTGAGAGCGTGCAGGGTGTGATGTGCTCGTGGTGCCCAGAGCTGTGCTGGGCCCTTAAACAGCAGGATACAAATTGGCTTCTGCTTCAGAATCCTCTGGGGCAAGGCAAAGGGGTGAGCTCCAGCCAGGCACATAAGAGCAATGCCATGAAAATGGGCATGGTTTTTCTTTTTTTCTGTTAATCTGAGTTTACTATCCACTGCTTTGGATTTCTGCTGGTGGCCAGTGCTATTTGAAGACTTGGCTTTCATCCAAAGCTCTCAGTTGTATGCTTCAACAAGAAACACAGACAGAAAAATAGCAATTTCTCCATTAGTTTATTGCACAGGTCTGCTGCTGCTGAACACAAAAGGCACCATTTCAGTTTCTGCATGCAGTCCTGTTTATAAGTAAGCTGCTTTCCTGAGAGTCAGCTTTTTCAGAGGAACAACCTAATCATTTGTGGGTGTCTTTACTACCTGGAGTCTGACCTCAGCAGACAGAGGCTCAGGGTATGATTTTTATTTGCAATTTTTTTTTTTTAAATAGAGCATTTCACATGAAAAGTGCAAACATAAAGGCTGAGTCTTCTGATTTTTGTAGCCCACTGAAAATTAAGGACCAGGAAAATTCTTTTTCATACTTTCCTTGATTTCTGATTATATTCTCCATTCCCGAACACAGCCATCATGGTTGGTAGTGATATCGACCAAATGTTTCTTCATTCATAGCTTCTCTTCTGGTGTAAAGCAGTCATAATAAATTATTACTTATTTCCATAGGTAGAGAAACAAAACTGTGGAGATCATGGATGTTCAGGATAGATAGAGAGAACCTGAGATCTTGCCATGATAATAACATTTCAGTGGTGCTGATGCTGAAGTTTGGTCTACAGAGAGGTACAAGGTTTGTTTTCACAGTGCAGCATTTGGCCCAAATTACAAAATGTTAATCTTGAAAGAGAAGCACGAAGAAGGGCTGAGTTTCAGACTGACAATGGAAAACTCCCATGTCCCAGCCCTGCTGGAGCTGTGCTGCTTTCGGTAAGCCTGTAAGTATGTTTTTAGGAATCAAAGTACTTTTCTGCTTCCCAGCAGAGGCAGGAGCTTCCTGTGATGCTCAGGTCTTGTTCTTGGCACTCAATTTGGATTTCCATTTTTTGGATTTAGTCCCTTTATTGATAATGTGTATGTGTGGGCAGTAACTGACCACACAGAAATACCCTGAAGAGTCACTGCTAACAGCTCAGAACAGCCCTTGCTAACAGCCTATGGGATGAGATCCCTTTAAGGCCTCGAAGAAGAAGACTGAGTATTACAAAGCATGTAGGAATTGCACCCTCTTGTTCAAGCCCAGTTGCAGAGATGTGAACAGCATCAGGCACTGTTACAGCCTTTTTTCACAGTCAGTGCAATTTCAGTCATATTCAGAGTTCTGAAGTCTTTTGTTTGGTTTTTTATATCATTAATGTGAAGGACCTACTAGTTCAAAAACTGTAACTAAGAATAGCTATGAATTTACCATAAAGGCACAAAGAAGAGAAAAACAGACTTGTATTATCACCACATTTAAACAATATATTATCATAAATATATCTATCTCAAAGATTAAAATTATATAAAAATGCACACAATGTAAAGTTAGCTTATATAAAAAATAATTTTTATATGAAAAATATTAAAGTATATGCAGACTGTATATACTGCACACCTTGACTTGCATACTGAACTCATGGAGAAAGTACTTTAGTCTTTTAATATGAATATCCAGTAGATGTCTGAGAGCTAAAGACTGTTGAATATATGAGTTTTGGTTTTGACTGTGTGTGATACACTAGTAATATGGAGCTGGCAGTAGTTGTTATATTTTTTAATCGTGTAGTTTGCAAGACAAGAGCTGTGATTTTCAATGCAATGTTTTATTTTCTATGCTCTGGCAAGTGACATCATGGCTTTGTTTTGACTTAGTTCAAACACCAATTCTTACATTAATAGTGCATAGTAAGAGGAAATGAAACATTAATGTAATTGCAGAAGTGAAAGGCAAAAAATAAAATAATTATTTTTTAATACATGGGCACTGCATGGCCCCACAGTAAGGTCACACTGCCTGCTCTGGCTCCAGTCTGTGGTCAGGAAAGGTCTCTGGGAGCTGATTTTGGAACCTGGCACAAACTGGCTCTGTCATGTGCTACTTGGGGAAAAGTTCAGACGTTCAGATCTGGGCTTGAAAACAGAGGCAGTGAGAACTAAGATGCAGTTCTGACAGAGGAGATTTATTATAATCTTTTTACCTGTCCCACAGAGCTCCTGACTGTCCTTTTGGCTGCACTTTTTAAGGTTCATGTTTGCAGTCACCTCTTCAAGTATGAAGTAAGGTTGGGAGTGGGGTAGAGAATATCTCTATTTGTGTGTGTGTGATGAAATGGAAATGGATAACATTTCAGTCTATGCTCCAGAATATTTTAAAATTGAGACATTCTGGAGCCAAGACGGACCAACCTTTAAGTATGAATAAAACCAGCCAATCTCAGTTATCAAAAATGCAGAGTAACTACAACTGTGCCTTGCACCACTGACTCCTCACCCCAATGGCCACAGCCAACTCGAACCAGCAGAGCAGAGCCTCTGTGAGCTCAGAGCACTGTTGGAACACACATCTCTGTATTTAGAGTGCAATACTGATTGCTAGTGTCACAGGATGTCTCTAGGTGTAATGTACACTAGACAGGATCATCTGCTTCATAAATTCAGCCAATCTTTTGCAGCAGCACCTTAAGTGCTGGTGCACATGGAGTATTTTGACATTAGCCTAATTAACCTGTGTCTAGCCTAATACTGGAAGATCAGACCCTTGGTTCAGGATGAGCAGTCTGTCTCCTTGCAAGAATATTTTGCTCTTGATTTTCCTTCAAGGCTTTTCCCCCATTTTTACTACAATAAATGTTATGGTCTGAGAGCATTACAAAACAACAATCGTCCTCCCTCTGAAACTAAACCAGCTTTTCAAGAATTTTCACAGTACATTGCTCACAAGGCTGAGAGAGATCAGCTAAAACTTGGAGGCAAACCCAGGTCCGATTATGAGCCTGTAATTGATTAACATTTATATGGCCATTTGTTTCAGTGCATTTGAAGTAAACAAAACCGGGAAAATAAAGGAGAGAGAACTGAATGTCAGTGAGAAACTCCAGGCCCTGATGCTGTTGCCACTTGTCAGCAAATGGCAAATACCTCCAAATCTTGCAAATGCACTCTGGGATTGCTGGAACTGTTGAGAGAGTGGATGGGAGCAAGAATGCTGCAGCCTGCCTGAATAATTGTTTTCCAGGGAACTGATGTATTTTGCACTGGATTTAGAAGATTTAATAGGAAAAAAACCAAAACACTATTCAGTTGAGCTTTCTGGGTATACTGATTTTGAACAAGAATGTTAATTATTGAAAATGCAAAAATATTGCTCATTGTTTCTAATGCAAAACAAAACATCTGCGGCACTGGCAGCACAGCTTTGATCATAAGAGTCCCAGTTCTGATTTTCCTGCTGCAGGAACTGCTGCACTTCTGACAGCATGCCAATAATTCATTCCTAATGCTGTCCTCCTGCAACACGTTAAGGAAGGTTTGAAGGTCTCACTGCTCCTGCAGCTCTGTCTCCTATCACAATTGTTAGGGGATTACAGCACAATGCAGAAATTAAGAAAATTCTTAGAACTCTTTCTGGGATGGTATCCAGAAGCCTGTGTTTGGCTAAGTTTAGGGCTTCTGGGACACAACCAATCTGATACTTGAAACCTGTGAAGTCAGGTGTGTTAACTTTTACATGGAAATGACAGACACATAACTATGTGCTAACGTGGTCAGATGAGCTCGGTTTGGGAGCTAATTCCTTCTGCCCTGGTGACGTGGGCAGTGGTTAAACTAAGATCTTTTTTGCTGATTAGGGACTTGCTGAGCTAATTGAATGAGCTCTGTTCAGATAAACCAGATGGAACTGCAGGAGTCTGCACAGCACTGTTATTTTCCCCACCTAGTCTTTAACCACACCATTTAAATGCCTCTACCATGTACTGGATTGTATGGAGTGAGTAAGATCATCTATACTGAACTTTCATTGCTCACACTTTCACCTCTCCCATTCCTTTCAGATGCTGTATACTTACTGATCAAAAGCCGTTTTCTGGGGTTCCCCTTTTTCTGGAACTGCTTTTGTACTTCAAGGTTATTAGAAATAGAGAACAGCTTGTTTATAATCTCCAAAATTCAATGGTACAATGGAGTCTGCAGTGAAAATCAACATCAGAAAAAAGTGCTGTCATTTACATATTGCTGAGATACATTTGGAAAAAGGTTGTGTAGCTTCTATAGTTACCTCATTTTCATACATATACCATTACCTCCATTACAGAAGCTTTCAGGTAGGGACTGTCATTTAAGATATAAAAATAAAAAAACCCAGAGGATCTTTTGGAATCACATAAAATCTGGGATGTGTAAGAACTATAAGAGCTGGGCTAGTTTCCTATAAAATTTACAGGTGTTACAAATCCACAAAGCTTAACTCCATCCAAGGGGAAGTATATAATCTATTGCTAAATCCTATGCTACAAGCAGCCTGGAAGGATGACCAAGCTGGGTATCCTGAGGTGTGACTGCATAATGCTGTGACCTTCCAGGATCCCTCAACACCTTCTCTAGGAACTGGAGACAATCACTCAATTCCCAGATGCCTTCCTTAGAACATTCATTCTCTCAGAATCCTGAAAGTGTCAGAAATAGCTTTCACCTGTAGTGCTTTCCTCTGGAACAAGCTACCTAGATGTCTTAGTCCTCATGGCAACTACCACTGAAAACCATCTGTTTTCAAGGCATCACTTACTCTTTTCACTTACAAAAATCCCTCTTGTCATTTCAGACAGTCTAGCACCAGTAAAATCTTCTGCACAATTTATACAGGCCTGTTCTCCTCATATCTCTTGTCTCAACATTCATTTGCACTATCTTCTCTTGTTCATCTTTGTTACTCTTAATTGCTTTTTTGTCTCTCTTCTCCGTCTTCTTGCTGGCTTTGGGTTTGAAATGAAAAGCAAGGAAGTTTTTAGGCTGTTTCTTTGATTAGGCAGAATCCCCATGGCCTTAGTGTTGAAATAAGGCCCACCTATCTTTGGCATGAATTAAAGTCTTCATTTTCAGCTGTGTTGTAGGAGGCCGTCCAAAGTTCTTGGATGAGGAAGACACATGAGCCAGCTGGCAGCCTGTGAGGTGGCTCTGCCTTGCCTCTGTTCTCTGGCCTTAAAGGTCAGAAAAAGTTGTTAGCACACTGTGTGAAGTCTGGGCATTAATGCCACCTCCTGTTCTTACTGCAAGCCAGACAGGAGGCCAGAGGTATTAGGATAGGGTGCTAAAGGCAGGATACATACTGCAACCCCTCAAGAGATTTTGATCTGCCAGGTACTTGTGGCTAAGCCCTGTGAGATGTTGAGACAGTCTAATGTTTCAATGCTTCCAACAGGATGAACCCACTTCAAGTTATGCAAAGTTGCTCCTTCTGTTACACTGGTGCTGCTGCCAGTGTGAAGCCAGTTCAGCTGCATCAGCTGGCAGAGCCTGGGGTTTGATGGCTGCATTCTGTAATTAGTGAGTTGAACCCACTCATAAGTCAGATGAGAGCAATCAGCAGCCTGAGCATATTCCCAGAACTGTGCCTGGGAATAGGAGGGGGATATGAGAAGGTAAGGAAGCATCTGCATTTTTGGCAGTGAGCTGCTCCATCAGTGCTGCCTTGTTGCAGAACAAAGACCCTTTTTACAGCTGTGAGGCGCGTCACTCTGCTCCCTGGTGCTGCCTCCTAAGGCATGAGCGTGTCCAAAATCTGGTATCTACTGAACCAAGTACAGGGAAGGATAACTGTGGGAAATGGAGGGACAGGAGCATGCCAGCTGCTGTGTTTCATGGAAACCCAGGATGTCTATCACTGTAATCTGTGCTTCTTCAGCCTCTGGAAGACAATTGTTCTCCCACTCTGCCAGGCTTTGTTACTAGGAGCAGTGGAGATGTGAGTGCCTACACATGACTGCTGCTTTGCTGCATCAGCAAGGAATCCCACTGCACATTAGAGGTCCTGAGTGACCTGTTCAGGATGTGGTTTTTGTGACAGATAACTACCACAAGGACAAAATCCTACATCTGTTTTTCCCTGCTGTGCAGAATAACCTGTCTTGCTCAAGGTTAACAGCAATCAGCTCATCTCAGCCAAACACTGTGTTAGTTCTGGTGTTGTCATCCTGTGGATCAGCAGGCCTGCAAAGTAGGAGAATACTTCTTCAGAAAGCATCCTGCCTTTTCAGAAATTAAAAAAAAAAAGTTACTTAAATGCTTCATTTGACAAAGTTTTATAAAGTACATTTTTAAATTTCAGTGGAAGGAAATGGTATTCAGGTGCTGATAGTGAAAGCCAGGGTACCCAAAGCCAGACTGAAGTAACCAGAAGAAAAGCTGTATTATTTGGCTAATGATTAAATGCAAGGCATTCTGTAAACACTAGAGGAAAACCATCAAAACTTGAGAATGGCGAAACAGAATAGTGAGGCTCCTTTAAGAAGTAATAGCACTGAAAGCTTGAAATTTTCCTACATAAGCAGTTCTGTGTTTTGATCAACCTAAATCCTGTGTTGTGAAGGACATAGCTTGGGGTCACCTGCCAGTGCATCTCCCTGGCTATTGTCTTGTTTGAGTCAAGTTTCTTTTACTGTAGAACTACTTCAACTGCAACTCTGCTTTCACAGGATACTCTAATGCAAATATGTATTTCCCCCAGCAGATGTTTCCACAAATATATGTTTCCCCCAACAGATGCTCCCTACTATCCCTGGGTATTGAGTACTGCCAGCAAGGGGTGTACTGAAAGTGGCAGAAAACCTAATGTATGTGATGTGTTATTTGGTGTCACATCAACTTCTCTGTTATTCATTCAATGTTGAATCATCTCCCTTGTGGGAAAGGTTTGGCTGTATCTTACACCATATTCTGTCTGGTTTTTAGTAGGATACAGAAAAATGTTTGCTTTTCTTTGTGATGCATCTACCGGCATTTAGATTGGCATTGTTTCTTCCAGTTGCTACTTATTTAGTGCAGTGCAATGTTGGACAAAAGCCTCTGTGAAGCAACTGTGACCGATCTTTATTTAGCAAGGATCTGGAGGATCACCTGTTGAGGTTGGAAAATATTTTGTAGTAGTGAAAAGCCTCCTGTAGTTCATTCCTATCTGGGCAACTTTAGCAGCTTTCGATTTGCTCATTTGTATAATATCAAGTCCAACACTGTGACGTACACATGAGTTATTATCTCTGTATGGAGTCTCAGAAAAGAAGACAGATCAATTTCCCAGGATCTGCTGCACGATTGCAACACTTTCAGAAAATTTTGTTTGGTTTACAAGTTTACATTTACTAGAACTGACTTGCTGGGACCTTATGCTGTGTGACTCTCGTCCACTCAAAGCCTGCAACTGTCCTAAGTTCCTTTACCCTCAAAGCCTGGAACTGCCCTCTGTTCCTTCACCCTTTACCCATTAAAAACAAATAACATGACCCTTTAATATCCACAAAACAATGAGACAGTAAAGACCTTTGGCTCCTGCCAATGCCAGAGTCCAAATCCAGTTATTAAAAAATATTTATTTAAAAGAAGACTATGAAACAACATTTACTGTTACTCCTGATTTCACTTTTCTTTCTCCTTAGTCTCTGCACAGTAGATTATGTTACTAGGTTAGAAACTTCAGTTGTCTTGTCATTGTGCATAACATATGCTAGCAGCTGGAGGAGGAAATGTCATTGAATAATTACAGAAAAAAAGGGCTGGAGAGATCCTTAAAAGTCCATCCCAATGCTTGGTCTGGATAGTCCAGACTGTAATTATGTCTCAAAAACAGCTGCTTAACAGTTTTTAAAAGTTTGTGATGATGAAGGTACTGCAAACTCCTCAGTCATTCTCATCTAGCACTATCCACACCATTAGAAAGTCTGTTCTATGTCTAATATAAGTGGTGGAGGACAGATAATTAAATTCCTCTTTATGGATAACTTTCAGTCTTGAAGATTATGTTATACTAATCTTTTTTTTAAGACTACTTCTTTCAGTTTTTCCTTACAGACTGTGTTTTGTATTCCTAGCCTTCTTTTCCTAGCTCTTCTGTACAGCCCTCCTGAAATGCACCACACATAATTGGATGTGGTGCTCCAGACTGAGGCTTTGCCCCTGGCAAACACAATGGAAGTGCTATTTATTCTGTCTTACAGTTTTACACATGCCAGTAGCACATGGCGTGTGTAAAATGTCTATTTTCCCTACAAAGTCATCTGCTGTATGATTGAGGGTCAGATGAAATGCTCTTTAGAGAGAAAGTGCAAACAATTGAAGGTGAGGAGGCTGTGCCAGGGCAGGGAGCTCTTGACTCCCATGTCCTAGACTTGCTTTCAGCAAGCAGCCAATGGAACACAAAACATGCAAATCAATTATGTAACTAAAAATTGTGGAACTTTTCAAGGGAAAAAGGTAACTCTCCAGTAATAGCTAGCGACAAAATGACAAGGCAGTTTGAACAATACCTGTAGCCATCTGTGTCTCTCCACTAACCATTCATTTAAGCAGTAGGAGACTTGGCAAAACTGTCTTCACCACTGCAGAGACCAGAAGTGAAATGATTTTCCATTTTAAGCAGCAGTAGAAATAGTGAAACAGGAATGAATGCATAAAAAGCAGAGCTCCCTGGTAAAATGGTTTGAGGGCTGTCTTCTTTTGCTTAAAAAAAAGAAACAAAAAATGTGTGAGGAAATTTAGGAGCAGTAAGCTTAGGGGTCTGGGAATTAATTAAACTGTAGCCCTGCACAGCCCATTGGGAAAGAACTGGTGCTTGGATAAAGCTGTTGTAAGACTATGTAATCAGTAGCACATGCAGAAAGATGCTGAGCACCTAAGTCAATGCTGGTATGACGCAGATGCCAGGCTCAAGGCAGCTTGCCAAAAGTAGTCCACTGTCTGTTGGCAAAAGCATTACGTACCTCATACATAGTATGAATAGGGTTGAGAGTACAACAGAAGACGGTATTTAGAGGACCCATGCAAAATTCACTAGTAGTAAAAAAAGTTAACCTGAATTCTTCTGTATTCAGAAGTATACACAGGTGAGAACTAGCAACTAGGTTGTTAAGAAACTAAGAAATGTGATTGGGTGCAAGATATAACATGTGAGCAGGAACTGATTTTCATCAGAGGTAATAAAACCCATCTGCCTGCAGAAGGAGCTGCCCTTCTCAAGATCAGAGTGGAACTAAAGTCCTTCCTGAAAGGAGGCAGAAATCTGAGAAGTCAGAAAACCAAAGCGGCTGCACTAAAGTGCAAGATCACCCAATGTTAGAATCAGTCCAAATGGTCTCTATGCAAATAGAAAGAAAGGAACTGTTCAAAGTTTATTTCAAGTAAGAGCGTACTGCTACTACTTGCTGTAGATATAAAACACGTAAAGTACTAGCCAGTTACTAGGAGTCTCAGGAGGGGGGGTGGTTAGAATGTGAATACCAGTTCTGAGGTGGGAGTTTGTAGCTACATTCTCTGAGGCCCAGCTGCAAAGACAACTTTGCAACACTGTGATTAGAGCATGAGCTCTGCAGGCTACCCATCCTTTAACAACTGAAATGTAAAATTTGTGGGAAGTCTGTAATAGACTCAGATTGCTTTAGAGAACTATTTTCATTGTATAAAGCACTTACAGCTTACTGGAACCCAAATTTTGGATTCCTTATGCTTTATTGAGGATTGCATGCAAACCACATCCAGCTTCTTAACGACGGCTGATCAGGTTTTACCCCCTTTCTCCACCAGCCAGTAAGCTTAAATAAAGGTTCTCAGCCTCCAGTCTTGCCGTAAGATTGGCGCGGGGAGCAATCCCGCAGGATATTTTGCCCTTTCCGGGGCAAGGCACGCCATCCGCCTGCAAGGCAGCGGACTGATAGCGGCAGCAGGGCGGCACCGCGGGGGTAGGTCCCTACAAGCACTCCTGGCAGCTCTTCAGTCAGAAGCAGAAAGCACCGAATGTCCAGAATACTCGGCCTTTAGGGGCAGCAAAAGAGGTGATTCCAACTGTTTCACAGGGAGCCCTGGGCTCTGGAGCAGACCAGTTCTGGTTCTCATCCAGTCTTCACGCACTGGTCACTGCCACCTGTACAGCAGCTGAGACCTGCCCTCTTGGATAGCCTCTTTCCTTCTAGACAGGCGCTGGATGTGTGTTAACAAAGCAATGTAAAGCATGTATACCGAATCCATAATTTCTGCCCTGGTAATGCAAAGAAACATAGTTAGAATGGCACGGAACTGTGTAACACTACTACGACTACTGAATCACCCGTGTAACCGTTCTGGCAAAAATATTGAAGAGGGCATTTTAACGAGCAAACTAGTTATTTAAGCCCACCCTGCCCCTTTCTGTTCCTCCACACAGCAGGTAGATAAAGGTTCCTGTGCCGCCTCAGGAAAGCTCAGCCCGGCTACTGCTACGGCGCCGCTGGAGCCCATAGGATCGCAAACCGAGGGGCAAAATCAGCGTCCTTATAGATAATGATGAGGAGAAACCCTGCGGGGCGAGTGACGGGCTCGGTAACCGGGGAGCGCTGAAACACCCGACACAGCTGCTGCATTCTCCTGGGGCAGGAATGCAAATGGAAAATGCCAGCCTGCCCCAGCAGCGCTCCAAGGCCAGCGGCGAGTGGAGACCTCTGACTGCACGGTCAGCGTGGTTAATCTTTCCCCCGGATAATTAGAGCCAGCTCGGTGCCCCCTTCAAACCAACCGCGGCTTTGCACCCACCCCTTTCCACACGCCGGTCCTGGCTCGGCCCCTCGGGCCAGCCCGCCCCGGGGCGGAGCCCCGCGTTCCCCAAAAGCCGCCGCGGCCGCGGGGAGTGGCGCTGGGATTTGGGAGCGGCGAGGTTGGCAAGGGAGGACCAGGGGGTCGGGCAGGGCCCGGTGGTGAGTGGGGAGGTGGTGGCTGCTGCTGCTGTCGTGTCTTGGAGGGTGGGAGACTATCACTGTATGTTATGTGTAGTAGTAGTAGTAGCTGTTGCCACCCTAGATCCGAATCCATTTTATTGAGTTAAACTGCAATCAGCTCGAGTATACTGTGCTTAATACGCTACTGATGTTTTCAAGCAGTATATCATTCGATGTGGGACTTGTTCAGCTTGTTCCCCGTCTGGGAAATATCGAGTTTTTTAAGTGATTCGTTCTTTTGTGGAACCCGGGCTTTTGGGTTTAGTCCAGTCACACTGTGGTTAAAAGAAAGAAGATTCTCTTCTGACCTCTGCAGAAAGTGCGTGGATGAATCTCTGTATTAATTCAAACCAATGTCCTTTAGGGTCGAGAATCCCCTCTGTCATCGTTGATGTTCAGGGTACGGCAATTTATATTTTGTAAAGACGGTATCTTTCTAGTAAAAGTGGAGATACTAATTTTTTTTCTATAATGATGGCTGGATTATCTTTTTAAGTAGTTTGCTATTCACTCAGCTGATACAGAATTCTTCTGAGGAGATACTTATTATTTTTATTGATATAGGGGAGAAGTTCTGACTAAGAAGCAAACCAACAATTTGGAATATAAGCGGGAAATGAGACACCTGAGGCCATGGGGCGAAATTACTGGCTGGTGTGTCTTTTTGATTTCTTTTTTTTTTCCTGAGGAAAAACTCTCCCTCTTTGCTCTATCTTTTTCTTTCTCTTCATACTTCTTCCTCAAGTATGGAAATCTTGAAGAAGGGGGCTGGAATTTAAAAGTTGAAAGATTCATATGGTTAGTTTAGCATACTGGCAGGAGATGTGACTTGAAAGACTTTCAGATGTACTGACCTTGACCTTCACCTTGGGATCTGTCAAAGGAAGAATGTGCTATAAAATTTTTGCATTAGGGTGTCCTATTTGTATATTGAAGCTTCAACTAATATTTGTCAATCTGTGTGCAAATTGAAAACTTTATTTGACTGTGCTCAGAATTACACAGAAAAAGTGAGTAGCCTTCATTGCCTAGGCAGAGTGAAATATTGAATTAACAGAAAAAGGATCTATTTTTGTTTTATTACTGTTATGGTATTTGTGACAGATGAAAACCTATTTTAATATACTGGGGGGTTTAACTATCAGTTTTGATGAGTTTCTCAGGAGTAAAGATCAGGTGTGTAGCAGATAGTGGACAAACTGAGCTTGGCTTTGTCTCTGTTAATTAAATTATCTGTCATTAATCATGGCAGAACAGGATTATGAGGAACTTGGAGCTGGAACTGACCTCCCTCTGATACAGTGTCATATCCATGTTGCTCTGCTTCCTTCGTATTGAAAAGCTGGCATGGGCTCAGCCCGTGTGTCCTGACGTCTGTATCTGTACTGTACTCTTTTTGGCAGTGTAGTGGGGTGACCTTAGTTGCCTTGTCCTTGGCTTTTTTTTTCTTCTTTTTTTTTTTTCTTTTTGTTTTTTTTTAAATTATGTTCTTTGCAGCAGTTAAAGACTAAGATGGATTTCTGTGCATGTAGGTGTTGAGTATGTGAAATTTTGTGATTTTAGCTTCTTTCTTTTCCTTGTGTCAGAAGACCCAGGTAACTCATCATGAAGTAAAGATGATAAAAGGAAAGCTAGAGCTGCGGAAACTGTTCAGACTGGCCGAGTGTCTGCAACTCTGAAAATTCAATTTTGGTGCTGGATTATTGGCATTTCTAGAGGAAGTGACTTAAGCAGGTTCAGCTGTACAATAGGCAGGGCTAAGTAACTGGAGTATTTGTGGTATTTTCCAGTTGGGCACTATGGGTGATTAAGCAGGGGAGAATAACAGGGAGAGTAAGTGCCAAGGGAAGCATTTTCAAGTACATTTTTTCCATAAAATTAATTGGCAGAAGTAACTGTAGAATGCAATGTTTAGGGAGATATTATAGAAAATGGGGAATGAAAACTATTTGTATTTTGAGGAAGGAGAAAAATAAGATGTAGAGAGATGTGCTTGCTTTTGGGAAGGGCAATCTTGTATTGGCTGGACTAGTTTGGTTTTGAAGTTCTTATCTCTTTTCTAATATAATTGGATTACTTTAACATCTTGCAAAGCATATGCTATAGTTAATTATGAATTGTGGTCACTTTTTCGAATTCATTTAATTGACACAATTTTCATGTAACATTGACAAGAATGACTATTGTGAAAATTAGTAGCAAAAATAGGTCTGAATGGAAGCAAAATGGTGTGTGCACATTTATTTTCTGTCCAAGTGTACCAGCTTAGCGCATGCTAAATAATGTTGGTAACTGGAAAAAAGGAAGTTCTGTAATCACTGCAAGATGTAGTCAAACTAATTCAATTTGGTAAAAATCCTTGGAGGCTATTCACAGCAGTTTGCCTGGGAGACAAACTGCTTTAACCTTCCATGGTGAGGAGAGTGGTGGCCCAAATACATAGCAGATACTGATTTGAACCCAGAATCCTTTCTTTGGTACTCCTGTCTTTCTTCTGATTATTAAAGGTATTAAATGTTTGTTTTTTTACTCTTTACTCATGTTTGAATGGTCCATTTTAAATGGATCAGGCACAAAGTTTTTACTAAGTGTTAGCATGTATATTTATGACATGTACTTATAGTAGTGTTAAATCTTCCTCTTTCACAGAAAGAGGAACCAATAATGCCAGCACTGAACTGGAAGCCCTTTGTCTATGGAGGTTTAGCATCAATCACTGCAGAATGTGGTAAGTATTTGCTTTAACTGATGACATGATTTTCTTTATTTGGATAATCTCTATGTAAAACAAGTTTGATTCCATACTGCCAGTGAGACAGTAGTATATGGTGGTCTGCAGCATAGAGTTTTTTGCTTAAAGCTGACTGAAGAGCTCTGATCTCTGTTGCAATGTCAAAACATTTGTCTGTAAACTCTCATCTCTGGTGAGTCTTGTTTTCTATGCATATTTTGCCTCTGTGTTTTATTATTTGGTATTTGTTTGATCTGTTCCCCGACAGTGGCCATAAGCAGATAAAGCTTCTGGTTTGCTGCGGCAGACCTGTTATGCTCTTCACTTGTAGATTTTTCTCTTAGCTTTACTGAGTATCTATGTTGCAGTTTAAATTATCTTTTCTTGAATGTAAGCGGCTGCTTAGATTTGAACATTTAAATTCAATAATGAGCAACACGGAATAATTGCTGTAGTGAGACAGTGCATCTGATGAGCTAGGCCTGCTCTAAAGGCAAGGCCTGCTCTAAAATATCAACATCTTTGTAAAGTTGTATCTGAGATGCATGTACATGAAAATAAAGGAAATCTGGATTTTCATTGTAGTAGGACATGGCTGGGCATGTGGTGGGCTTGCATGAAAGGTCTGTCTAGTAAAGTAGATGCTGTATGAAATGACACTTGAAACTACTATTTTGTTTCCATAGAGTAGTTTGGGTTGGAAGGTTATCTGGCCCAACCCCCAACATCTTCAATTAGATCAGGTTGCTCAAAGCCTTGTCCAATCCGACTTTAAATGATTCCAGGCATGGGAAGGGTTTCTACTTAGGAAATTTGTACAAACTTGAGTTTGAAACCTGTGATTATTTGACTTGACTGAATATGGCAAATAATGTCAAAAGCTTTTAAGGAAGACACACAATTCATGAAAGCTTTGCTGGTCTGGTAAGCCTAATTTAAACAGATGTAGTTAATCTTGACTCCTGTTAGTGCTTAGGTGAGTATGGAATGTTGAGGTGGTCCTTTTCTTGGATGGATACAGTTTCTGAATCCTTTCATAAGGGGAGCATGGAGAATATGAATTGAACATGACACAGCAGTAACAGAAATAGGTACTGCTGCTATTGCTTTTTCAGATCCTAGGCCACAGTCTGTGTAGCGTGTCCTACAGAATTTATTTGCCTTCAGTGAAGTCCTCTTCAGAGGTGTTGGTAGAATACATGTGCAAACTCAGTGC
Source organism: Dicaeum eximium (assembly GCA_013396995.1). NCBI lineage: Eukaryota > Metazoa > Chordata > Aves > Passeriformes > Dicaeidae > Dicaeum > Dicaeum eximium. Next base: position 852,404 of record VWZP01005875.1, on the reverse strand, counting down.
TTGATTGGGATTGCAGAGTCCTGTTCGATGTGGCTGCTTACAACCAGGCAGTGCTGTGTTGCCTGAAAATATAGTGGATGTGAACACAGGAGGTAGGCAGGGCCTCTCACAGGCATTTAGAATAAACAAGGTGATAGAATGTGAATCACATTCTTACCAAGACTTTCTTTAAAAGAAAGTCTTGGTAAGAAAGGCTTCTTTCCCATGGGAGTACTTTTTTATACATTATGATATATAATAAATGTCGGTCTTTCTTGTATGATGTTCTCTGCTATCTTTGGTTAGGCAGGTACTTCATTGATTTTGTCACTGATTTTCCTTTAAGGTACTTTCCCTATTGATCTGACCAAAACGCGTCTCCAGGTTCAAGGTCAAGTTAATGATGCCAAATATAAAGAGATCCGTTATCGTGGAATGGTGCATGCACTGGTCAGAATATTCAGAGAAGAAGGATTGAAAGCCTTGTACTGTGGGTAAGATTAACTGAGTTGCAGCAATGGCTTATGAACAGTCCATTGATAAAAGTATAAGCGCATTGTATGTGAATTTTTGGGTTTCAGGATTACAAGGTATTTGGCTAACCTTAATCTGGAAGTTGGAAGACTCATCTTTGATACCTTCAGTGCTGTACACCACCACCAAAACATTTCATGTTTTAAAAAAAAAACCTCAAACAACAAAACCTACATGAAACAAAACAGCTAAGCATAAGGTTATTCTCTACAGTGCTGCTATGGTTGTTCCATCACTCAGAATTAAAACTGGATTTACCTTTGTCTATAAATAAGCATGCTTTTCTTTAAAACATGCAGGATGGTGGGGGGACTACATTTCAGACATGACTGCCAGCTATTTTATAGATTACAAGTTGAAGCATGGTCTAATAGTAATAATCCCTTCACAGTTCATTCATGTTCTTGCAGGCTGTATTTAAAAAAAAAAACAAACCCCAAAACATTGCAAAGCTTGTTTTGTTTATAGTGAGTTTAAATTGCTGATTTAAATGAACAAACCTTTATCTGCTAGATATCCCTGCACTAGCAAGAATTTTCTGATGAGTTTTTGAGATCTTGGGCATAAACATTATTGCTGCTTGTATTTACAGGATTGCACCTGCAATGCTACGGCAAGCTTCATATGGAACTATAAAAATAGGCACTTACCAGAGCTTGAAGAGAATGTTTGTTGAGCATCCAGAAGGTGAGTGGTTATTTTCTCTTTAATTGAGGACTGATTTGCTTGAAGCTGGTTGTTTCCATCTGATATCTTACTGTTGCATTTGAATGAGTCTATGGAGAAGACATTCCTTATGCCAGTTACAACCAAGTTAGTCAGCAAGGGTAACTTGTCAGAGCAGGTTTTATGGCTTCTGTAACTGGCACTCTCTGGTTAAATGAGGGGAGGCATCATCCTGTCCTAATGCATCTTAAGCTTTGTAAATCTGCAGCTAAACTCTTTGTTTGTGAAACAGATGAAACCCTGATGATGAATGTTCTGTGTGGCATTCTTTCGGGAGTAATCTCGTCATCTATTGCCAACCCTACAGATGTCTTAAAGGTAATTATGTAGAGCTTGTCTTTTTAGTTTTTGTTCTCTCCTGAAGTAAAAACAGAGTTTCCTGATGAATACAGGATTTGTTTTGTTACCCTATTTATTCTCATCTCTTAAGTTCTAAAAAATCAGTAACATCCTGAATTCTTGGAACCCCATTGTGGTCCATACCAATCATTAGGAAGTATGCATAAGGACAGTGAAGGCTGGAGAGGTAATTAATTCCAGATTTTTCTGAGTCTGGGGGGAGAATACCTTTGATGCTGTAGTGTTTGTGTGGAAGCCACACTGCATATTTCATCTGTACTTCTTGGTAACAGTGTTACACTTGTTTCTAGAGCTCAAAATAAGTGAAGATCAGTTCAGAGGCATGAGTTCCAGTGAATGCTACTTGTACTTTATGATTCTTTAACACTGTAGAGAGGCTTTCCAAACCTGTGTTCCAGCATCAGTCATTTAAAGTGAATTAGTGAAACAACCACCTCTTTAATAATCTGTTAGCTTAATTGTAGTCAGTTACTTGAAAGGGTTGATGTTATTTATTTTTTAAAACTGGAGCTTGTGACTTACACAGCTGCTCCTAATGAAAAGGAACTTTATGGTCTTCTGAAACTACTAGAAAGCTTAATCCTTCAAAGTGCTGGTGTGGTTATGTAGTGGCATTTCAAACATACAGAAATAGAAGTGACTTAATGCAGCTAAGAATTCTACCACAAACTTGTTCAAAATTAGCAGCTGCATTTGGATAGTTAAGGCAAAAGATTGCACTACAGTTGTGATAATGTCAGCTCTTGTTTTTATACTCAAAGAGAAATTGACTTTACTGCTTGCAGTTGTAACTTTATTGTTTAATCTAGTTTTATTGGTTGTATTTATCTTTTAATTGTATCTTCAAATGAATTTCAGATCAGAATGCAAGCTCAAGGTAGAAGGATTCAAGGAGGAATGATGGGCAACTTCATACAGATCTACCAAAAGGAGGGCACTAAAGGGTTATGGAAGGCAAGTGGTTTTTTTTTTTAAACTGTATCTTACACTTCAACTACACTTCCTTGCTCAATTGAATGTCATTATTCCTACTTGTCAATATTCCTACTGTGTTCTCAGCTGAAATATGGAGGATGTAATGTCTGTCATTTGTCATGACTGCTTCACTGCTGGTGCCTCAGTGCTTTTTGGTGAAGGGTTACAGACAGCCTTGTGTGTGAGGATTAGCTGCCACTTAGGAGAGGGAAGACAAATGTAGGATTCAATTAGGGTGGCTGGTTCTAGGAATAGTTCAACAACCCTTTGTATGACGCCTGTCAATCTGTATGCTCTGTCTGTTCTAAAACATATGCTAAAGCACATTTGGAAGCAAAGGGGCTGCTGAGCATCGCTTCTAGCTCAGGAACTCTCATATTCAGTCTTACAGGTTGTCTCTTTGGCCTGTCATAGTCAATGACTGTGTAACAACTGAAGAGCCAGAATGGACAATTGTTTTGAAGCAGCTGGAAAATAGAAATGTTCTTCTATTACTGTGCTTTTCTCAAAAAGTTCCTTGGTCTCCAATTTTCTGTTCATCCTCCTTATTTTGTCAGTTTTTCAGCTAGCAGGAAAGGAACACTGGTTTTGAGGTTTTAGCTGACTGTTGATGCAAGAATTAAGATGTTAAACAGAGATAGAAAATAACTTAAAGGACCTGAAGTTGCCATTCTGTGTGGAGGAGTGATTTATCTGTTATTTCAAATTTGTGGTTTTGGAGCACATACATCTAAGACTTGTACTAATTAGCCTTATTTGAATTTGCAATGTTCTCTAACACATTTGTGGTGTTTTGCTTTGTATTATAAGAGCTTGGCTTTTCTAACAGTGCACAAAAGTTGACTTTAAACTTCAGCTATGTCCTTTTTTTTTGCCAGGGAGTATCACTAACAGCACAGAGAGCTGCTATTGTTGTTGGAGTAGAGCTGCCAGTGTATGACCTTACCAAGAAGCACATAATTATGTCTGGATATATGGGAGATACAGTATATACTCACTTCCTGTAAGTTTGTGTAGCTGGTTGTATAGCTCATGATTGGTTAGTTCTTGCTAAGGGAAGATGAGTATTTTGATTTTTTTCTATCAGCTGGCTAGATGTAAATATACTTCTGATGTGTTAATAATTTTTAGTGTAATAGCATCTCAAATGGTAGCATGGAAGCTAATTTTATTCAGCATTTGGATTTAGCTTTCTTTTGAAATATGGAAGTTTGTTTTGTGGGTGGTCTGAATCATTCTGTGCAAATGGAGGTTAGAGGAATTTCAGTCAAATATTATCCCTGGGGCACAAACATCTTCTCAAGCATACTGTACATAAGGGCTGTATAGCAAATTTTCAAAATTATGCTGTTACTGTAAATGACAAGTAACTATTCACATCCATTAGCTGATTTAATTTTTTTACCAAAAGCATTAAACAGTCATTATTATTGTGTGTTCCCTGGGAAGGGGAAATTCTTGTATGTCTGTGTGGTAGATCAGATTTCATTAACCCCTTCTTTTACTAGTTCCAGTTTTCTTTGTGGGTTAGCTGGAGCCCTTGCATCCAACCCAGTTGATGTTGTAAGAACACGCATGATGAATCAGAAAAGCCAACAACATGGGGGACGCTCAGCCTACAAGGGCACTTTGGATTGCTTGTTACAGGTAAGTAGTTCATGTATCATCATAAATAGAAACTGCTGCCACCAAGCAATGGTTTTATGTAGAGCTCAAAATTGTTCTGTTTTCACTAATAACTTAGATATGCTTTTTGCTATAATGTTTAAAAGGACTATGCTGTCAATAATGCACTCAAGTGTGAAAAGTATTTACTCCGAAGGAACAAAGTGTCTGCTGCAGAACCTTACTTTCTTTGGGTGCTTGGCTGAGGAGAGGAAGGCTCTCAGCAGCATTCTCTCTTGCTCAACTTTATATTATGGTAAGCTGACAGGAAATTATCATTTCATAGGTCAGTCCTTGAAGAACAAGATCTTCTGAAACAGATGGTTTTGTGTGTTGCTTACTGCATAATGGAAAGCCTAGTACAGCCAGAGGCAAGGTCAGCCTCTGATTCTGATTACTTTGATTTGGTTTAAGTCTCTAACTTTGGTATGAGGTGGAACCATGATGGCCTTTTACATGGAGAAGAATGGATAGCAAGATGTTGCTGTCCAGCTGTTGACTGAACAGTCCAAGTCACGTTGCCCAGTGAAATTTTTTGAGGTCCATAAAGCAAACTGAAATACTTCAAGGGACTACCAAATGTGAGCTACAGGTTTACATGCAGCAAATTTCAAGGGGCTGCCAATGTGAACTGCAAGTTTACATCTAATGAAATGTATTTCTCTGTCCTGTCAGACAGTAAATTTCAATTAAGGTTACAGGACTAAGCCGCCTCCTTGTCTGATACAATCTTGTTAGCTGAGATGCTGTCTGTATTTCTCACTAAAGAATTACATAAGTGTGTTCTTACGGCTTTTGTTGTTGTTGTTGTTTTGTTTGTTTTTTTTTTTTCCCTAGACATGGAAGAATGAAGGCTTTTTTGCTCTGTATAAAGGGTTTTGGCCAAACTGGTTAAGACTTGGTCCTTGGAATATCATTGTATCCTTTCCACAGGTGTGCAAAACTATTAAGTTAGCTATACAACAGCAAGTATTGTTTTTTACAGAATTACTCAATGTGGAAAGTGTTATATCAGCACAGATATTCCCTTTTTTATGAATGGACAATTGTGTAGTTGACAGGTTTTTTAGTCAACTGCTTCCAGTTAGACTGAATTTGTGATTCACATGGAATCAATACTAAAATACGATCTTACAAAATAATTTTCTGTTCTTCCAATTTCCTACTTGTCCATTCCCTTTGTTATGAGCCTAGTTTTAATCAAAGTTGACGATGTGAATTAGGAATGGGGGCTATTTCCAGAACTGGGGAAACTGTTGACAGTTACTGATGCAATCTTATTGTTTATCTTGGTCTCACAATTTCAGCTTTGTTTCAAGAGCCAGCTGATCAGAGCTGTGGGAAGTGGGTTGGTAGATATATTTTTTACAATAAAAAAACCTTCTTTAGCCCATCAAAGCTAAGTGATTAAAGACTCTTAAGGGCTTTTGCAGTATTGTCCTGTCTCCTCAGTCCTTTAAGATCCTGAGGGATGGGAAAGTAATTTGTTAAACAGCCTTTAAGCAAGCTTCATTGTTCTGCCTAGTATTGTGTTAGAAAGTGGCCAACCTGGAGCATGGCATAGGAAGGAACAAGGAGTGGAGCACAGGAGTTGCACACAGATGCAGCTGACATTCAGTAGTGACCAGTTTTCACTGCATGAACAGGAAACAGTTTTCCTTAATCATCTGTGCCAGTTCTTTCTGACATACGAACAGCTGAAGAAATTGGATGCCTGACATGCTGAGCTGTGTGCAGAATTCTGTTAATGTACTGTCTGAGTTTAGAGCAATGTGCAAGTTGTCTTGAGTGTTTGCTCTTTATTGCCTGAGCTGCTGGCCAAAGGAAGAGGTCACTGCAAGACTGAGTGAGAAGAACCTGGAAGTGATTTCAAGGCAAACAGCTCCTGTAACCGTGGTTTGTGCACATGATTCAGCGGATGATGTGCACTGTTTTTCAGACTGAACCAAATGTGGTGGAATACCTTCTGTCAGTTGTTTCAATGTTCTTGAATGTAAAGATGTGCAATGCAACTTCTTCATGCATCTGAGTCTCAAAGAGTAGTGTTTTATAAGAGTCAAAGAACAGGGTTTTTTCTTCTGCATTTCCATAAAGGAAGGAAAGAAAAGTATTTCTGTAAGGGAAGATAAGCAGAACCAAGGAGCTGGGCTTTTCTGCTTTCAGAAATGTATACAATTTGATTGGAATAGCTTAAAGCTTCCAGTTAACTGGAAGCTTTGCTGGCTTTCAGGTTGGCCAAATAACTACTGCAGTATAAAATCTGTTTCTGGTTTTGAAGCTTTCCTGTATTCTAAGTCCTGGGATGTCTGCATAATTTTCTGGGAATAATCCAGCTTCATTAGCAAGTGTGGTTGCTACAGCTGACAGTTTTGCATAGCTTGAAGAAAGTGTTTTTTTTTCTTCCAGTGTATAATTCTTGATTTCAGCATAAGTGCTTCTTCAACATATTCATATGGAAATTGCAAATACGAATGAAGTTCAAACAAGTTCATGCCCATCTGCTGATCTTGCAGAGAAACTTTCCATGTCTCTTCCATCCTTGGGAAGAGCTGTTGGTTACTAGCTGTCTTACACTGAGCTGTCAGGCTCTGTCATGTGGGTGCCTATGTGACAAGAACCAACCTCTCCAAAAGTGAATCTACTATAAAGACTGCTTTCCTCCTTTAAAAAGACACCCAAGTCCAGACCTAGTGAACACCTTCATATACCAAAGATGCTCAAGTTGCTGTTACGTGCAAGGAAACACTTGATATAGAAATCAACCACAGCTTCTATAAACATTACTTTTGGGCTTAAAGGTATATCAAGACTTAAGGGCCATTAACTCAAGTTATATCAAGCTTCTTATGTGCTGTTGTTGAATTCCAAGAAAAAAGGAGTTTGTGAGATGCAAGTCATATGATGGATCTTCTGAGTTTACAGAGGGCAGCAAAGCAGGATCCATAGCTTTGGATTTTTGTGGCCTTGTGTTAATCTTTTACACATTTTTCACAGAATCATGCATTCCACTTAAAGAAGTTTCATTGTGATATCAAAATTGCTATAATCACTTAAAATTACTAATTTTGAATTCACAAATAGATTTTTAAATGCACAAGGCACTTTCTTTCCTAAGGTAAAACATTTTCTATATATAGGGGTATGCTGATGTGCAGTGTTTCCCCTTACAACTGTTTCTGTGCTTTAATAAAAAAAATTGTAAATATTTTTGTATGCTCTGTAAGCAAAGTATATGTTTTACATTTTCAAGCCTATTAAAAGCATCACAATGTAAAGTGTGGTGACTTAGAACTGCTTTCAGTTTTGAAGCTTCAAATACTTCAAGCTGCTTAACAAAGGAAAGCTGTTGCTGGCATTGAACTGTTCCATGTTATTGGTTATTTAGCCAAGGCATAATAAAGTTGCTTGTAGTTAAAAGCTTGGGTTCATGTGACATGTGGCTGAGTAACATGCACTGACCACAGGTTTTTGCTGTTCTTTGGCATATCTTAAACAGCAAGGGATTTCCCTCTCTGTTGCAGAAACTGCTTGGTCTGAAACAGATTGATCAGCTTATTTTTGTGTAGCAATAGAATAAGTTTATCACGCTTGTAACCAGAGTGGATTTTTTAAGATTGTCTGTAGGACAAAGGTCATGGACTAACTCTGAGGGGGATGAGGAATCTGCTGCCAGTTTCAAGCGACACTAACTGCACTGTACCAGTTAATCTGCGGGGAAGCTGCAGAGGGCTAGCTGGACAAGATGGACTGGAACTGACTGCTAAGAGAGTGAAATACTAGTTCAGAATCTCGGATGAGACTCTGAGCCAGAGTGTGCCCAGGTGGCCGAGAAGGCCAGTGGCGTCCTGGCCTGTACCAGCAGCAGTGTGGCCAGCAGGAGCAGGGCAGCGATTGTCTGCCTGTGAAGCTGAACTTCAAGTGCTCGGTTCAGTCCTGGGCCCCACGGTTCGGGAAGGACATTGAGGTGCTGGAGTGCGTCCGGGAAATGCTGGAGCACAAGTCCTGTGAGAGCTGGAGCTGTTCCACCTGGGGAAAAGGAGGCTCGGGGCGACCTTATCACGTCTAGAGCTGCCTGAAAGGAGCGTGTGGCCAGGTGGGCTCAGTCTCTTCTCTCTGGAAACCAGCGGCACGATGAGAGGACAAAGCCTCAAGCTGCACCGAGGAGGATTAGTTTGGACATGGGGGCAATTTCTTCGCAGAAAGGCGTTGGAATGGGCTGCTCAGGGATGCGGTGGAGTCACCGTCCCTGGAGGTGTTTAAAGAATGACTAGACGTGGCACTCAGTGCCGTGGTCTAGCTGACATGGTGACGTTCGGTCACAGGTTGGCCTCGACGATCCGAGGTTTTTCCAGGCGAGTCTGACCCGGCGGCTCCTCCTGGGCCGCAGAGGTGCCGCCGCGGCCTGCGCTCCTCCCATGCGCCAGGAGCCGCCATCGCGGCCGGCCGCCCTTCATGACGCACTTCTCTGCCCCGTGCCCATGACGCCACTGCCACGCGACGCGGCGCGGCGATCCGAGCCTCCCCCGGAAGCGCCGCCCCGCTCCCGGCGTTCCGCCGCGCTCCGGGCGCCGCTCCCGGCCCGTCCCGGCCCGGCCGCCCGCCCCGCCGCCGGCAGCATGCTGGAGCCGCCGGCCGCGGAGCCGCCGCCCGCGGGCAGGGACGTGCGGGACCGCCTCAGCCTCTGGGACCGCCGCCCGCAGCCCACCGCGCCGCTCAGCGACCGCCAGACCGACTCGGTGCTGGAGCTGAAGGCGGCGGCCGAGAACCTGCCGGTGCCTGCCGAGGTGAGGCGGCGGCGCTGCCCGGCCCGGAGGCGCGGAAGGCGGGAGCGAGGGCGGGAGTGCCGCGGTGCCACGTCGCCAGGCGGACGGGGCTGAGGGCCCAGAGCGGCCGGGCCTGCGGGGCTCAGCAGCGTTTTGCCTCCTGGGCGCGCCCACAGCCGCGTCCCCAGCCGCTCCCCGCCCGGCCTGGCCGGCCGGGGTCTGTGGGCAGCGGGGAGAGCTTTCCCCTGAGAACCCTCGCGCTTTTTGCCTGCCCTCGCTGCTTCCCTCAGTCCGCCAGCATTTGTACTCCTGAAGTTGGGACTCTAGTCGTGGAGTTCATTCCTCTGGTCCCCTTAAATTGATCCTTACCAATGTACAGCTGCTGGCGCCAATGTTATTTCCTGGTACGAATTGCAGGCTCTCGAACGAACTGAGGAAAGCCAGGAATAGGGGTAGAAAGTTAATAATTTGTTAGCACCACAGGAGACATGGTCTCCTACTGTATAAAACTCCAAACTCTGACAAAGTGATTATTTTTGAATACTCCCTTGTCTGCAAAGGGGGGTGGAACAGAGTGCTTGCATTCATAAGTTAGAGAGACTTTTCAAGAGAAGTTTTGTGTTTAAACAGGAACATAGTGTAAGATACTGTGCCATAAAATCAACAAAGCTTGCTCTCAGCAAGTGTCTAAAAGCTCAGAACTGCCATAGGGAGAGTGTAAAGCAATTCCTTCCTCAAATGCACCTGTTTCATTTAATCCTTCCTGGTTTCTCTTTTTTTTTTTTTTTTTGTGCAAGCAGTATGCAAAAAGTAAATATTGGCAGGCATCCAGAGTGATTGTAGAAGGATGTCCTGCTATCAGAGAATGTTCTTGAAGCTCTAAACCAGCTTTGCAACAAGGCAGGTACTCTGCCAGTGAGGACAACAGCAAAGACAAGACATTGAGTTCTTTGGGGAATTGGGACAGTGTTGTCTCAGCTGTCCTGAAACAGCGGGCTCTGATGGATTCACCTTTCCCTCTGTATTAGACACGAGAGAAACCCTGGCTCCCCTGCTGGGGTGAGCCAGCTCTTTTGGGGGGCAGGGCAGAGAGGTGTGTGGAAGTTGGACAATGTACGGCAATCTGTTTTTTTCTCAAATAGTTGAAATACTGATTTTTTTTTTTTTTGTCAGACTGATATTACCAGGCAGGAAATATTTTCCTAAGTGAGTTGTTTTCTAGAGAGATACCAGTTTGTAGTTAAGCAGTGTTTTCTCATTTTATCCTACCGATGTTCTCAGAAAACATACAATTCATCATCATGTAATTGAAGAGGGTATTATATTAGTTAAGTGTATATAACAGTATTTTTCTTCCTGAATTAATTTCTTCCATGTAGACTAATTAATAGTCTCTGGTCATACTTAAATATAATTTATCTCAAGTTAATTTTTCCCGCGTTTTTCTTGCGTAAACAAAATAATTATGGCTAAAAAATAATTCCTGTTCAGCAGAGCTATTCTTTGTCTTCTGGCAGCAGTCTTGAATTTTCCTTGAACGTCTGGCAAAAAAACCCCTGACAGTTGCTATGTGGTGTTTCTAATTGTATGGATGTTGTATTTTTTTCTTCAAAAGTAATGCCTGTAATTTTCTCATCTTACTGCTTTGGATTGCTTTATAGTTGAGCAGAACTTAGGAATTCTCAGTGAGTTATCTGAGCAAAGTTTGTGGTGTTTTGTGAGCAGCTTCCCATTGAGGACTTGTGCAGCCTGACGTCCCAGTCGCTGCCTGTTCTGCTGACAGCTGCGGTGCCAGAATCCACAGAGGATGTTCTTCTGAAGGGATTTGCAACACTAGGGATGGAGGATGAAAGAATTGAAACAGCACAGCAGGTAAGTGAATGACCTCCAAGATGCAGTAATCTTCAGAGAATTCTGTTAGTTTCTGTGTGTCTCACCAAGCTTTTGGTGGGTTTGCTAAATCTTTTGGGCCGTTTTCAAAATGCATAAGGGGGAACTTGGGGGCAAAACATCACTGAAATCTTAGCTCTGAAGTGACAGGTACTTTTTGAATTTGGAGTGGAATGTAATGTGAGAATAAGGCCCCCCTTCAGTAAAGTGGTGTTGCTCTTGAAGTAGAAGAACCCCCACTATCTAATGTGATACTCTTGTTCTTGTGCAAATAAAGCCAGATGAAATTCAGTCTTTCCCATTATAACTCAATGAAGGAATAGAATGGAGTATTTCAGTTGGAAGGGACCCACAGTGAGGAGTTGGTTTCCTAGATTAATAACTGAATTCTGAAACAGCTCTGTTTTTAACAAAAGCTCATCTTCATTTCATAGATCATAGATTTGATTTTTTTTTAATTGACTGCATGTGATATCTATATTGTTCACACCATAAAATCTCTTCTAGTTCTTCTCCTGGTTTGCTCAGGTGCAAACACAGATGGATCAAGATGAAGGTGCCAAGTATAGGTACGTGCTCTTCCTCAGTTCCTTTCACTATAAGCAGTTCCACCCTTGAAGGACTTCATCGTGTCCATTAATATTACCACATGTTCGCATTCGGCTGGCGGGGAACGGGGGAATGACTTGGAGCAGCTGAAGCTTTCCAGGGCTGTGTGCCTCACTTCCAAAGGCCATTGCCCAGGTGGCAGAGCAGTTAAAGGGGACACAGATTTCTTTCTGAACTGTCCAGTATATTTAGACAGATGGAAATTAGTTTTGGTTTATAGACAGGACTGTAGACAAAGGCAGTCTAAGAGCTTTCCTATGATTTTTCAATTGGTGCTATTGGAATGACATCCTCTGAAGGCGAGAGTATGTAAGCAGATGTGGCTGCTGTCATTTCTGTTCTCACCATTTGGCTCACCAGTGACTATGGTTGTCATTCTGTATCTGCATTCCCTGCATTCCTTGACACTTTGCTCAACTCCGTTTTGAGTCTTGCCATTCTCATCTATTTTTGTGTAGCTGACTTTCCCATCAGGCTCAGAAGAACCCCTTCCCACTGACTCTGACAGTTACTCCTTGGGAGTCTGAACTACAGCTGAATGGCTTAGCTGGATCTGCCTGTGGCTTTTATAGAAACTTGCTTCTGTTTTGAGACTTCACAAACTTGTCCTTGGCCACAAAGAGATACTGCTGTTTTCCTTCTTCTGTTTTCCCTCTGCATTTCTTTGGGCTGTTTGTTCCTCTTTTGCTCTGACATTTGAGGATGTGACTTTTCTTAAAAGCAGAGGGTGAGGCATATACTGATCCTGGGATCTGATCATTAAGAACCTAAAAGGAGTAGCAGGCTTGCAGTTTGTCAGTTGACATGTTCATAATGGTGCACGCAGGTGCTCAAGTGTGCCATAGCTGCACAGTGGTTTGTAGGATGGCCAGTACGCTACTGTCTGCGGGAGGCCAAAGGTGCAGAAGGAAAATAAATAATTTCTTTGCCTGTTGCACATGGATACAAGGAATTGCTTTACTTGCAGCTTTGTAAGTGGTAAAGTAGAACTCAGTTCTAGCTGACATCCAAGAGTAATTGATTTTTAATACGCTTTGGATAAGCTGAATGCTTGACATAACATTTAGTTATCATTTAGAGTTTTTGTCTGCATTGAGCCTTGGACAAATTTGGTGACATTAGACACCAGATCTATTTCATGTAAGCCTCTTTCAGTCCTCACAGTGAGTTTTGAATCCTCTAGATAGTTTCAGCTACTCTAATTATCTATCTAATTATCCTCTAGATAATTCAGCTACTTCAGGAGACAAATGTAATTTCTAAATGGAAACTGAAAATTATATAGAAGAGACCCAAATTACCGCCCCTTGGGAGCAAGGCAGGTAGAATTTGGCTGCTTGCAGAAGTCGCTGTGTTTGTGCTGCCCATTTAGACAGTATTTACATGCTCCAGACCAGCTGTGGTGCAAACTGCTGCTTTCTAGGTGGGCTTGCTATAAGGAACATCAGGGCTATTCCAGACCCTTCAGCTCTGTTACTTCTGAGATGATGAAACATCTGCTTACAGTGCACTCTTGCTTGATGCCAGTGATCTCTTATTCTTAGAAAGAGAAAAGTGGTGGCAGTGTCCCTGCAGGGAGCCGGATTTGCAAATACAGAAAGGGAAGTTTTACTTCTGTTATCTGTTGATTCTCTTTTTTCTAGACAGATGCGGGATTACTTGTCTGGCTTTCAGGAGCAGTGTGATGCTATCTTGGATGATGTGAATAGTGCCCTTCAGCACCTGGAGTCACTGCAAAAACAGTATCTTTTTGTGTCCACAAAGACAGGAACGCTGCATGAGGCCTGTGAACAGCTTTTGAAAGAGCAGGTAATCTTTGATGGAAGGATTACTGGGAACTGCTAAGACATCTTAAATGAAAGTTTCTTTTTCTTGGGCTGGGAAAACATGTGAGCTGTGGTAACAGTCCGTCCATTTGCTTTGGATTTTTTGGATGTATTTCATCTGCAACTGGGGTGTCAGGCTCTGCAGTAAAATGTTCAGTATGTGTCATTATATGCTTTAATGAAGAAAGGTAGCTGAGGGCAGCTTTTGTAACTGATGCCTGACAAGTGCAAACTGTATTGGAATTAATAATTCATATCACTTGCAGAAGTATTTTGAGCTGGTTACTGCAAGATCCTTAAAGTTGGGAGCTTATTTCCCAAATACTTTCTTTTTCCTGATGAACTGTGCCAACAGTGATACAGTGCACGTTTTTTTTCATAGTCAGACTGGATAAGAGAGAACTTTCTGGCTCCAATCCTGAGATACAGGGCTTCTACAATTCTCTGTAAAACTGGTGGCAGCACTGCTGTTTGTGTGCAGCATTGTCTGTGGAATACTGACAAACCTGTAGTATATATTATTTTAAATACACTACTGAAAATAATGTGTCAGTCTCTGGTAAGAGAGCAAGAAGGCACTGCTATATTCTGCATCTTTTGTTGTACTTAATTAGTTGCAAGTTACTTGGAGCTATTTAACAATGGTGTGTGCTGAGAGCTAAAAGAGAGGCTTAATAATTTTATATGCACATGAATATATATGTGTATATATATATTTAAGCTGCTTGCTAGGTTGATGATTTTCTTTTATTTATTGTTTTTTTAATAGTCAGAACTTGTTGACCTGGCTGAAAACATCCAGCAGAAACTTTCTTACTTTAATGAGCTGGAAAATATCAACACTGTAAGTATTATTTGGTTGTTAATAGTATTAGAAAATGAAAGTGTACTGATCTTTCAAACTTGGTCACCAACAGTAATGTGTTTAGGTTCCTTACAATGATGCTTTGTCTTGTTTTCCAAAGAAATTGAATTCCCCTACGCTGTCCGTGAACAGTGAAGGATTCATTCCCATGCTGGCTAAGCTTGATGATTGTATTGCATATATTTCATCACATGTAAGTCATTCTGTATTAATTTTGGTTAATTTGTCACAACTATGTGTTCATACTTTTGTAATGTTTTTTTTTTCCTATAAAAAGTTTTCTCTGCCAAATACAGGAAGAAGTTAAGGATGGTGCTTTATAAACTGAGGACATTTTTATTGAATATACTTATTATTCTGCTTAATTTTTGTAAAATGCTGCTTTTAGTTTGTACAAGCTAGCTGGTTATGTGAGTATTTTAAGTTTTGATAAGTTTTTGACTCTTACTCTTTCTATTTAAAATGGATTTTTTTCTTTCTTCCAGCCAAATTTTAAAGACTATCCTGTATATTTGACCAAGTTTAAACAATGCCTTTCTAAAGCTATGCACCTTATCAAGACATACACTGTGAATACACTACAGAACCTCACAACCCAGTTAATGAAAAGGGTAAGGTGAACCAATAAGTGGGAAGTGGAGCTGTACTAAAATGTCTGTTAAAACATCAAACAGTTCTCTTTTTATTTTTTTGAAGGTGGGATGTGTCAGCAGTTTTTTGTGAAAATAGGTCAGTGCAATGGTGTTAGTGTAGGTTGTCCAATACTCAGCCAAATATGACAGAGACCTAGTGATCCAAAAGATTATAAAGTAGCAATAATTAAAAGATGATGGAAATTGAAGAAGGTGCAGTTGGTAAATTGAAGTAGGTGAGCAGTAAGCTAGTGAAGGCCAGGGCTGGATGAAGGACTGTGTTAGAGACACCAGATGGCCAGACAGTTTGCTTTCCTGAACCAGAGTGTGCACTGGAGCTCTGAACTGGCTCTTGATCTGTTGCCAAATGAGGAAGGTACACAAGAGAAATAGAGGTACTATGGTGTTTTGTTTTGTAGATAGCTTGCTTTGGAGACAGGGAGAGCTTGAAGGGAATACTTGAAAAAAGTATGCAGGAGCTGGCTGTTATAGGATGGTAACTGTAAAGTACAACTCAGAGTTCATGCTGTGATCATTTCAGTATGACATTCCAGTAAGTATTCTTGAGTGCTCTTGGTCATGTAAATATTCATTTATTCTGCAATGGTTTGTGTAGCTGCAGGTAACAACTGTGCCAGGTTCCTATTAGTTTTGCCAGTATTTTTTGTTTCATTTTAAAATGTCGACAGTGATGCTAGAGTGTCCCAGGGAAGAGACACCCTGTCCCAGGTGTTTACACCCCCTCACTCCAGAGAGATGTAGGCATAAATGTGAGCAGGGATGTTTTTTGGTCTCATTAAAATGTTGATAGTCTCATGCTGCAATATTCTGGCAGAGCAGAAGGGAGAGGGGAATGTCTCTTCCTACGCACTTTGGTTCTTTCTCCAAATAATTGTTGTGTACCTTGTGCTCAGTTCTATTACAGGCAAACTTGGTGTCCTGAGGGATAATCAGTGAAACTGAAAGATGCTAGAATTGAGAACTGGCACATCTAAAAGAAGGGAATTTTAGGCAGTATTCATGGAAACTTGTGAAAGGGTACTCCTGGAGTGAAGATCTTGGTTAAGTGGCATTGAACATTTTTTGTGTTTGGTACAAAACTAGGTTTTATTAAAAAAAAAAAGGTATTATAGCTTGGTTTGATGCCAATGGATTGCCGTGACTGAGCTGAATTTAAACAAAATTGAACATCTCTGATAACAAGCATGTCTACAGAAAGAAGTGTGTAACCTAATTTCTGGATTTGAATTGCTGCTTTGGAGTTTTAAGTCAGGAAGACTACATCTTTTAACAGTCAGGTGACCTTTTCCTTCTCGTGAACATGAGGGTTTTGAGGGTATTTTGTATACTTTGAAACATTAAATGGCTCCTTCTGCTAGAAGTACAGTACTGGACCAGTGATTTTTAGTTGTGATCAAGTGTTGAGTTTTTCTGTTGTAACAAAACAAGGCTCTCAGGACTGGAAAGTGACTGAGATCTGGATGTTCTTTGGTGATGCACTCATAAGTGGAGGTTTTGATGTATGTTTGTAGAAGGATGATGAGGTTGCTCACAGGGATTAAAATAGAAGGTGAGATGTAGATAGTGGAGTTTTCCTGTCCCCATCATGTTTCTAAAGACAACCATCTCTTCTCTCTTCAGCGGAGATAAGGGGAAGAAAGCTTGGTGTGTAAATTGGGTCTCTGCTCTGCTTTGTTAGTGCTAGAATTTTAAGTTCAAGCTGTCTGCTCTGCTGGGCTGGGGAGCTGTAGGGGGAGCTGCCTCAAGACTTGATATTGTGGTTGGAGCTTGAATGCAAGCTGAAGCTTAGCTTCTCTGCCTTGGGACCAGCAGATAAAAGGAAAATTTGTTCCATTTTAGTACTACATATTAAAGAAAGACAATCGCTACTTCTCTGGCAGGTCCAGAAAAAATTTTTGTCTCTAATGGAGAATGTAATAATTACTGAAATTGTTCCTTTTCCTGTAGAGGCTCTTGGATGAAACTTTTGGGTTGGATTTTGTTCTTCCATCTGACTTTAAATTCTGAAACCAGCACACCTTTGTTGGTGGGAAGTGGCAAAGAGCTGTTTCACTGGAAGCATAAGCATAAAGAACCAATACCCTGTTTTAGAGCCTAATTATCTCAGCCATTATATACTAGAAGCCAAATATAGTATTTTGCTTTTTAACCAATTACTCATCTCTTCTTTCAGGATCCTTCAGCTGTGCCAAATTCTGACAATGCCTTCACGCTGTTTTATGTGAAATTCAGAGCAGCTGCTCCCAAAGTCAGAGTAAGTTGCTGGTAATTAACTTTTAAAAAGGAAGTTATGAAAATGAGGCTTGAATTTATTAGTGTGAATGCAGAGATTGCATATTGTGGAAGTGTGAATGTCCAAAGATTGCATATTGTGTCCATGGAAAAATACTACGAACACTTCTCCAGTTACAATAAAAAAAGTAATTTACTGATAATACTTCTTTCTCTTTTTTTTTTTTGAGTAGACTCTTATTGAACAAGTAGAGCAAAGATCTGAAAGAATGCCAGAGTGAGTATGTCTACATAATTTATCTTCAACAGTTTCGAGTTTCGAAAATATTTACTTTTGTTTAAGTACTGTTAAACACATTGTTTAAAAGAAAGTTTCAAAAATTGAAATTACATAGACCTAAAGAGGGTATTAGAATGCATTTTATGTATGCCAGAAAATGATCTTCAGGATGTAGTTACTGTTTTAATTTCTTGGCTAGGTATCAGCAAGTTCTCAATGAAATCCATCAATGTTACCTCGACCAGCGGGAGCTTTTGCTTGGTCCAAGTATCGCTAGCACTGTTACAGAATTAACCAGTCAGAATAACAGAGATCATTGTGCTCTGGTAGGTAAAGTAGTCACATGTTGTTTTGTTGTATTTTAATCCCCTCTCTCCCAGGAAAAATGAATTTACTTAATTCAGTCATTTACATGCAGAATTGTTACTGTTGTATGTGAGTGTGAATCATTAACATTCTACTAATATTTTTAAGCCATACCTACTTTGTTTCTGTAAAAACTCCACCCTGTTACAAACATCACAGAGGCGGAAGGATAAAAAAGAAGCATAAAATGTGGTTACTTAAATTTCAGAAACAAAAAAGGGATGGAAGTTGTACAGTGAGCTTTTATTTGGCTAGTAACATCTTTTCAGCCTGTAGTTTTAGAGCTCATCTCATTGCTTTTGAATTTTACAAAGCTTCAGTTTAATTAATAGCTGTAATAATCACACAATATATAATATATAGTAATAATACCTTTAATATCTTTTGTGATACTGATGCAAGGAAAGAATTTAATAATGAAGTATTTGTATTTCTGTGAATACAGGTGCGAAGTGGTTGTGCCTTTATGGTCCATGTATGCCAGGATGAACACCAGCTTTACAATGAGTTCTTCACAAAACCAACACCAAAACTGGAGTAGGTGGTAGATGCTGGTTTTGTTTTACTGGATGTTGTATTTAGTGTGTTGTGATGTAGCAGACAATATTATATGGGAAACAGAGCTGTGTTCAAGTGGTTTGGTAAGAATTAGTAAGATAAAAAAACAATCACTTAAGATGCTTAATTTAAGCATCAGAATTTGATGTTCTTATGTTTTCTTTTTCCTTCAAGCAAAGCTGATAGTTCCCATTCTCCATAACTGATCTTTGCAAATGCTCTGTAGATAGTCTGAAAGAGCTAAAGATACTCAGGTTCTTTGAAAATAGCTATAGAAGTCTACAGCTCTCAGCTGGTTTTGTACAGCCTCTTTTCCACAGCCTGTTGCACAAATGCTTTCATTTGCTTCAGTCTGAAATTAGGCTGATGAACTCTGGCTGCTTTTCTGGAAGGATTTAATGAGCTGCCCTTACTGTCTAGGAATATTTGTGTGTTGCCTGTATTTGGGCTGAGCAGAAGGCAGGGTAGTGGATGCCTGATGAGAGCAGTGTCCTAATCTCTGCCTAAAGCTAAAAGAGGCACAGGTTGTTGCTTCACACAGTAATTGCATTGTTACAGTATTTTCAAGTTTTTTACAACAGACCTGTAACAGTAAAGCAATTGAATAGATTATGCCCCTCCTCCAGTTTTCTGGTATGTTTAGTACTGGTACGTGATTTTGAAATTTGGGTAGGTCATGTTCCCTTGCTATAAAATTCCTAACTAAAGTGTATTCCTATTTATATAACTAAGACACTGGTTTTTCTCTTAAACTGAGTGCAGCTTAAGCTGAACAAGTGTGTAACCTGAAAAAAAGACTGCCAATTACTCTCCCCATCCTTCAAAGCTAAAGGAAAACCAAAACTGCATAAAGCCTCCCTAGAGATAAGCCACAGAGCCAGAGTAGGCCCAGTCTTTTCTGAAGAAATGTGGCCTCCTGTGGGGCATGCTCAGAATTCCAGGTGACAGAAATAATTTTGCTTAAGAATCAGTTTAGCTATCTCAGTCCAAATCCTGGAGTAAACATCCCTAATTGAAATCAGTGTAAAATGTTGTTCAGCGGGAAATTTTGTCACTAGTGCTATTCAACCAAGAATGAGAATAGACTTCTGATTTTTTTTTATTTTTGATGGAATGTAATCACCTCATTTCCTAAGAACTTGTTTCCCTTTTTTTTTTTTGCCTACATCTAAGTAAAATATTTTAAGAAAAATGTTTCAAATAGTAGCTACTTTATTAGGTTTCTCTTAGCATAATACATAGCCTTCTTTTCTCTTCTGCAGTGCTAAGGTGTTCTGAAGATATTACAGCCAGGTGTCTATGTAGAGATAAGAGTTTACCAAAATTCTGCCCAAGAGTAGAGATCTGAGACTGAGTATTGTATTTTGTAATAAGGCTGGTGAAACTTTCTCTTTGGTTTCTGCTTTTAACATGGAGATTTACTGTTTTATCAAGTTGCTTATAATGCTATAGGATGCAAAGGAAGAGGCATTCAAAATGTTTCTTCTGAGTGTTTTTTCATGAGCATTTTTTTTCCCTGTCTGACAAACTGAAGTGTCCTTGTCCTATTGACAGACATTTTTTGTGAACTAGAAAAAACAAATTGTGCAATGAACTCAATATCTTTATCGCACTGTGATTAATTCAATGTTCTTGATGTTTATATCTCCAACTCTAACTGGGAAATTACTTGAATTTTCAGCTACTGGCAATAGCATTAGTGCCTAATATGTGATTAGTGAAGGGAGCATTGAGAATGCTAAAAATGTCTAGAGTGAGTGCTGTTGGTGTCTTAACTAAGATATGCATCACTTTGAACATGAAAGGAAAGAAGAAATTGAAGTGGGATTTCTGGTGTGTCACTGCATTGATATCATAACTTCAGTTACATGGGAAAGTGTGCTCTGAGATGTTGGTAGCTATTACAGAAAACATTACCAAGCTTCTGCTGTGTCCCTCTTTGTGTGCTCCTGATTCTAATACACTGTTGGGTACTTGGAATCAGACGAGTCTTTTCTCAAGGAAAAATTTGGGTTATGATTCTGAGCTCAGCAGGAGCATTTTTTTACACAGAAACCAAGTAAACCAGGTTGCAGCATCTTCCCTTTGTGACAGGTTGAGTTGTTGGTTGGTGTGTGTAGGTTTTTTTGTTTGGTTTATTTGGATTTTTAAAATTTTATTTTAAAATTAATTAAAAGCTGTAACACCATTTTTAAGCAGTTGGTATGCCACATCTTTTAAAAGGAAAACTTTTCCTACTTTGTAGGAAATAGTGGGTTTATGTTTTAAACAGTCTTGTCTGAAGCCTTCTATGACATTTGTTTTCTCACTCTCCGTTCAGAAATCTTTGTCACAAAAAAATATATGTTTGTGATAAAATTTTCATTTGTTTTTGGGGGATCCTGAAAGTATTTTGCTTTGTTTTATTTTTCCTTCATAGTGAACTCTTGGAGAAGTTGTGTCTTTCATTGTATGATGTCCTGAGACCAATGATCATCCATGTCATTCACTTAGAGACACTTTCTGAACTCTGTGGGATTCTCAAAAATGAGATGCTTGAGGATCATGTACAGAACAATGGTAACTCTTAGATTGAACATTATTGTTTTTAAGTGTCTTCTTAATGGATAAAATTATTTAATTGCATAGTCAGAAATTCTAGATGCTTATTTCTTTATAGTAGGTCTTAACCTAACCTCATATTTAATATATTTATGTAAAATTAATTATGTTTTTTCATTTATAGTGAAGGTCTGTATATTTGGGTCTGTTCATAGCATCATTTAAAGTAATGTACTGATGTTAGTAATGTTTTCTCTAGATTGTACAATGCTAGCAAGCATCCAGCCAGGGCATATGCATGCACCAGGGTTGATTTAAATTAACTTTTCAAATTAACAAATTGTTTCACTTGGCCCTGCTTATGCATCATCCATGTAGAGCTTTCTGCATAATGATGATAAAACAAAGGAATGCAAACTGATTTTTTTTTTCCAATTCTCCTTAATGTCATGTTTCCCAGATTAGAAATTGTAACTTCAGCAGAGGAGTTAGGTAGCAGTGTAGATTTTGGAGTTTTGTAAGTATGCAGAGCTCCAAGTCTCATAGTAGTGAGCCGACCTGGTGTCTCATTCTATAGTATGACTAGTGCATAATGGAATTCTTTCACAGTCTTTATTGCACCAGGCAATGAACAGAAATCATCCTTGGTAGCTGATACATCACCCAGTGTAGCTCTTTGTTGCTGAAGCTGTGCCAATAGTCATGAAGAATTGTTCACTTTCCTGGAAGTATAATTGTAACACTGTTGGGAATGAGCAAGAACTTGCTGACTTAATTTTTTGGCTTATCATAAGAAGTGTCTTACTACTACTTAAATTCGGGCTGATACAATAATTTTTAAGTTTGATGTGAACTGCTTTGGTTCATCTGTATTTATCAACTTGCAACAGTCACACCACAGGTATTGGCTGTGATAGAACTAAAGCCACCTTGCTTTGTTGTTCCCACCAAAATTCCACTTAATGTACCCAAAACAACTGCAGCATGGAGTTCAGTAAATTCCCTGTTTGTCACAAATTTGTCTGCATGCCGCTGTTCCAAAAATAGCCTGACTCCATCTGCAGCAAGCCAGGTTTTTATGGTCCTATATGTGATACTTCAAACTTGTGTTTCTGTAAGCTTGTTTTGTAATTAACAAGTTTGTGCCTTTTCTTACCTTTGCCAGCTGAACAACTGGGTGCATTTGCAGCTGGTGTCAAGCAGATGCTGGAAGATGTACAAGAGCGCCTTGTCTATAGGACACATATTTACATTCAGACTGACATCACCGGCTACAAGCCTGCGCCGGGCGATCTCGCCTATCCTGACAAGCTGGAAATGATGGAGGTACAGCCTCAGCTGTTCCATTGTCGTTGACTTTGTACCTGCAGTGTATGCAGTTGTGCAGTACAGTGCTTTGCAGCTTGGGTTTTCCTGTTCTTGAGCGTATTTAGCGTTACTGGCATTTTTAAATTGACACCTGCTGATTAAATTATGGCCTTAAACTAGATTTCAATGCTTTATGTCCAAATTAGTGACAATGGCAATAGTTCTCATAGTTAATAGTTTTATCAAAACTGGGAGCTTCTGAATTTTTATTTACATTCATAAGTAATAGGTATTACCCAATGTATTTTCTAGTTGAGCTGGAATTGCAAATATGTTTTAGAGAGTCCCAGTTAGCTGCAAGTTTGTTTTCAGAACTACTGGTCAACTAGCTTTTGGTTGGCATATGTGTACCCTGTGCTCAGGCAGCATGAGAGAAGTCTTGCTTTAGATAATTTAACATATTAGCAACGGCTTCCAGAAGGCTTTCTCAAGTTCTTATCAGTATTAGCCATTTTTTTAGTCATTCCAAGCCCTTTGAGTCAATGTTCCTGTTGAAATGGATCAAACTAATTCTATTTACTTTAAAAGGTTAATATTACACTGATGAAAGTTTCAGAATGAAACAACTCACAGAAATAAATGGCCAATGAGAAACCTTTAATGAGTTTTTGACTAGAACAAGCTGCAACTGTATGGAGACTGCATGGAAGCAGTAAAACATAGTAAAGATCCCTCTCCAAATAACTGTTGCCCTTCACTTTATAACGGCAGGCCCAAGCTGTGAAAGGATTGAGGTGACTGAGAATGGCCTTTCCAAGATGGACTGGCAAGATCCAAATTTTATTGCTGTATTCTGATTTCCACCTAGCTGCCAGAATAGCTGGTGGTGCTTAGAAAATTGTAGGACTTAGTTCCAGCTGACCAGTTGGTAAAGAAACTGCTGTTTGACTTCAGAATCAGAACATTACTTATAAAAAATACAGAAGCTTGCCATCTATCTATCTATCTATCTATCTATCTATCTATCTATCTATCTATCTATCTATCTATCTATCTATCTATCATCTATCCAATCCATCCATCCATCCATCCATCCATCCATCCATCCATCCATCCATCCATCCATCCATCCATCCATCCATCCATCCATCCATCCAATCTCTCTCTCTCCCCCCTCTACCTACCTACCTACCTACCTACCTAAAATACATGTATTGTGCTGTGGGCAGAAAGAAATTAACATTGTGTAACTGTACCTCACTGTGCTCAATTCTTACCTGCAAACAGACAAAACACTGTGAGAAAATTTTCAGTAGTGGACTCGTGTTGCTATGATACTGTTTTTATACACATCTACAGCTTTTATTGTGCTACAGTTTGTACTTCGGCAATTTTGTGGGATATCCATAGGCTTTTATACCCTGAAGCTAGTGAGTTTGTTGAGTACATGCTCTTTGTACTGAAAGTTAAGGACTAATAAGCATCTTTAGGCAAGTGATTCTGCTGTTTGTTTTGTATGAGGCCTTATTTTCTTACAAAGGTCCTGCGGCCCTTCAGTTAAGGAAGAGAAAGTTCATTTCAAATTAAGAAATTATGCTGCTCTTCATATGTCCTCATAAGACTTCACTTTTTGCCTGGTTTGAGATTCATTTTGCTACTTGATTGCTTTTAAACCTCAAAACCTTGCTATTTAGAGAGACCTTCTGTCTTAGTAAATGAATTATTAAAATGTTAAAAGCACAGGGCAGAAGTGTTTCTTGTGCTGTTCTGCTCAAATATTAATGCAGTTCTTTGCCCATTCTTGCTGCCTCTTGTTGCTTTGAAGCAGACCAAGTAGTGGAAAAAGTTGAAGTGTGGAAATGTTGAGTAATGTTAAGGGAAAGCTTTTGGTTGAACTCCTTCAGGGAATAAACTGGAGAGTACTTTTGGGCCATCTGCACATATCATTTATGGAAATAAAGCCATCAAAAATGATCTGTTCAAAATCCAAGCAAGTGTTGAACTGGGTCACCCTATTTTGAACTTTTCTTTCTAGGTGGCTTTATAGGTCATTATTGAGAGATCAGTAAAACAGCCACATGGAAAGAACAGTGCTTTACACAGATATGTATTTGTGAATCTTTATCATACTGCGATATTTCTGCTACTGGAAACATCTGCCTATTTCTTCTAAATGTGTTTGAAACACTGGAAGCTGAGTACAGCTGATTTCTTTTGCAATTCAGTATGCTTTTATCTGTTGTAACCAAAGCAGTTTTATGTGATATTAAAATATTATTGTGTCTTTCTTTGCAGCAAATTGCACAGAGTTTGAAAGAGGAACAGAAGAAGCTGCCATCTGAAGCTTCATTTTCAGATGTCCGGCTAGAAGATCCTGAGTCCTGCAGCTTAGTTAAATCTGGTATGAAATACATCTCATATTGTCAAATTAATGCATAAAGCTCATGGAATGTGAGCATAAACTTGAACCATCTCTGAGAAACCTGCATGTATCTTAAAGGGTTATTTTCCTCAACATATTCATATGCAATTTTGACAGGTGAACTTTGTCTCAAAGTTTTAGTTTTGGTTTTTTTTTTTATGAGAAACAGCCTAATCTTGTTCTTTTGGTATGATTTCTTTGTGGTTTGGTGCAGTCCATTATGTGAAGCAACTGCTTTTGCAGCCAACAGCATCTATTGTAATTTGTATAAACCTGAGGTCTTGTATTCTCCACTGAAAAGTATCCCTGCCATCAAAATGTGTACTTGAGGATGCTTTTGTTTGTTAGCTGTGCTAAGATGAGAAAGGTGATTTCGTGTGTCAGGCATGTCTCTTAAATTATATGTATTTACAATAATTCAGAATTTAGTCCTTGACACGTGTGACTCCTGTGTCTGCAGACTGAAATAAAATTTCATAAAATGTGGCTGTTCTGATGCCAGTCATTTGAGTGTTACAAATTTTTAAATTACTGTTGAAGATCCATGAAGAATTTTTTCATTTAGTTTATAATTGTTCAGAGTGGTACAGTGTTATTTCCCCAGCAGCATCTTTCTCAGCTCTTTATCACTTGTTTCTTGTATTCCTTTTGATTGCATGGTAGTTTCTTGCTTTTGGCTTTGGAGGTCTGCAGAGGTGTTTCTAGCTGGACTGTCCAAATCCCATTGAGAATGAGTTATTGTGAAGGTTATCCAGGAGGAGCAATTTTTATGATTACAACAACCTCATGACAAAATTGGTTTTGCTGTTATTTTTACAGGTATTAAAATTATGTTTAAGCCCTATATTTTTTGCAACAGTTTAATCCATATAGGTTTATCCCCAGCAGAAAGAAAAGTGTAAAGAAATAAAATAGAATGTTTCCTTCCTTTTTTTTCCCTAGGCATTTCCTGTAATTCCATGATCTCTAACCATTTCTTTTTACTCTTCTGTGTAATTTTTTTTTCAGTAACTGTTTGATCATTTCAGCTGTTTAGCTGAGTGGGAAGGTGTGTGTCATTGGAGACATGCCTGTAAAACTAACTCATTAAAGAAGGTCGAGCTGGGCTACCCCTGGAAGCAAATTCATATCTTTCACAGGCTTGTGCTCTGTTCACATAAGAAATCTAGTACTGACCTGCTCAGAAGGAAAAATAAAACCTCTTTGGGTAAAATAAAATGTCATATTTCTGTGTAGAGAGTATAAAATGGAATTTTATATTACAGTCGATATTACAGTCTCGTTTGGTTGAAAGGACATACGGGCAAGTTTTTCATGTGTGTGTTTTGCTTTTAAACAGGTTCAGCTGAATCCCTTAATCCCAGGCATCAGAGTACGATTTCACCTGCAGATCTGCATGGAATGTGGTATCCTACTGTCAGAAGGACTCTAGTGTGTCTCTCCAAACTGTACAGATGTATAGATGTATGCAAAAATTTCTTTATCTTATTTTTTAGGTGAAGTTATAAAGTGTGTAGAGCACCATGTCTAAATGTTTTAATATAAACTAGGAATGGACAATTACTGGCCGTTAACCTCTTGGTCTTTCTGCTGCTATCTTTATGTAAAACAAGTGAACTGACAAATTTAAGTCATCATTTCCAAGACAGTTTTATATTTGTAGAATTAGAAAAATGGCACTGATTAGTACATCTATTGCTTTTGCTGTTACAGAAATAATTTAGTGTCTGATGTTGAAGATACTTGGTCTCACCAAGGCGGAGGAGTGAATAGGACAAGAAAAAACAGAAAGTTCTGGGTCAATTACAGGGAATGATTTTATTGCTGAAATTACTGGGTGAATGTGTTTTTGTGATGTCTCTGGTCTTAAAATGGTGAATGCTTAAAATGTACTGCTTCTGCATTTTGAAAAAGTTCTGAATTTTTTTTGTGGCACATCTCTTCATGTTCCAAAGCGTAGGAACACATTTCCAAAGTTTAAGACAGTGGAAATCTTCATGTCTAGCAGAAACAAAAGCAGTGTTTACTTAACACATATTTTAAGACTCTCCCATTAGAATCTGTTTTGTGTTGCTCACTTAACAGCATATAAGGCTGATAAGTCTGAGGAAACTAATGCAAGTGTTTTTGCTTTTCTGCATGTGTTGTATCTTTATTAGATACATTTAATGGATTTCAAAATATCTTTGATGGGTGTTACATGAAACTCCTGCCAAGATGCTATTGCTAAAAAAGAAACTGGAAAATACTAATGCTTTATTGCTTAAAATATCTATTTCACTAAAGACAGATGAATGTTTGCCCTTGTTTTCAGCTAGACCTTTGTAAATGAGGTTTTCTGCGTTGTTTTCAAGGCTCGTTTACAGTGTATCTGCACAGAGGTTAATTTAGTTTTCCCCTGAGACACTGTAGCAGCACTGGTACCCCCTTGCCTGCCCCCTGTAGATAGAGAGGCCGTGAATGAAGTGGTGCTGGCAAGTCTGGGGCAGTCAGGGCTCTCCTGTGCTCTGTTGCAGTGCTGGTGGGGGCAAGCTGTGTTCCTAGGGCTGCCTCAGCCGTAGGATCATATTGCTGCCACTTAAGGACTTGCTCCGTGTCCCCTGGGCCGTGGCAGCTGTCATGTTTGTTTACTAAGCTGTCACAAATGTGAGGTAATTTGAGTCTGCCTGAGGTTAAGTGCACTCGAATGATCTCGTGTCTGTTGCAGATGTAGCTTGCACGCACAGGTAGTTGCCCTGAGACACTAAGAAATGTCAGGTCAGGTTACCCAGCACACACCATTCATGATGTTGGCTCTGAATGTGTGAGGTGTCACTGACCATGTTGCTACCCAGGTGCCAGTTCAGAGCTGCAGGGTGAGCAGGGCGTGCTTGTGTGGGTACCTGCATCCAGCCTGAGTGTTTGTAGCAAGCTTTTGTATGTGAATGCTCCAACCTGCGTCACTGTATTTAGCCAACATGTTTGTAGCTAGTTAATCTGGAGTTTTATAAGCTGGTAACACATCGTTCACAAAGTGTAACTCTTAAAATTCTGTCTAAGCTTTGCTAACGCGGCTTTTATTGGTCTTTTTTTTCCTTTTCCTCTTCCCTGCAGAGGGCAGTGTTTCAGGGATTATCGCAAGAGGCCTTATCTGCCTGCATCCAGTCGCTGCTGGGAGCTGCTGATTCCATCAGCAAAAACAAGGTCAGAATCTGTGCTTTGGGTATGATTTCCACAGCCCCAAGCCCCTTGTATATCTAAAGTCATGAAGCAGTGTTCCGAATTCTGTTAAAATCTTGGTCAAAGCATGTTGCTCTGCCGCCAGAGACTCGATGGATTTGCCAGTTCTTAGTTATGGTTAATGTATTGCCAGGCAAAGATAATGATGCACATGCTAGCCTGTCTGAAAAGGTGGAATACAGATCGTAGCAATCGTGTTTACAGGCTGCTCTAACACATGGGAATTCAGTGAAGTGATGCCTAAAGGGAAATTTCTGCTAGAGGACGTTGTATTTATTTTCACTGCCTGTTACTCTTTTCTCTTTTTCTCTGCCTCCATTGTTTGAATTTTCAAAAATCTTTCTAATTTATGTTCACTGGGAAGAAGTTTTAAGTATTCTCTGCTCAGAACTGTATTATGAAAAGGTTTGATCTTGTGTGTTGCTCAAAATTCAATGCAGATTCATCAAGTAATTTAAACTTTAACTGTGCGTAAGTAGTTGGAGTAAACTTTCTTTTTCCTGCCACAGTTCCTTTAAATCCTGTGGTAATTTGCTAATTCCTAAGAGCCAGGAGGTGAATTAAAAAAGAAGTCTTAGTAGGCTAAAACTGTTGGATTTTTATAAGCAGTAAATATTTAGTAATGAAAAAGGTTTTAGTTCTGATTGGAAATTATCTGTTTTAAAGTATCTCTTTTGAGTGTCCTTTGAAAAATATCTGTTAAACATAGCATCTTTAAAGAGAAATTCAAGCTACACTTCCCTTTAGCTTGAGCAGATAACTATTTCCTGTGTAACTGATTCAGAATTCTACAGTTAAATACCAGTTCCAGCACTGTGTACCTGGCCAGCATTGACTTAACAGTATTGCAGAGAATGAAACTCATCCTGCAATGAACCCTAAATAGGCTGGCGCAGAACTAGGATCTCTACCACTTTGTTCTTGGTGCATGTTAATTTAATGTTATCTGGTGAAATGATGCATATAAGAATTAAAAAAACAAAGCCAAACACAAACGACTCAAGAAGCCCTTTCCACCACTCATTTTTAGTGAAATTTCTATTTGTTGGAACTGCAGATTTAAATCTGATTTCTTCTTCTCTGTTTTATTTAATATTATATCAAGGAAAGTTCTCTTCCAGCTTGCAAAAACAAATTTGAATTCTAGAGTCCTCCTTTTACCTCAATGAGCCATGAACTTAAAAGATTAAAACCAGTATGCAGTATAAAGCATGTAGTTAAAATAACAAGCAGTGCAAAAGTGATCATTTCGATGGAGTGAACTTGGCATTCTTTTACTCTTTGTATCTTTGCTGTACTGTTTAGGAATTAACTAAGCTTTGTGTTTAATGACATGAGAAAAATGCATTGTAAGACCTTTGCAGAACAGCACAGTTAATCAAGGTTATTACAGGAACATTAACTTTTTTTAGTCATTGTAATGATGAAAACAAATTTAGAACCTCATGTTTTTCAATTATAAATTACCTGAATTGCATGAAATAATTCCTCTCTCTGAAGAGGAGTAAATTGTATCTTTCAAATAGTGGATACCTTTACTTAATGAGGACATTTAGTAATATAGCTGTGTAATCTAATTCTTCTAAGAAATGGGAATAAAGTCTACTTCTGTAGTGCAGTGTATTAGGAATAATACAGAAGTGGGATTTGTTGATCCCAGAGTATAGTTAATCACACTACAGACTAATGGAAAAAACTTGTTGACTAATAAAAGTGGAAATGTTGAAACTTTAGTCTTCATTTAATAGTTTGGTTTTTTTCTACATGTAATGCATGTTCTTTCTCTTGTGCTGTAGACCCAGGTTGATGGACAACTTTTCTTAATAAAACACCTTCTGATTCTTCGTGAACAAATTGCTCCTTTCCACACTGATTTCACCATTAAGGAAATTTCCCTGGACCTTAAGAAAACTAGAGGTACTAAACAGTTGCTGGCTACAGAATGGGATGCGATTGTCCTCCCTTTGTGCCAGCAGAAGTTTTGGGTTTATTTTATGTTCACTTGCAATGACCTGTATGCTTTTTCTAATCACTTGCTTTGTTCCTACCTTCTCTGAAAAAAACCAAAACCATTCTCCTGCTCAGGGCAATTCAAGATGTATCTAATAAATTCTTTATTTTTGTATGAAATGCATTTGCCTGCTTTCACTGCTGACCTAACTATCCAGTCTTTTTTAAGAACAGCTAAGTAATCTACATTTCTGTTGCACAGACATGTCTTTCCTCTTTTCTGATCTGTTAAAGGAATATCTTTCCTTACTGCTGCTTAGCAGGTGAATTTAAGAATACATGGTCAAACTTGCTAGAGCAAATTAAGACTTCCTGGACCTTTCTGGGAGGTTTTTGTTTTGAGAAAGATTTCTTATTTTGCAAGTTCAATAAAGAGTATTGGTATCATGGTGTTACATAGCAAGCATGTCTCTTGTAGGGAAATAGAAGTAGTGGCTATAGTAATGGTTTTTGAAATTGTACTATTGTTCCCTTGTAAAATTTAGGAAAAAAGCTCTCAAAACAAAATTGAGCTGTCATGCACTTTCCAAGTTGTAAGGATAACGGGGAAAATTACTATTGGAAGCATGTCAAGTTTCTCTCCTTCCATTCCAGAAGAGAAAGCTGAAGAAATAACTTCTCTTTCCTGCTAATATGCTGCAGTCTTAACTCTGAAGCAAACATTTCTTACACTAACCATTCCACTTGTTGCATTTGAACATCAATGAAACCTCCTACCTGTTGAGTGGTTTCTAGTTGACTGGAGGTTAAAGGGCAAATACATCCTTTTGGTGTCTTGCCCTGGCTGACACACGAGTTTGTTCTTCATCTTAATTTAATTGAATAAATTTTTGTGCCAGCCAGTGCTTTGCAGGTGGTAGTGGTAAGTAATGGAAAACACTTTCTTTATATTGGGTGATGGTGGCAGTGGTGTTGAGAAGATCTATGTTGTCCTTAATTCTTACTGTGGTGTAGCATAAGCCAGTAGGGCTTTTACATTTGGGATGAGTTGTAGAAGAAAAATAACATGGCTAATAGATTTACTGTGTTCTAGCCAAACTTCCTGCACAGAGGTTTAAGATTTAATTTGGTATACAGATGAAGCGATACTGCTTACTGTAAAAGTTGTGCTTTTTCCCAGTTTTTTTGAAGTAGTATAATGTTAAGGTTCATGTAACTGAAATATTCGGTGGGAAAAGGGACTAGCTCACAGTCCTCTAATCAAGAATTTTGGAAGTCTTTGGAATTTCTCAGATTGCTGGTAAAAAATTCAGAGAACAAAAATAAACTTGCTCTGTGATCACCTTTCACTGCATAGGAGTGCAGATTCTTAGTTCTGTATGAAATCTACAAACCTGTATATTTGGTATTCTCTCTTTATTTAATGCCTCAGAGAGCACTTCTTTTATGTCTTTTTTCCCTCCCCTTGTTTCATACAGAGTGCAGAATTCCTTTTGAAATGAAAAAAAAAAAAGGCAGATGGATGTATAGGATGATAAATGGCTGACAGTAGGGTAAAAAGCTAGAATGCAGCTAATAATTTTCTTTTTTCCAATTTGACTAGATTTCAGCTTGAAGGCATCCTGTTAAGACTATAGATGTAATTTCAGTATCTTGTGTTAATTACAGACATTGTTGCTTTTCCTTCTTAAGACTTGTGTAGAGAACATAAACATGAATGTTTACCAACCTTGATGTTTTGTTCTTTAGTCCTAACTAAAACAGATAAGCACAGAAGAAAAAAGTGCCAATTAAAAGTTATTTCGTGCAACTGTAGTTTTCCCAGGCAATGTGTGCAAAATTTTGCATATTGTTTGTAAGTGCTTAAATAGCTTAAGTAAAAGTCTTCCACTTGGAGATTACAGTAACAAGGAGAGCTCACACAATTTTCATGCTTATAGCACTGCAGTTAATAACAACTTGTTGACAATAGCAACTTGTTAGTGTCTTGTAATGTATTTATCTGTTTAGATAAATAGACAGTTTAGACTGTGCAACTGTTAGGTACAGGTGTACCATAGGTGCCATTGAAAAGTAGTGAATTAAGCTTTGTGTGCTTCTGTGCATGTGCACTTGTGCATCCACCCTGAGCAGTGCTAGGGTCATTGATGTTGCAGTCATAATCATTCATGCTGGGCTATTTCTTATGCATAAATGAGTGATTAGAGTTTGTAGTTCCTTGAGCTGAGTGGCATTGACTTACAGTGTGAGTGACTTTCTGATTCACAGATGCAGCATTTAAAATCCTGAATCCTAAGGCAGTTTCAAGATTTTTTCGACTAAACAGCAACAACGCCTTGATACAGTTCTTACTGGAGGTAATGCCAAGTCTTATTGCATTAAGAAAATTTGGGTTGTTTAAGTGTGTGGTGATCTCTGGCAAGTAAAAAGAAGAGAATTGTCATTCTCTGTTCAAGGGTACTCCAGAAATCAGAGAACATTATATTGACTCCAAGAAAGATGTAGATCGTCATCTGAAATCAGCTTGTGAGCAGTTTATTCAGCAGCAAACCAAACAGTTCATAGAACAGCTGGACGAGTTCATGACAAAGGTACAAATGTGTTGTATGTTTGTTGACCTAACTGAAGTACTGGTAGGATAAGGGAATTGGTATTTAAATTTGGTATATGACAAGCTACTAGTGCTGTGTGAATAGCTGAAGATAATGTGCTTTCCTTTAAGTTCCAACAGCAATTTTCCAGGAATTTTTGAGATTAATGGATTAAAGAAACATGTCGTAGTTTGTTTTTAAAAGCAACCCTTATGTTCTTTGATCAAGAAGCTTTAATTTTTAATTGAATTGTAAAAGGTGTGTGACAGCTGGCAGGAGCTTTTCTTTTTGCAGGAACTACTTTGATTGCATTTCTAAGCCTTCAAAAACAATCTTGGGTCATGTGTGTTCTTGAGGGAGGTCTTAAAGTATGAGATGTCTTGTTACAGTACATTTCTTTCTAGAACCTATTCTAGAGGTCAAGATTTCTAGGTATCTTGAGAAAACCTCACAACCAGAGCTATTCAGAACCTTAGGTCCTGAGAATAAGTGACATGGCCTCTCAGAAACTGGGGCTACACCATTGCATGGACTGCAGCTATCCCAGCTGCTGATTTTTTGAGAATTTAGAAGATTACAGTATTAAATTTACTTTCGCCTGTCATGCTGGGGTAGGGGTCAGTGGCATGCCTAAAATATAGATGGGTAACTGGGGAGATTGATAGATCGTTTGAGTGATCTCAATGATTCATTGGGAGTCTGGGGAGTTTGACTAAGCTGCTTAAGGATAAGTCTCTTTTGAGGTTTTGTATCCTTAGGTGCCTAAGCATCTTGGTAAATTCAATCCCATTTTGAATTTTACTTTAAAGAATTGATCATGGTTGTAATTTTGAATTGCATTTCTGTCAAGCTGCTTCCCCTGTGTGTTGTTAAGTCAGGTCATAGAAGAGACAGAGCAGTGGAGATTCTGTACACTGTAGTATCTAAGAGAATTGTGTAATTTTTACTTGGTAATTTTCTTGTGAACTCAACTGAAAGAAATATAGTTTTGTTGATTTTACTTGTTTTAGGTAGCTGCTTTAAAAACAATGGCCACTCAAGGAGGACCCAGTTACAGCCTTTCACAGCAACCTTGGGCACAACCAGGTATTTACTTTGGTTTATATTCATGTTACGGTTAGGAATCTGAGTAAGTGATCAGAATAACTTGGACTGAGAGATTATGATTGACTTTGAAAAATTCTACATATAAGAACTGTCTACCTTTTTCTTGCAAATCCTGGCTTCCATCTGAGCCTGTGTGCTATTTGAAATGTCTTAAGCCAGCTCTAAAAAACCTGACAAACTTCAGAATATGTATTTAATTGGTGCAGTAGATGAATGCCTTGAGTATTTCTCAAGCTGTGAAATTGTTCTTGCATGTAAAGAGCATTTCTGCAACTGAATACAGAATGTGTTTAAAGAATTAATTGATTATATTATGATAAAGCTTTTGCTTTTGTAGGAAAGAATAAATCCTCATTGAAGCCCTTATTGTCTGTACATTTGGTATTTACTTTGTTTTTCATTTTCCTGTCGCTATGCAAAAATGGAATCTGGGTTTGTTTCCCTCTTTTTAAAAAATTCTAATGTGAACGCTTCATAGGAACATTTGGAGCAGTTTTAGATGCTCCTTGGTTGTTTTGCTCTTCACATTACAAAGTTGTGCTTCAGGGTGAAAAAATAAGATTATTCCAAATCATACATTAGAACCTTCTGTTGCATCATATTCTTAAGATGCAAAGCCAGCCATGTTCATACATAATTCAATGCTGCTCCATGGGTCAGACACTCTCAAGGGCTAACTCGAGCTTCTACTTAACATCTTCTGCTTCTTCAGGAGTATTTTTAATGTTTGTTTGGAGATAATTATGTGTGTAGAAGCAGATCGAAGCAGAGCTTCTGCTATTTCCTGGAGTCATTTGTCTGGGAAGTGGGACTAGGCAGAAAATTTAGATGTGGCAGAAGTTGAGGGGGGGAAAAATCTACACAGGATATTAACTTCAGTACTTTAAAACTACAAAATACATTTTCCCCTGGCCTTTAAGCAATGATCTTGTAAAACCATTAAAATTCCTAGCAATAAAGAAAGAAGGTCTTGTCTGACAGAGCATTCCTCTCTGGTTAATTCAAAATCCAGATTTCTGTGCAGCCTTTCCTCTCACAGACATGGCCTAAGATCAGTAAGGAGAATTTGTGATATCTTGTTCTCTTTACTAGCACTGTTTCCCAGCAGTTTCTTTTCCAGGCAAGTTTTCTGGGAGGGAGCCTATGTAGAACTTCGTTCCTATTGGCGGGCTGTGGTTTCAGAAACCTCAGGAGGATGTGGTAGCTTTCAGAAATGGGGTGGGTGCATTTTCTGCAGGGAAAGGAAGCAATGTCTGGCAGGCTGTGGTCCTGTGATGGGTTTGACACTGCACAGCCCAGCGCCCCTCTCTCCCTTCCACTCAAACCTGTGGTAATGATCTGCCCCAGGAGAGCGACGGTGATGTTCTGGAGCCTAGGTTTCAGCGAGCAGAACTCCATTTTAGCCAATTAAACATATTTTCTTTTACTTTCAGCAAAGATCAACGATCTGGTCTCTTCCACTTACAAGACAATTAAAACAAAGTTGCCGTCAACTTTACGAAGCATGTCCTTATACTTGTCCAATAAAGATACAGAATTAATTCTGTTTAAGCCAGTCAGGGTGAGTATTGCTGCCATGTTTTCCTATAGATGTTTCATGGTGATGTCTTTAGCTTAAAAAAGCAAAATCCAAATAACTGTACTGGTCTCTATTGCTTGTATTTGTAGCTTGTACTACACAACACATGCATATTACAGGGAAGTAACTGCTGCTCTTTATTGTGTACATCTTCCACTTGGCACCAACTGAGCTACCATAAGGAAATTAACTCTGTCCCACACCAGGCAGTTGATTTTGGTCAGTTATGCGTGGGCAGGAGCACCAGAGGCAGAGAGGATGATACAGATTCGGTGGAAAACCTATTGTAAACCACCAGAAGAGCCAAGCTTGGGTTTTAAGCTTCCAGGTTAAGTCTTTAGGACTCAGTGTTTCACTTTAGTGCATCTTAGCTGCAGTTTTTATCTCACGACTAATGTGGATTCCTTGTAGCTGTTTTGGGGCTTGTTTTAGAAAAGTTCTTGAAGCTTGACTGCTTCTCCCTGTCTGGTCACTTCAGTAGCTATTCCATGTACATTGTATTTGTTCTGGTTCATGTTTAAGATGGGTGTTGTGATTTTTAATATTGACTTTTGCTTTCCTTTAAAAGAATAACGTTCAGCAAATGTTCCAGAAACTCCATGCTCTGTTAAAGGAAGAATTTAGTAATGAAGACCTCCAGATCATAGCTTGTCCTTCAATGGAACAGGTATATATTAAAGCTCCCTATTTTATCACTTGCTCTTTCATGTGACTGACTTTTATAAACATAGATTTTTTTCATTTTTTGTATTTCCAGTGTTCAGAATCATTATTTATTGCTTATCCCCCTTAATCCTGGATGATTAAACTTTGGGCTTTATCTGATCTTAAGACTCTCAGCTAGGAGGACACTTTGTTTGGTTGGGTTTTTTTTAATGAATGTTTAATAGATTTTTCTTAAACCAAGGTGGTGATTGATGTTGCTAGGGATTGAGTTGTACAGCATTGTAGAGAGTCTTGCCATTTCCTGGCATTGTCTTCTTGGAAAGGTATCACCGCCAGTGAATATGCCTTTAAAAAAACTGTGCATTTGAATGCAGTCTTTCTTTTGACAAATACAAAAAGCAGCAGCTTTTACATTTAGGAAGCACAAGAATTAATTACTTTCATTTAAAGTGAACTGTATTGAGAAAATGTGCAGATGTTTATGGAAGTGTAACCCTGCATGGTCTTTAGTCTCAGAGATAATTTGGGTTAAGAATTCCCTGTATTAGGATTCTCTGTCAGAAACCAAGTAGGCTTTTAAAAATGTCACTTTGACCTTAGTAGACTAGGGAATGTGGGTGGAATCTTGATTTTCACAGGATGCCAGTATATAAACAGGTAATCTAGTTTAGAGATTAGAGGATGTTGCCTGCAGTGTGTGTGGCCATGGGAATGTGTGATAACTCCTGGAGCACTGAGTGAGAGTGATGCACCATAAGGAGGTGGGTTTCTCCTGGAGGAGATGGCTTCCTCTAATTGTTTATCTGAGGAACCTTAGGTTCACTTACCCTACAAACTGAAGTGTGTGGGAAACCATATTGTAACTATGGGAAACAAGTACTGTGAAGGTTCCCCAGCGTATTTCAGATATTTGAGCTGAATGAAGGTAACATTTTTAGCTAATGTGCCTGTTTTTTGGAATTTCTTGACAACGCATGGAGTTATCTTAGGAAGTTTATCACAGTAGTTTGTGACTGCTGAAATGAGTGGTCAGCATGATCGACAGGTGCATTTTAAAAAGCCTGTGAGTAGACATTTGACTGGAAATTTTGGCTGTTGTTTTTTAACTGTGTTCTGATTAATGTGCTTCCTAGGAATCCTGTTTAAAGATGAAAATATGACACATCAGTTCTGAAACTTGGCTGCTCTGTCTAACGTTCAAAACTTTAATTTTGTCTTTCAGGTGAACTTACTGTTGTCAATGTCCAAGTAGCCCAACAGTGAGGCTGCTTGGAATAAGCTTCAGCCAAATGCCAGGGAGTGAAGGGAATGCAGAGACATTTGCTTGAAGTAAATGAAGGATCCCACTGTGCAGTCCAGTCTGCATCAAAACCATCCAGGCTGCTTAACCCTGTTTTAGGTAAAAAACCCAAAGTGAACAGGTTTGTTAATTTGGTAAAGGTCTTCCTGTTCATTGGCTTGAGCAGTGGGCAGAAGAAAATCAAACAAAAACCCTTTTGCTGATGACTCTTATGGAAGCTCAATTACTGCCTTTTCCAGATATTTTCAAAATTGAAAACCTTTTTTATGTTTTTTTTTTAATGTAAAAAGCATTCTTGCTTTCCCTTAATGAGTTGATATATGCACAAAGTCACACTTTCAAAGAGACGCTGGAAATACAGTGCAGGGAATCAAATGAGAGCAGCAATAGATATTTGGGAGACTTGGGAGATGACTGTATTGGTATGACAATTTGACTTAAGCAGGCGTGCTCTGAGTTTTTCTTTAACTTCCCTGAAAATACTGGTAATCCACCACGTGCTTGAAAGTAATTCAGAGGTTCTTGCTTGGGAAAACCTAATTTCCCACATGTGAAGTATTTCTTGAAACACTGGATGGGCTGTCTTTCTTACACTTTTGTGATTGGGAGCTATGAGGTCTGGCCTTAAGTGTCACACTCTAACCTTTCTCCATGAGAAAAGTCTCAGATCCTTGGGATTTGCAATGGAAAGCTGTGCAACATAATTTCTGTTGTTTCTGAGGGAACCACATGTTTTCAGATGCTTTACAGCAGTGCTTAGCATTGAGGTTTTCAGCTGTCTAATTTTAGGGTAGAGTTGGTTTTTTTGCCTTTCCCAAGATCAGATGGTGGTGTCACATTGTTTAAAGTGGGAACAGGGTCTGGAACTTGTACAACCTTTGTGGTGTGGAGAAAGTGCTAATCAGGGAGTGTGGGGATGCCTGAAACTCGATGTGCAAGACTGTCAAATCTGCATTGTAAAGAGAGGATAAGTACTCTGTAACTGGTAAACAATGTTCGCTGGTGAGTGAACATTAATTGGACATTAGCGTGGAAAGCTGGATTCTAAATGCCTGGCCCTTAATGGAATGAACACTCCAGGGTGTCTCAGTGTGTAAATCTTCATTGTGCAGTACTGCAAAATGAAAATGTAGTGGGTGATGTGACAGATTTTTAAGTTATTTATAAAGCCTGTTCTGTACTTTTGAATAAGAAGACATTTCCTTGCACATCGGTGGTATTTTGATTTAATAATTTTCCTGGTATAAATAACAAGGCTGGCGTAAAAGATGGTAGGATTGAAAGCTACCACAAGAAGTGTTACAGCAGTGGTGCTGAGATACATAAATGGTACTCATAGGACCTTACATGACTCCTTAAAAATTAAGTAAAGGAAGTAACAAGGAGGAAAAACTTGCCCTCTCCCTTTACTTATGTAGAAATACAGGCTGTAAAATAATGTCCAGTGCATTGTAATATATGTATATTTGTTTTTTATAAAGTTTTTCAGAAGGACTGCATGGCCACTGTACAGAGTTATTACAGACTTATATAGACATTGTACAGAAGATTTGTGAAGGGTAAACTGTGGCAGTAGTCGCTCTTGTGCTTGGGATCTTTTTCTCTCTTAGAGTACCCAGACAGCTCTAGGACAGCTGGTGGAAGGATTAGAAGAGCAATCAGTTTATACAGCCTGTTTGCTAAATGAGCATTTGTTTAAACATGTACAGTTTCAGATATTTACGTTTACAAATAGTGTAAATACTTTCAAAAGATTAATTTAAGATGCTTTATATTATCTGACTAGAAACTTGCTGTTTTTAATTTTTTTAAATAAAAATGTTGCCTCCTATTTTGGTCCAAGAATAAAGCTTTATTCTGTATCCTGAGGCTTGTCTGTCAAGATAACTGTAATACAGAGACAATAAACATCCTGTAAGCACAGGTTGTGCGTTGCTGAGAAGTGTTCTTTTTTTAGCAGTAAGAGAATTGAGTTTATTTGGCACAGATACCTGAGTGCTGAATGTACAGCTAATTGTTAAATTAATGCCTCTTTATGGTTATAATAAAAGTAAATTTGTATTTTCTTTACTGACAAGCAGTCTTGTGTGACTAAATGGTCTCTTTCCTTGCAGTTTTGTTAGGAGGAAGAAACCACAACTGTGAACCACAACTGTAATACAAGAACATATTTTAACTAAGTTGGCTTTTACTAAGAGAGGTTGGGAGCTGGTGGCAGAAAAGAGAAGTGTTACTGTGTTTGATGACTGTTCTTGCCTGGTTACTCACAGACTCATGTACCCAGAGTTTCTCATTACCCTGAAGTGCTCTTCTGGCCCTTGGTGGTGTAAAACACATCATGTGGAAGCTTGTGGTTTGTCCCCTGTAAGGTCAGCGTGAAGCTTCCTTTCACCCTCTGGCTTTCACAGTGTCACTTGAATGGAAGTGGAATTTGGCTTCTATCTGAGAGGTATGGGGCAGTGTTGTGTGACTAGAGCTTCCTGGTCTCTTGTAGCCTCCTCTAGGGGTCTGGCCCTTTGGATTGCATCTTGTAAATGAGGTGAACTTGGCCTGGCAAACTTTTGGACAGCAGTGATGCCTGCAGCAAAGTCTTATGCTGTGCCATGTGTTTTCCAAGCAAAACTTAATAGTCCTTTTCTCAAACTGCATATTAGGTATTGACAAAGTGATGTGGGTGTGAAAAGGGGGAGAAGTCTGTGCTGGTGAGGCAAATCCCAGTGACTGCAGGTATATCCAGCTCTGTCCACAAATGCTATTTTCTCCTACTCTTATGTATTTTCATCCTCATTGAGCCCTAAAACCAAGCAAGTATGTGGAGCAAGTCAGGATTTTGATATAAAGACCTCTAAATAGAGCAAAAGGAAAATTAAATCAGTTGGTCCCTTTCAGTGGTGGCCAGCCATGCCACTAAGCCATGGGTATTGCCATCAGCTGGAGCCTGGAAACCCAAGAGACATCTTATGTTCCCTCTCTTGGGTTGCCCCTGGTCCCTGTGCCCAGGCTGCTTGCTCTTTGCCATCCCCTCTGCACCAGCCCAGGTGTCTGGCTGAGAGCCAAAGCAAGCTGGTCAGTCATACTTGGCACAGCCAGTTCCCAGATTTCCAGTTCTTCAGCTGCAGTATGGAAGCCACGTGCTTCAAGGCACTGTGTATTTGGTGTGTAACCCTGCCGATCAGACTGGGATCCATCACGTGCTGTCAGCTGAGGCAAACCTGCTTACAAGGACCTGGTGTACAGATGGGCATTGTGAGCTTGAAGAAAGGAGCTTTGTTTTTATTGCAAAGTGACTGTTACCACCCTGATAAGGGAAAAGTTGGTCTGAAATGCTGATGTGACTGCTTGCTGTGAGCACTTATTTCTTGCGTTTCAGTATTTCATGCAGGTAGAAGATAACAAAATGCAAGGAGTGATATCACTGAGAAACAGATTGCCAAAAGTATTGCGACACGAGTTACTGGAGAGCAGGCTCATGAGCTGAATGTTTTTAGACTGAAGGAGGAGCTCCTCTTCACTTTCTGGCCACCTAAGTGGGTGGCATTTTTCTGTATCTTTCAGCTGCAAAGAGAGCCTGTGCAGAGTGAAGGATGTTAATGCTAAACTCTCTGAGGGGGGGCCGAGTGGGAGAGCATCCTGCATCTCTTGTAACCCAACCTTTCACCATGAAATGTGCCATGGGTACCCTTTCCCTTCATGCCCCTGGAGCGCTCTAGCCCTACAGCTTCCCCTGGGAGCTGATCCTTTTCCAGCAAACGTGCAGGGGGATTGAGGAGCAAAGAACTAAACTCACTACTCGAGCCAGCTTGGGTGGGAGTGGGCTGCCCAGAAATAGTGGGAAAAGGAAGATGATTTCCTATCTAAACAGAGCAGATGGTCCTGAGAAGAAGTCTGAATTTTGGGGGTCAAAGAACAGTAGCCAGAGCTTTATGGTTCTGCACAATTGAGGCCTTGGCTCACTGCCACCCTTGGCTCACTGCCACCCTCCTGAACAGCCACCACAGAGGTTGTTTCCATTAGTGATGTGCCTGTGACCAGGTAGGGAGCATTGCTGTGACGGCTGGCAAAATTTGGTCTGTGCCTGTACCAGGAAAGACAACTTGAATCCTTCCCTCTGAGGCCACAGCCCCCAGCCAAGCATGGGCAATACGTGATTTCAGTGCTGACCAGTGTTTGTCTCTAGTAAGGGACAGGGTTACACACCAGTAGGCTGGGACAGTCACACTGACACCGAGCAGGGCTCAACCCTGGCCACAACAGCATTTCACCTCTAAGGATCAGAGGTGGGAAACCTGAATGGCTGACAACAAATACCAAAGGATTTTGGTGTTCTTCTCCCCACGTGCTTGTTTCAGGCTAAGTGCAATGCTGTTGCGATTAAATCAGAAGCTTTGTGCTTATATTGACATTTAATATTAATGCTTTGAAAAGAAACTGTTTCAAAATGAATTTGTGAGTCTTGTTCTTACCCTTCAGCGACAGCATTTCAACTCCTCTTAATGCTTTCCTGGGAGGGAATTTCATTAAGAGTCACAAAGGCAGGAAATTTGGTTTTGAATGGAACAAGTGATTTTTCTGCATGAAAATTTGTGACCAGTGCCATGCAGCAGTCCCAGGTTTATCTCCACTGAGTGGTTTCCTTGCTGCTCTTCAAGGAGCTGGTAGGCAGGAGCCAGCCAGGCAGGGATATCACAGCAAGTGCTCAGCTCACCAGGAGCTGGGACCCCACATTGAAAACAGACAGGATTGTTGTGCCTGAGGAATAGTAAGTCAATTTGATCCTAAATCCAGGATTTAATGGTAACGTGGCTTTTCTGTTCTGTGGTGATGGACTGGAAAGGAGGGCTGTGAGAGTGCTGGCTGAAGTCAGGTCAGATCAGTGCTTCTGGTGGTCCTTCTCACCCCAAGTAGATCCCAGTAGGTGGGTCCAGGGTGGCCCTGGGGAGATATACACAGCTGGGTGAATTTAGACCCAACAACTTCCTTGTCCTATGTATCACATTTTGTCTGCAATTGGACCAAATTTCCATTTTTCCATTCAAGAGTTGATTCTGGGACCTGATGCATTAAGTCAGGAGCTGATTTTTGGTAAGTTTTTGTCCTTATGGTAAATGCACGCTACAGAAATTGGATGGCCCCTTGGAGAACCATGAGTCCCTGAAGGGCAGAAAAACCCACTGGGTGGAGTATGGGCTGTGTGTGTAAGTCCTTGTCACATGAAAAGGGGAGATTGGCTCAAACCCTTTGTGTTTGATTGGTCTGCCAACACCCCAGGAAAGCTGGGACCCATGTGATGGGGATGTGTGCCAGTCCAAGGAGAGAGATTTCACCAGGGGTGCTGATTCAACAGCAGGACATCTTCCTTTATCTCCCTTGCTTTTCAGCTGCTGTGGGGCTTATCAACTGGAAAGTACCACTGAGTTCCCTCCTCTGCAAGGGTTTCAACAGAGCCTGGCTGTGGTGTCTCCACTCCACCATCCCTTTAGTCCCCCTCAGACTGTGCTGTGTTGTGTGTGGAAGGATGGGTGTGCTGACCGTGTTCCATCCAGACAGCAGCAGCTCTATTTTCTGCAGCAACTTCCACACTGCTACCTTTTTTATCCAGGTCATCTTCCCACAGTCCTTCTCTTCCTATTGCACATCTACAGCTGGAAGTCCCTAAAAAGAGGTCTTCCATGCATGTGTGTGTGGCTGGGTATGGAAAATGGCCCTGCCAAACTACAGAGGAGAGGGAAAGGCAGCTGTGAGGGAAAAGAGCCTGTATTTATGTGTACAAATACAGATTGGTGCTCCTCATCTCATGACGGCCTGGGCAGAGGGCTCTGGGTGCTGGACCATCACCCAACTGTGGCACACAGGGAGCTTTTATCGTTCACAGCATGTGTTGCATTGAGTTTTTCCTGCCCAAGCATGAAGAAGTTGATTCTCACCAGGCTGCAAGAATGGCTTGGTCTCCCTCAGTGTTACTTTGTGCTGCGGCTCAGAAAAAACGACAGGAAAAGAAAAATCTAACTTTGCATCTGTGATGTGTTACTGCACCAGCCCGGGGCAAGCCTGAGCCTGTCCATAAGCAGGACAAGCTGTCGGTTTTCTCTTTTCCTCCCATCAAAACTATCACATTCTATTCAGAGTGGTCACTTAGCACTGCCCTTAATTTGCAGGTGCTGGGTGAGGCTGGGTGTGTTGCAGCAGCCAGCCCCAGCTCTGAGGTTGATGCCTAGTGAGGCTACCTAGAAGAGAGGCTAGACAGTGTTAAAGGAATAAATTAGGTATTTATTGAAAGGCCTTTGAAGGATACACCTTGGGCAGTACAAAGGCCTGGCTGTGGCTCCACCCAAGATGGACCCTGGGTGATGAGTTCTCACACTTTTATAAGTTTTGGTCCATTTCCATATTGGGGTTAATTGTCCAGTTACAGCTTCAGGTTATGAAGTCCCATCCTCCCAGATTGCTCTCCTCAATTTGCTGTTGTTTACACTTTTTGGGCCTGAAGCTGCAATGGTGTCACTGGTTCTCGGGCTGGAAAAGGATTGTTCTGTCTAACTAAACTGTGAAGAAAACTGGCTGACACTTTAGATGAAGTTCAGAGTTATATATTAATGCAGTACAGAACCTGTATGAAAATATGAAAGCTGAAACTGAAGGCATCCAGGTGAGGCAGCAGGCGGCTCGTGGCTGACAGCGATGGGAAGGGTGCGGTCCTGGGAGCTCGGGAGAGACTCGTGGCACGGCAGCGATGGTTTAGTGCTGCTCAGGAGCTCCTCGGTGTCAGGCTGTAAAACCTGGCTGCTGGGTGATGGATGGAACTCCAGCGTGTCTGCAGGCAAGCAGCAGGGCTACAGCAGCCTGATGGAAGCGTTATTGCAGAAGCTATTTAAA
Organism: Dicaeum eximium; assembly: GCA_013396995.1. Classification (NCBI taxonomy): domain Eukaryota; kingdom Metazoa; phylum Chordata; class Aves; order Passeriformes; family Dicaeidae; genus Dicaeum; species Dicaeum eximium. Next base: position 808,567 of record VWZP01005875.1, on the reverse strand, counting down.
ATGATTTGTAATAGCAGGTTAGACATTTAAGATGTCCATTAATTAGCCTCAGCACAGGGAGGGCTTGTAAAATTGAGATGGGATTTAGTGATTCCCCCAGATATGAGCTTTCTAAAGGGAAACTTTGGAGACTGGGAATGGGATGTCAAAAATTATTATTTGATGGCTCAGATGCTTGCAGCTTTTACTAAGTCATCACTCACCTCATCTAACAACTTAGACTGTAAGAAATTGGTTACCTCAGTCATTCTTTTAGTGAGGAACACTCATTGGAGATGAGAAACAATCCAGCAGCAATATTCACCTAAAGCTAACCAACTCTATTGCAGCTTCCCCTCACAGGTGCAGGTAACAAGCCCACAATTTTCCATTGTGGCCACCTGGGACTCCACGTGGAAGTGTGGTGGGGATGCCTGCTTGGACAGAGGGCATGGGGATGTGATACCCCAGGCCTTCTTCCCCCCTCCACTGGTACCAGCTCCAGAGCTCTGCAAGACCATCACACTCTGTGCTTTCTACCTCGTCTTGGGTATTTTTGTTTATATGCTTACTGTTTAATTAAACCCTTTCAAATAACTGAGGAAAACTCATCCTTCACTTCTGTGTTTTCACATTTCATATACAAAGATAACTCTTTTTATTCTATGTTATTAGCTGCTCTCTGATGATATAATTTGCTAAAGGCCCTCTTTTCATCAGACACAAAAGTAATTTATCCCGCAAGGTACTGACAGGGAACATAGAAATATTCCTTTGCTAAGGGCTTGGCTCCCAGCATTACAAGGGAGCAGGGCTTAATACTTTCTAATAGAAATAAGCAGCATTACCACCTGTTTCTCTGGGAAGAATGGGGAGCAACCAGGAGAGGGGGAAGCACAGAGGTCATTGTTAATGCAGCAGCCAATTCTCACTTGCAGAAAGGGACCGTGCTTGGGCTGTGTCTGTGGCAGGGACTTGAGGGACTTGTCCACAGCAGCTCCCAGGTGGAGGCACTTGGTATGCTTGAAGTGGCTGACTCCAGCCATAGCTCTGGCACCAGTCTAATAACCTGAAGGTGCAGGCTTTGGCTCTGCAGAATATCTAAGAATTCCTTCCTGCTTGTAAGGGATAGAGGGGAACAAAAAAAGCAAACTGACAATTTTGTTCCTGCTTTCATTTTCCAGGCTTTTTATGAGGCTGAAAAGACAGACAGTCCCAGGCAGGCGGATTTGCTACCCCTATATTTCAGTGTGGGAGAGCAGTATAACGTGCTTCTATGTCCAAAATAAAAAAGCCAACAAAATCACTGATTGTGTGATAAATCACAGGTAATTTTCTTGCACTGCTGTCTGGCTGGGGAAGGGAGAGGAGAAGCAGGCAGGGAAGAGAGGAGCCATGCTGCAGGGGCCTGAACTGTCAGGGAAATCCCTTCCAGCCCCTGGCTCACTGGGCAGAACTCCTTGCTTGCCCTTCCAAGGTCACAGAAGCTGGGACAGCAGGGCCTGGGGTACTGCCTCTCTTGGCAGTTTGGTTGGAGGGAACATCTCAGGATACCCCATCCCTTGCTGGACACAGTGGTGATGTCCTTACTCAAGGCTGCCTGAACCCTGTAAAGCTTTTGCCTGTGCTGTTATAATGTTGGCCTTGGACCAGGAGCACTTCTCCCTGTGATTCCTGGCTGAGGAGCCTGGATGTGACCCCACTGGGTAGTCTGAATGGAGCAGCCTGGTTTGGAGGGCAAGAGAGGTGAATAGTATGGAAGTGGGTAGAGTCTGTTTCCCTGCCACTGCCATGGGATGGTCACTCTCCCTTTTTGCCAGGAAGAAGCTTGTCCTACAGCCATGCTTACACAGTATGGGTAGACTCACATTTTCCTGTGAAAAGGGGCTGTTCCTTCTGATCAGCTACTGTAGATCTAGACTGTTCTCATAAAGGCATATACATACATACAGACATACATACATACATATACACACACACACACACATATATATATATATATATATATATATATATATATATATATATATATATATATATATATATATATATATAATATGTCAGGAAATGTAGGTTTATCTGTGCTCCCACATAAACACAGTTGACATATTTACACTTCCTTCTTAAGAGCTCAATGGAAAGTTGTAGCTGGTTTTCGTATGAAAATATGGACAACTTGGGAATTCAGCCTTCTTTTAACATCCTGTGAAGCAGAGAGAAAGTGGAATTAAAAAAAAAAAGAGGAAAAAAAGGGTTTATTCCTTTTTAAAAGGCTTGAGACTTTAAAAACAACTTTTAAAAAAGCAGCTCCTCTCTCTTCTTTAAAAAGAAAACCCTGAGAAACTACATTATAAGTCAAGACACACTCTGTATTTAAGACAACATTAATATGAAGAATCTTCAAGAGAAATTAGAAAATTTGCATTTTGGAAAGTAAAATAGCCTGCACTTGCAAAGCATTTACAATGGAAACATTCATGGTCAGCTCTCCTCCCTCGTGACTGGGGATCTCCAAGCAGAGAATGGATTGTGAGCAGCCCTAAGGAGAAGGGCCTGGGGGTGTTGGTTGACAAGAAGCTCAACATGGCCCAGCAATGTGCACTTGCTGCCCAGAAAGCCAAACGTGTCCTGGGCTGCATCAAAAGCAGTGGGAGCAGCAGGATGAGGAAGGGAATTGTGCCCCTCTGCTCTGCTCTGCTCTGCTCTGCTCTGGTGAGACCCCACCTGAAGGGCTGCATCCAGCTCTGGGGTCCTCAGAGCAGGAAAGGCATGGACCTGTTCCAGAGAAGGGCCACAGAGATGGCCAGAGGAATGGAGCATCTCTCCTATGCAGACAGGCTGAGAGAGCCTGTTCCAGCCTATCGTTTGGCCTGGGGAAGAGAAGGCTCCAGGGACATCTTACAGAACCTTCCACTACCTAAAGGAGGCTCAGGAGAGCTGGAAAGGAGATTTTGACAAAGGCAAGTAGTGATAGGGCAAGGGGGAATGGCTTTGAACTGTCAGAGAGTTTAGATTAGGTCTTAGGAAGCAATTCTTTACTGTGAGGGTGATGAAGCACTTGGAATGGATTGTCCAGAGAAGTTGTGGATGCCCCATCACTGGAAATGTTCAAGGCCAGGCTGGATGGGGCTGTGAGCAACCTGAACTAGTGGAAGGTTCACCCATGCCCATGGGGAAGGGATTGGAGCTAGATGATTGGAATTACATGATCATTAATGTCCCTTCCAACCCAAACCATGCTGCCCTTCTGTGATTCTCTGATAATGGCTCAAAAGCAGTGCAAGTCTGGTTTAGCCTTAAGGGCCTTTTCCCTCTCTGTAGTATTTATAGCAGCCATTCTGGTGCCTTCTACTGTGATCAGTCCTGTCACCTAAATCCAGCCCATCTTTCTCCAGGTTTCTTTCCAGATGGGTTTTTCTCATCTGTCAGCCAGCTGTGGAGCAGGGCTGGGTGGGCTGACAGCACAAACCCTGGTGCTACCAGGACCAATGAATGGCACATGTGCATTTTGCATCTTAGTCCAGCTTTATTTGCAGGCATTGCTGGTTTGTGCTGGCTGAGTTACACAGGCTGCTGCTTATACAAAATCTGTGCTCTGCCTACAATCCACATCTGCCTTTCTGGTGGTGAGAAGAGTTGTTATTTATTATTCACTCCTCCCCAAAACCTCCTGTTGAGAGAGACAGGCAAAACCCCTCCAGTTCTGACCTAAATGAAATGCAAAGTTTGTAACAGGAACCAAAGGGGCTGATTTTACACCCGTTGTCAGTGCAGAAGGGCTGTGCAGATGTGTGAGTGTCTTGGTTTGAAAAGACAGGTGTCTTCTAAGGAAGGCAGGAGCCTTTCCTGAAATGGAAAAGGTAAACCCCCTCCCTCCAAATCACCACAATTTTGAAAGTAAAAGGCTCTCAGGCAAAGATATGGGAATAGGAATAACAGTTCTTTACCAGGAAAACTGAAAAATACAAATGTAACTAGTACAAACAAAGGAAAAAGAAAAAACCCACTGACAGAGTCAGGATATGCCCTGCCACTCTGGGGATCAGGGTGTTGGTGACAGTCCAGTTAATGGTGGCTGCTCCTCCTGGAGTGGAAGATGTGGTTCTGCTGAAGCAGTGATCCTGTAGAAAGGGTGTAGGTTCCCTCTGAAAGTCTGGTGGTGGTGTAGATGGCCTGTTCTTCCTCTGGGAATCCAGTGGAGAAGAGGCTGCCTTGGTGTCCCAAAGTCTCTGATTATATGCAGGTAGAAATATTTGGCTCCTCCCCCTGGGTGGAGCATTTCACAATGGGATGATGTAATTTCATCAGTCATGCAGTGAGGCTCAATGGCCCATTAACAGAAGATACCTCCCCAGAGGGAGAATTGGTTGTGGAAGAGATAAAGAAAAGTGCCCAATTAACAGAAGATAACTGTCCCACCTTTCACAGATGGCAATAGAATCTCTTATCTCAGCAATCCAGGACAGCGAGCCATGCTGCTGTGGTTCACTAGCGCTGAGCTGGCGCTGGGCACACCACACAGTTACCCAGAGCTCACCCTCAATCAAGAGGTGAAGGCACTGCTGAAATCCTCAGCCACTCTGGAGGAGCCCTGGTCACTTGCTGGTCCTCAGGTTCCGTCCCTGGAGTGGGCAGCGGCACGGCCAGAGCCGCAAGGCTGGGATGGAAATAAGGAATTCTGCCTCGGTAGCTGAGCGCCTCCACACTCGGATGAGCAGGGGGTTGGTGGCTGCGATATTGGTGGGTCTGCCACTGGCTTTCTCTTGAATTTCTGTTTTGTTCCCTGGATCTGTGAAACCAGTCGGTCTTTTCTTTATGTGCACACACATCTTTTTGCCAGGAGACAAAAGTGTCCCCACAGCTCAAGAAACACTTTGTGCTTGAGTCATTGATGCCTGCTCTTTTCTTTTGTCATCAAAAGGGTTCTGGTTTTATGATGGTCAAGATTAAGTCTCTTAAAAGGGGAGAGCCTCTGCCCTTTGAAGCAATTTTTGCTCTATCATCAGAGAAGAGACACTTTCTTTTTTCCCCTTGCAGGTGTGGGAGCATCAAATCACTTCCACAGAGCATTTTCCTGAAAGCCAGGTGGCTTTTCTGAAAGACATCTCACCAAAGAGCTGGCAGATGCTGCACTGCCTGGCTCTAGAGGCTGCAACAGTAATTTATTAGGACCAGAGAGGAGAAGAAAACATATTCTGTGTGACCCTGTGGCTCTGAATAGTCTCACTGGACAGGGATGAGGAACCCTCTCCTGTTTTTTTCTCTAGGTGAATTAATTTCATGCTCCCCTGTGGTGTAGGAGAGATGCTCAGTCTGGCTCCTTTTGCCTACAAATAGCAGTAGCAACTGTCCAGCCTCTTCCCCCAAACAAGGATGCTCCCAGCAGAAGGAAGAGCCTCTGTTGTTGCTATCCAGCACTGACCCCTTGCCAGGCACTGTGGCAAGGTGCTGCTTCCCAGGGAAAACACACCACTGGGAAAGTGCTCCTCACTGCTCATTTCTGGCTTTTTCTCACCAAACAGCCAGAGCTGGGTCTCACCTTGCCTGGGTAGAGGGCAGTGACTGCTCCATCATCCTGGTGTTCTCCTCCCATGGAGAGATGCTCCTTGTCTGTTAAATTAACCAAAACATTATCCCAGGCTTTCAAAGGATTCAGAAATTATCTCAAAATAGCAGCAAGCAGGGAGAGGAGAAGTTTGCTGATGATATTAAGGGTGGTTGAGGCAAAGGGCTGACTGTGAATAGTTTCACAAAGACCCTCGTGGCACTGAATAAAAGGGTAATAAAATCACAGATAAAATCTGATGTAGATAAATGTAAAGTGATGTGCATGGGAAAAGACAATCCTAGCTTTACATACAAAATAATGGGCTCCAAGCTGGCTATTTCCACTTGGGAGCAAAATCCTTAAGTTATAATAGATAACTGTATGTAAATGTCAGCTCAAGACTCTCTAGCAATCAAAAAAGCAAACAGAAAACTAGGAATTATTAGGAAAAGAGGAGAGAGAAAAACAGGGGAAATCATTATGCTGCTCTATAACTCCATGGACTCCCTTCTCTTGAATGCTATTGTGTAGTCCTGATTCACTGATCTCAAATATGATACAGAAGAAATAGAAGAGTTACCGAGGAAGGCAATTGAAGATGATCAAAAGCACAAAAGGGCCTCCATTCAGGGAATGACTGAATAGATTAGGACTTTTTATCTTGGAGGAAAAAATGACTGAAGAAGAAATATGACCAAGTTTTGTGAAAGGAAGAGCGATGTGACTGGGGTACAGCTGTTCAATTTATTCAGTGCTCTTCAAAGGAAGAGAGTGAACATCAAAGCAAACTATCAAGTGACAAGTTCAAAATAAACATAGGAGATTTTTAGCTGTGGCACTCCTTGCCATAGGGTACAGAGGATGTTTGAAGTTTGTGTTGGTTCAATAAGGTGCAAGCTGATCGATAGAAGAGGAATCCATCAAGGGCTATTAAATGCAGAGATGGCATCTCCAGTTCAGGAGGTTCCTGAGTCACAGACCACTGGGGAAATGGAAAGTGTTCTGGGAAGTAAAAACAAATGTTTGCTCTATTTTTGTATTATTTCCTGAGCATCTGCTGGGTCTCGTCCAGGGCAGAATGCTGGGCCAGGTGCATTTTGTGGGCTGACCATTTTCAGTCATCCCTCTGTCCTGCATTTCACACTAGGGCATGTATCTCACTAAGGGGAATGGCTGAACTGAAGCCTGAGCTGTCTGGTGCTCTTGCCTGTCACTGTTCCCACATCAGGCACAATTTTCACCTTAAAAATTCTTCCACCAAGACCCATTTTCCTTTAGCTCCCAAAGAAAAATTCTTCACCTGCATGGACAAGGCTTCTCAGCTGGAGGCCAAGTTGTTCTGGAATGCAACAGGTAAGCAAGGGATGCAACCTTGTTCTGCATGCAGACCTCTCGTGTGCATCTCACTTTGTCTGGCCTGGCTCACTCTGGGTTTATTGTTGCAAGGCACCACTGAAAGAGAATGCCTGGGTATGAGCAACAAGCGATGGAAGGAAAAAAGTGCAGCAATGGCTCTAATGCTGAATCCAAATTGGAGTGATTTGCTAAATTTTCCCCCAGTAAATTAAAAACAAACACTTGGATGCTGCACTGACACCATGTGCAAGTGACCCTTCTGGTTGAAATCTCAGTGCCTTAATGACAGAGACATTTGTGATCCTGTGCACTTTGCCAAGGTTGCCTTAAAGGCCATGCCTTGGCAGTTTACAAGCTGGTGGACACAAACCAGCAAATTCACTCTGCACCTCCTTCCCAGCTAGAAATGAGAATGAGGGATAGTGGCTATTAAAGGATAATCACGCCCAGGGAGAAATTCCTGAGCTCAAGTATCTCTGCTCCCCAGATCAGAGTAATCTCATTGCACTTGGCTAGCAACTGGCAAAGCTTATCAAGCCAGGCTGGCTTGACACTCTCAGATTTTAGGAACTTGGCCTATTTCTGGAGGCTGCTGCATCACCCAAGCAGCCTTGTGTTGACATCACACGCTCAGTAATCTGAAGGTGAGACTTATTTTCTAAAAACCTACCATTTTCACCTATAAAGCCTAAATGAAAGTAAATGAAAGTCCAAATTCTATTTTTATTGACACCTGTGCCATTTTGCAGCAGCTCCAAAGGAGTAATGATGATATACATTGGAACAGGACGACAATCAGACATCTGTCCTGTTGATTGATCTGCAGGAGAGGGAACACAAAAAGGTCCATTACACACACTGAAGCAGCTACTCTGATAATGACTGTTATGGGAAAAAATTCCCCACCTACATTTCTTGCCCCCAGATTTCTATTAGGAAGGAGACCCTGCTTTGCTTGGCTCTGGATGGAAGACAAGAGTCTTGGATTTCAGTGTGAGCTGCAAGTGGGCAAGGGTAGGAAACCTCAGATCTTGACTGTAACCTGGGGAAATGAGGCAGCTTCCTCTTCTTCCTCCTCCTCTTCCTCCTCTTCTCCAATTGTTTATCCTCTTCCCAACCCTCCTCTTCAGATCTCCCCATGGATCACTGTGGGGGTCCTACCACCCCCAGGGTGGCACCAGAGCCAAGGCAATGATCAAACCCCAGACCAGTTCCCATCACTGCCATCAGGGCTGGCACTGTCCTGCCTGTGCTGGAGGGAATTGTCAGCCCCAGAAAGGCCAAGCCCAGCCATCCCACAGGCACTCACCTCGTGCATGGGCTGCTGGTGTGGCATCTGTGACTCCTGTGGCTCCTGTGACAGCCTCATTTTAATACATTTGTGCTGAATAAAACATATTTCCTGTGAAGAAAGGTGGGTATTTCTGTGTCGAGGGAACTTGGCATCTGAATACTGAGCAGTCGTTTCCTCAAAGCTGTAGATTTCAACCGAGTAATCAACCCTATTAGCACTAAAAGGAGCTGTCTAAATGCCAAGCCAGGTTCAATAAATAAGCAATAACACATTTAGAAATGGCTTAGAAAGGAGAATTAAAAGTTTTGCTGCTAATTATGTTTCTTATTTTAGATTTTCTGTCAGTTCTAGCTCTTCCATTCAAATGAGACAATCATTTGCTGCCAAGATGAAGAAATGAGATGACCTGAACGTGGGCAAAGCTGTTCATCCATAATAGAAAGCTGACAGGGACTTCAGCTCCCCTGGAAACACCAAGAGGATGGCGTCAGCAGACCTGTAAGTGAAGGTGCCTCCCAGCTCCTGTCGCACTGAGCCCCAGATCCGCTGATCCCGTGATGGCACCAGAGCCAGGAATTCCCAGGAGGCAGAGGAGGGGCAGGCGGCTCCTCTGAGAGCTGAAGGTGGCAGCCCGGGAGGCAGGCGAGCAGAGTCTTCGAGCAGCGTGCTGGAGGCTGGAGGCACATTTTAGAAACAGCTTCAAAATCTGTGTCGGGTTTAAGAACCAGCCCTGCTCCTCGGGACCCAGCTGCCTTCCCACCGCCGGAACGGGAGTGGGCTGTGCTTTGATGTGGTAATGACATATCAGTGATACTGATGGCAAAGGCTAATCCACTCTGCCCTGTAATGTTCCCAGTCAATCACACAGTATTCTGTTATTGGAAAAACTCATTTTTGCCCCTCTGATGGTAATCAGTGTATGCCCTGAAGCACGAGCCTTGATAGCCTGTGTAATTTGCAACCTAGCTAACTGTAACACTGGATGTTAATCCTATTTATACAAATGCTCTCAAGCAAAAGTAGGGCTGCTGGGACAAGCTCAGGGCAGGGCAAGACACAGAGCCAGATTTCCAGGAATTCTCCCTCTGCAGATTTCAAGCTGCTGCACCCCAGTGATGGGAGACTGAGAGGTTTGGGGTGGGCAAAGAGAAAACCAAACACATCCTGTGTGAGCTGAACCAGGGCTCAAGCTCCACACCCTAAGTGAAGCTTAACCTGAAATAGGAGCCTAATATTGCCAACAGTGAGGAACAGACACTTCCAGCTCTCTAGTTACCCACCCTAAAAGGACAGCAAAAGACATTTCCTCAACTCACCAGGGTGCAGTGAGATCTAGACGTGTTAAATGGCATATTCTGGGGGAACTGAGGCCTGAAGTGGTGCTCAGCTTCTCTACTGGGCTGCTCAGGACTGAAAACACCCTCCTAACTGCCTGGTGATGGACTAAAGTGGGAGTTGAGGTTATGTATTTAGAGAGGCACCGAATCTGCTCCTGTCACAGGTGGGTGCTCAGAACAGAATTGCACTGGGGATGGGTACCTGTGCCTGTGATTGCTCACTCCACCTGTTTCACCATGGACAGGGAGGAAGGGAGGTCGCTCCTTCCCAACTGCAGGAAAGCCCCAATTCCCAGGAATTCATGGCTTCAGGTGAAAACTCACCAAAGGACTCTCAGTCCTCAAAGAAGAGAAAGGTGCAATGCCACTGAGCCTGGGCTTGCAGGAGCTGTTTCCTGCCAATGACAATGGTTCCATCAGTGCAGCTGGGACCCAGTGACACAGGGACACAGTCATCCAGCAGCATTCCAGACAGGGACTTCCCTGGGCTTGTTCCCTTCCCAACAGCCCTGCAACACCCAGGACCTCCACCCTGATGTGTTACTGCTGGCACCATCCTTTTCCTGCAGGGTTAAAGAAAAGGGAGAATTTCCCTGGTCTTATTCCAGGTTTAGCTGACATAAACTGAAACACAAAACTTCCCCAAATCAAAACCAAGGAGAGTTGAGCTTCCTGACTATTTCATTAAAATGATACCTCTGGAAAACATAAACCACATTGAGTTTGCTGTGCCTTGTTTTCCTGCCATTCTCTAGGAATGTCTCCTCCTTGGGCAAGAAACACCAGACACACCAAGAGCACACACCTGTGGGTGCATGCAGCACTAACCACACCAACACATCCTCTCTGTTTTGGGACACCCATCAGATTTCCTTTTCAGAGCAAGGCTGTGACAGCTTGGCCCTGTCACACATTGCTGTAGCTGCAGGAACCCCGTTGGTGGCTGAGACCCCACTTGTGGTTCTGGCTGCAGGGTCTAAGGTCAGCAACAAGGGTAGGCTGGCAGAGGATGGAAATGTATTTAATTTTATCCATTAATGTAGATGGAAAAGAACAGGTGCATGTTTAGGCATATTTGGTTTCTTCCAGACCTGAGAAAGAGTTGGTACAGCCAAGAACACATTTTCCTACCCAACTGCACACTACAATTGGTCTAATAAAAAAATGTATTTCATTTGCCTACAAAAATCACTCTTCTGGGCACATTACAGCCATAAAGGATGCTGTTTTCTATTCCTGGCTTCTTTTAAAAGGCCAAGTCTTGCTGCTGTATTATTGAATTCAACAGACACATGGTACAGCCCAGTGAGCACTGCTGTAGGAGCCTTCACATTATATTCTCTAGGCTTGATCCTTCACACACATAAATGGATTTTACACTCACGATGCTCCTGGGACACCCAGGCAGCTGCTTCAGGTTTCTGCCAGTTTAAGTAAGATTATTATTGGGCCCAAGAGCTTATGTGCCCTGCAACAGCCCACGTGTTGCAGGCACTTTTACCTCAGTGAGCTCCTGTCTGTGACAAAGAGTAGGAGTGGGATACACAACTGGGGTGATGCATGCAAAACTGATGGTTAACCACAGGCATGGATAATCAAATCCAGATGAAAACAGGCAAAATTGGTCCAGTATCTGGTTGTGATGCACATGCCAGCAAGTAGTTTCTGGTCCTTTTTACATCCCTGAGACCACGTGAAAAGGATGGTTTGGTCAAAATGATGCATTAAAACCAGAACCTTATATGCCCTCCCTTGGTATTATGTGGGCTTAAGGCTGCTCCTGCCACCCACTGCCTCTGAGCTCTTATTCTCTGTGCTATTACTGAAACAGCCTAAACATCATGTTTTAGTTATAAAGTGAGTTTAGTAGATGGAAGGGCGGGAGGAAAGGGGGATTAAATTTACTGCTTCAGTGACTACAGATCTGAAATAAATCTCCAATTCAATGATAGATCAATAACATCAAGATTGGGTTTAAATTATTAATAAACTATGAGAAACAAGGATAATTATTCTATGAGTCACAGCTCTCTAATGCACTGCACATTTTTTCCCTGAGACATCTGTGTTGAAGCACAGCCTGCCTATCTTTTGTCAGAAAGCTGTAGCCAAGAAGTTAATGCTTTTTGTTTTGCCAGCTAAGCATTTCATAAACCCTCGTGGGCTGAGACAGCCTGGTGACAATGTTGTGCTTCACTCATGGAGAAACCCTTAGGCCAGGAACCCCTAAAACACTGAGGGGTCTCATGAGCCCCTGGAAATCAATGAGATTGATTTGAATCACATTTGTGAATGGTTCAGAAGGCTCTCAAATGTCCTTTGAAACCTGGATGTCTGGAGATGAGGAGTTGTGCTAGCCTAAAAGGAGATGCTGGCCTTGAAGCCCACCTTACTGGTGGCAAGGAGGAGGCACAGACTGAGGACTGCATAAGGCAGGGAGGAGAGGAAGAGTTTTAGCTCACTGGTGGTAAACTGACAGCACCATTGAACTGCTGGTGAATTTTGAGTGAATTAACGTCCCTTTTTCAGGCAAAAAGAGAGGGAACCATCAGGCTGAGGAGATTTGTTGAAATCAAGAAGCTGAAGACTGGAATATTCCTCCATTTGGGTCATGCCCATCTCTGCTGGCTGAGACAGCCCACACTGGCACAATTAGGCTGGAGATGCTGAGCACCTCTGGGCACCCCCACCCTAGCTGTGGCATCATGGCTCAGGGTGGTGGTGGAGAGCAGCCTTCCAGGGGCACCTGGCAGCAAAATCAGCTCATCCCTGCTCTTTGACAGAGCAGACTGGGTCACATTTCCACAGAGCACTCCTGATGATGCTCTGCAGCTGCTGGGCTATCAGGTGAGGGGCTTAGCATTGCCCTGGATTACCGGGAGGGCACCCTGCTGAAGAGGAGAGGAATAGAATTCAGGATACAGGTCATGAAAGGCACTTATCCTTGTGAAATTAGCTCTGCAGCAAGCAGAGGAGAGAATTGCCCTCACAAAGCTAAGGACAGCACAGAGGAGAAGGGCAACAGCTGGCACACCAGAGTGGGCAGGGTATTGGTAGCAGCTGTGCAGACTCTGCAATGCTCTTACTTCTTTCCCTGCCACTGGACAAAACAAGGTTTTATCAGTCCTAAAATCACCCTCCTACTGATCTCAGCTTGCACAGCTCTGCAAAAGGCAGCAGGTGACCCCCATGCTGCTGACAATATGGTATCCCTCTGTGCACACTCGGACTGGGACTCTGCTGGGACACCTCTCTTTTACCACAGCATGTCCAGCACCAACTGGGGCTTTCCACACACCCTTCCACTCTCTCCTTTCACCTGAAGTTGTCAGTCAGGGTACAAGATCCTTCTGAGCCTACAACACAGAGCTATCAAGGTGTCTGGCCACTACTACCTGTGCAATGGAGGGATATTTTTTTTACAGTCCCTGTGATATACCATATACCAATTTAAAGATACCTGTGGCCTTGGCAAATGAAAAAAGCAAACCACTACATAATGAAAATACGGGGGCTTGACTGTGGTCTGATTCAAGGTAAGGAGTGACGGGTGTTCAAAATTTTTATTTATTTATTTATTTATATCCATTAGTAATTCAACAAGGTCTTTACACATCACTGCTTTCTTATTAGTTGTCTGTGAATTGTAAAGGATTCTGGGCAGAGCACACACAAATGAATGCAAGTTATGAGGAATAGGGGATGCTTCCATTGTGTGTTTGCTCTACCAGCTCTCCTGAGGCAGTGAAATGCCATCATCTCTGCCTTGCACAGGGGAGCACAGCCCAGTAAAGGACTATCTGCAGCTTAAGTGGGACCAGTATCAAGGCCAGATCTCATGGAAACCCCTGTTCCTGGGACCAGGCTGTAGGTGGGAGACTTGGGATGCTCCCTGGGTCAAGCTGGTGTTTGCTTAAGAAGGAGATGTGCTCAGAGTGAGCAATTTGCCTGCCCATGAGGGGCCAAGGTGGAGCTCAGCAATGCAGGGGCAGCTCTCTGCGTGCACCCCAAATCACAGCCAGGCCCTTGAGGACAGCTCAGGCCAGCCCTGTGTGGAACTGGGCTGCAGGGTGCCCTCTCACAAACCTTCACATGGAGGAGAATCTCTTTTTTTTTTGCATTCGTATAGTGACTTTAGCCAGGAAACTTTTAAGACTGATTTCCCTTGATTTGCAATCAGAGGTTTTACTTCAGTCCATAAAATTTTCAAAATCTGGGGAAGAAATGGAGTCTGCACTCTTTCAGGGTGAAAGTTAGGAATTTAAAATAGTTATTTATATAAATGTTGGACAATTAAATTTATTAAAAATCTATGACATATTTAGAATTTATCTGAATGTAATTTATAAAATATAATCAAAAAAACACCTTGCAGCATGTTCCTGTAACAATGTAACAGCTTTCCCTAAAACAGTTGCTTATATCCATTTCCCTTAGTGCCAGGGGAAGAAAGAAGTTAAAAAAAAATCCCTTGGATATTCCTACAAAGATTGTTATTAATGAACTGAGTGCTGTTTAAAGACACCAAAAAAGAGTTTGGTCTTTGTTTGCCTCTTAACAAGAGAGTCTATTCAGTTTCTTTTCCCTGCCTTCTCTCTGCCAGGAAGATTGGATGTGTCTATATGTTTGCAGCGGGCAGGCGGGAGGAGGGAGCCACGTCTCCAGATGGTGTAAATCCGTGTTGCTGCAGCAGCCTCCGTGGTGGGAAGGGTGGTATTATGCTGATTTACTGTGCCTGGGGAATCAGACCTATTTTTTTTCCCCAGCTGGAAGAGCAGCCTGTAAAATAAAAATCACACATCTCAGTTGATTTGAGAGACGTTGTGTAGGATTTATCTGTCTAACAAACTAAAATAAAAATTTCAAAAAACCCCTCTGCAGAGGCTGGCAGCATTCCTTTTAATACAGCTGATGTTGAGGGGCCCAAAGACAACCCCTTGGACAGACATAACTTCCAGTTTATGAATAGCAAGGGCACAGCAGAGGCTGCCAGGCTGTGAGTGTCTCAGGCACACTGTAAATTTCCAGTTGCCCAGTGTTCCTGCTGCTTGCCTGTGTATGGCATAAATACAGCCTAACGTGACTGAATTGTATAGAAAAATGTTACCAATTACTCTGCTTACCTGGATTCCTTTGGCACAGGTCCTGTGGGCTGAGCTGACAGAGAATGTGTCGCTGGTACTGCAGGGGAGAGAAAGAGTTTTCTTTAAAAATAAGAAAAGGTCCTCTTTTTTTTTGTGTAGAACAGCTGGTTGGTTGGTTTTTTCCCTGCCTTGAGATTTCTTGCCATTTCATTATTTTGTATTTCAGATAAAACCTTCTCACCTTAACGAGGAACATTTTTTCCCCATCGGTTTTAATGGTATAATAAATTGAGGGAGAGCAAAGAAAAAGCTCCTGAAAATGAACCATGAAAAAAGTTGCTGGAGACTGAGGGAAGGTTTTGCAGAGGAAGAGCCAAGAGTAACAAGCTAATTTACTTTGCCTTTCTATTCAGGTTTCATCTGTAAACAGCTTCGGTCTCCTTATTTTAGAGACTCTTTGGAAGGGCATATTCCCATGGGTATTTTACCTTCCCTGTGGCTGCACAGGAGTGATGGGGTGAAGAGGACTAGGGGTGCCCCTCTGTGGGAAGGTCACGATGCCACAAGAATGGGGAGTGAACCCAAAATGGTGATTTTGGCCCAAATATGTTGTACAACCAGGTGTGGTGCCGGGAGGAATTTGCTGCCAGAACAGATCCTTTCTCCTCCAGGTTTGCCTTAATTCAGTGGCCACTGGCTGCACATTTCCCTCTTTGTGCTGAGCACAGCAGGCCTGGGGTCTGTTGCAGCCCAAACCCACTGGGTCAGATGTACATCTCAGCTTGTCTCAGGTTATACAGCTCCTGTGCAATCTACCTCAGTGTCTCCATACCAAGTGGTCTTATTTCCAAAAAATCAGAGGGGACAGAGGGAAGAGATTTAGGGTAGGCATATGCAGAAGGAGGTGGGAGAGAGGAGAGGTGCCTGTGGACATGCAGGGGTGTGAGGAAAGAAGGTGGACAAGGAGGCATTTGGGAAGGGCAGTAGGGTGGCAGAGGAGATGGCAGAAAAGAAAATGTAGATGAGTAAGACATGGCAAAAGAGAGAAGTTTAGATAGCTATGACAGGGAGCCAGAAAAAGCATTGAAATGCAGGTTACTGCTCAGATTACATAAGCCACTCTTATGAAAGACAAAAAACAATGAAAAGAGATCAAAATAAGCCAAAACCCCCCCCCGTGAACCACTGTAGTGTACAAATTCTTGAAGACACATTAAATGTTGACACTGGGTCCCTAACGAGGCATTCCCATATTTGACTTTCCTTGGTAAATCTTCCTGTGTCTACATACTATCTCTCTACTGAAACAAACGTCATATATCACCTGAATTTTAATTGTGATGTGCAAGTCTGAGAAATGACTGCCTAGGATAGCACTGAGATAGGTTTCTGCATGCATTTGCTTCCCGTCTTTTGTGGTGGTTTCAGACTCTCAGCCTCTTACCAGGATGGATTTGTCCTCAAGGATGCAGCTCACAAGTATTCCTGATAAGAATACTTGATTTCCACATGGAAAGCTCTTTAAAACATTAACCTTATGTGTGTGAACAGTTTATTTTTCTCATTCTTAGGAGCTGGAAAATTTGCGTTGAGAAAAATGCAAAAGTGAGCAGAAAACACTTCTGTTGATAACCCCCAAGGAGGACCAAAGCATGAATTCCTTAGGAAATAGGTAAGCCTTGACTTCAAGGAATAGCCTGGCTCTTTCATGCTGGCTGTGCATTTCTAAGTGCCAAAGCAGGCTGTGCCAGGGGCTCTCCTATAGCAGGTGGAATCCCTGCTCATACTGTGTTCAAAGAAGAATTAATGGAAAAAGTCTGATCTTTCCTCCAAAAAAATGGTTTAGACCTAGGATAATGCCAAGCTGTCCCACCTGGGCCCCAGTTTATGATCCAGTCTGTGTTGCAGAGAGCCAGACTCTCCCAGTGTAGGCAACCAGCTGTGGTTCCCCAGGGCTGCTGTGTTGTCCCTTTCCAGTGGCTTTCAATGGAGCCACTTGTCCCTTCCTCCCCCACTCACAGGGGGCAGCTGTGATCCTATCCTGGCTGGATTGCTTAATGAGCTTTAAAATGCTATTAAAAGCAGGATGTATATATCTACCTATATATAGCTACCTATCTATTTATCCATCTGTCTGAAGTAAACAGATCTTGAAGAGTCTTATAAGAGAGATAACTGTCTAATATTAATTTGCTGACATTTACATGCAATAGAGCAACTCTGATCCAGACAAAATGAAAACATGGTTCTATCCTATGAAGGCATGTTGAGAGAGTTGGGGTTGTTCAGTATGGAAAAGAGAAGGCTCCAGGGAGACATCACTAGAGGCCTTTTAGTACTTAAAGGAGACATAAAAGAGCAGCAGAATGACTTCTTAAATGGTCAGATAGTGACAGGACAAGGGGGAATGGTTTTAAATTGAAAGAGGGGAGATTTATGTTAGGTGTTAGAAGGAAATTCTTTATTGTGAAGGTGGTGAGACACTGGCGCAGGTTGTCCAGAGAAACTGTTGATGCCCCATCCCTGGAATTGTTCAAGGCCAGGTTGGATGGAGCCCTGAGCAACCTGGTCTAGTGGGAGGTGGCTGGAATGAGATGATCTTTAAGGTCCCTTCCAACCCAAACCATTCTATGATGGTTCATTCTATGATTCTGTGATATGCAGAGAGCAAAGAAGGAAAGCTCCAGAACAGCTGACTTATTCTCTCTCCTTCCCTGTAACAGATTGCTAAAAATACCTGTCAATATCTCTTCTTTCTTCAGAGGTGTTTCAGGAAACTCAGTTGCAATTTTTGCTTGTTTAGCAGGAAGGGATAAGGAGGCTCCTTCAGGCTCTGCGTCACAGACAAAATCTCTGCTGGGTCTCTTAGCTGTCTCTTTGTTGAAAAGAGCAAGATTACTCTGCTCAATATAATCTTGCATTCTCTGCATTTTGAAGGCTTCCTTAGAAACCACATATTCCTCTTCCAGTCTTCTCACATTTTCCACTGTGAGAGCAGAACCGGGATATGATGACCAAATTCGAAGGGGAAATATTTTTGGTTGGAACTGGTTACTGCAAGACCCTGACAGCTTGTGTCCATTAAAAATACCTGCAATGCATTAAGGAGATGAGAATCTTTAGCAACAGGCAAAGTCAATTCATCATTCTTGTAACAAAGAAAGAAAGAAAAGAGAAATCCCATTAGTCATTTGCTCCTGATGGGCATATTGATTGATGTAGTTAAAATGTTCACACTAAGATAACCTTATTAGATTGAAAATCACTTTCTTTTCAAGAGGATCTACTAGGCTCCAATTCAACAAAGCACTTAAACAAATACCTGATATTAAGGGCATGCTCAGGTCCTATTGGTGGGATTTTCTTAAATTGTTCCCACCTAACACTTAAGGCCAAACCTTAAGATAGCTACAAAGGATGACATAATGCCTATCTGTGTTTCAGATATGCCCAAAATTGAGCAACCAAGTATCTCATACCATAACACACTATGTTAACCTCTTCCCCACTAAGGCTGTACTAAGGATTGCATCAGTGATTTCATTATTAACCCAGTTTGCTTTGGCTGTAAAATGCTGTACAGCTGAAACTTACTGTGTGGAGGCTGGAATAGAGTGCACTTTATATTCATTACTAGTACTCAGACAAATTATTTTGGACAGTTTTTGCTACACAGTGATGGAGAAAAAAATAAAAATGTACAGTGGAATCTATTGAATCTGCTTAATTGGACCTGCTGGTGGCCATCCGACCATGCCAATTAAATAAAGACAAACAAAAGCAACTCTCAGAGGACCTGCAGTGAATAAACCTAGAGTAAATACTGCATGGTTTTTCTTATTGCATTATTCTGTATAGTTGTGTGTCTGAAACATAAACTAGCCATAAAAAGCAACTCACCCTCCTGTTTGCAATGTCTGCTTAATTGTGTCTGCATCTTCTGTTTTCCCTCTCGGTCTGTTTAATGTCAAAAGATAAAGGAGGGAAAAATAATAAGGTTAGTTTGGCAGAACTAGTGCTTCACAACCTCCTCTTTCCTGGCCTGTCCCTCCCTGTTAATTCCCATTGGGCATGATGCCCCTCTGCTCTGTCTGACTGCAAACTGAGATGGCTGTTTCCAGGTGTTTTATCAATGCAGAAGACCCAAAACCTTCCATTGCCCTGGGCAGAGGGGTCTCTGCCAGCAGTGTGGGAGCCCACAGACACACTCACACTCAGGCACTGCAGGTGTCCTTGGGATGGCTCAGCGGGACAACCTACTCACCCCTCGGCTGGGCTTCCCCAGTGGAATAATTTCTGGGAAGGGAGTAGGCAAGGGCCAAGCAGGACCAGCACAGCACTGTCCAAGGTGAAGATGCTGCCCAGGCAAGGTCCCAGCCAGGGCTGTTTCTGAGGTTCTTGCAATGGCCCTCTGTTCCCATTTCTTGTGTACTGCCGGCTGTAAGCCTCAGACACGGTGGTTAGCATGTGTGAACCCACAGGGCTAAACTGGTTTACTTGTGTGATACAAGTGCCTGACACAACAAGCTCAAGTGCTACAGAGGAGCACATATATGGGCTATCAGTAATTTCACCTTTGTCAATCAAACTTATACAGTATCTCATTAAAAGAAATCACTGAGTTAGTTGGTCTGGCAAAAGCCATATTCCTTGGCTCTGTGTTGAATTCACATTAAGGATGACCTTTAATTCTCCTCTTATCCTTCTCTTGTGATAATTTTCTTTTCAGTTTTCTGGAAATTTCCTTCTGATCCAGGTAATGGTGAAAATCAATTGCAAATGACCCAGAAATCCCCTCAAAGGTTTCTCTTACTACTCTTTGGTCTAGATTAGCTGGCAACACCTGATTGTAAAGAACCTAGCTTTACACGGCATCTTTCATAGCTGGGACACAAAGCATCTTATTATCGTGTAATCTAATTTTGTTGCTAATTTTAATCTCCTTAGGGAGCTAGTTTTGGAAAGGTCTGTCATTTCTGCCCTTCATGAACAATTCTGCCATTTCTCTTGTAACAGACTTTTAAGATCCCTTTGCTTCTTAATCATACTTTAAGACATCTCTATGTCATTAGCTCTGCTGATCTTTGTACTGCTGTCATTCTGCTTTCCCTGTCGAGTTTTTGTGGTCACAGAGCTGTAGAACAAGCAGGGCTGGAAGGTGCCTCTGGAGGTCACCAGGGTGCAGGAGTCTCCTCGAAACAAGTCTACTAGATCAGAGTTCTTGGGTTTTTGCCAAGGCAAATCTTAAGTATTTCCAAAAGCTAAGATTCTACAACCTTTCCAACTCCAGTATTTAACCACCCTTATGCTGAAAATATTCTTGCTAATATTTAATTGGAATTTCCCATACCCCAGTGTGTGTCTGTTGCCCCTTATCCCACCAAAGTGCAGCTCTGAGAAGTCTGTTTTGTCCTCATCTTCTCATTTAGCAGCTTCAGGCAGCAATGAGAGATGCTTGAGTATTTTCTCCTCCAAGCTGAACAGACCCATTTCTCTAAACCTCCTCTTGTGCACATAAGCTTCAGCCTCTACAGGTCTTGGTGACCTTTTGCTCCAGTATGACGTCTCTCACACTGGGGAGCCCCAGACAAGACACAGCATTCCAGATGTGCCTCACCACTGCCAAGCAGAGGGTAACAATCGTGTTTCTCCACCTTGTGTTTGGAAGTCAAATCTAACCCGCCTGTTTTGGCTGCGTCCTCCTTCAACTCAGGACCACCTGTGTCCCTCTGCAATGCCCTATAATTGCCATTTGCCTGGGATTGCAGTGCATGGATCAGCTCAGAGCCTGCTCTGGGGCAAGCTGGTGTCACTTTCACAATGTCTGTGTGACAAGGGCTGTCCTGGCCTTGTGTCTGTGCACAGTGTTTTGTCCACGTGTGTCCCTGCACACCACCATTGCTTAACACTGACTGCTCTCCTTGAACTCTTCCTCTTCATGAATATTTAAGGGATGTTTTATAATGTATTATTAGTAAGGCTTTTAAAAGACTTTCTCTTGGAACCTTGAAAATGGGGAATTGGAATACATGAAAACACAACTGAGCTGAGCATTTCTCAAACCCAGTGGAAGAGCACAAGCCGTGAACCTGAGTGTTTAGCTCCCTGCCTGGCCTCATGCAGCAGCAGCAGCAGCAGCAGCAGCCCAAGGGCAGGGTCTCATCCTTCATATACAGCTTGTCTACATTGCCTTGACACCCTTCCTATCCTGACTTTCTCCAAAACAAAAGAGAAAAATCACCTCATGCAAGAAGTGTGGAGAACTACTCTTCCAGTGGTGGAAAAATGTTTTGAATGGGTTATCCCATTCTCTCTGCTTCGCTCCACACAAAAACATATACCTGACCCTATGGGAAGCATATATCAGGAGTGTAAAGCCCTCAGGACAAACAATTCCTGTCTCTGTCCTTGTGCTGTACCTGCCAGACTGAGGTTTCACACCCATCAGGATGGTCCCACTGAATAATCTGAATTACAGCAGCTTTTGGAGTACCCTCTCTTGGCACTTGGCGCAGCAAAGCTGCACAACTGCTGGATCAGCAGCTTCCGCACAGTTTGAAGGAATGCAGCACTTGAGTGTTCATGTTGAACTTTTCAAAGAAACTGAAGAGGATCAAATAAAGTATTTTATTGAATTCTAAATATAGAGTGGGATTTTTTTGTTTGCATGCTTCTTTTCATCAGAAGAAATGTTTGAAACAAAAAGCCCATGCCAAATTAGAAGGATGGAATGCCACATTTTGAAAGTGCCAAAATTAAATATTCCTGCTTTGGAAGTTTGCCTCACTCTCTCTATCGTGAGTCATTCTGAGATTTTGATATCAAACTGTCCCATTCTTAACTTGATCTGATGTATATTTTTGTTACAAAGTGCAATAGTTTTGCAAAATGCAAATAGAACATTTTGCTAATCTGGCCAGATAGGATTGGTGCTCTTGGTTTTGTAAGTGCTCTTGGTTTTGGAATCTCATAGTTCATGGGGACTGACATTAAATAGAAGAATCAGTCACATCAAAATGGCAGGCTTAAAAATCTCATAGATGATGGTAATCTGCCCACTGCAATGTCACTAAGTATTCACAAACACATCTGCAGCACTGCAACACGTTATCCAAAGCCATATCTGTCCCTGACATCAGAGTTTGTCATAAAAAGCAAGAGAATTCAAAGCCACATTTATTGGCTATTTCCTCTGTGAAGCTTCACTTTTTCTACAGCTCTTCTGTTCTCATAATAATATGCTGAAATCTAGTCAGAATATTTGAATCTTAGAGAAACAAAACACAGCTGAAGTAGCTGGAAGGCAAAGGGCTAGGGGAGGCAATTTCCTCTGATTCATCAGGAGACAAAGGCAGAGCGATGGCTGTGTTTGTGTTAATAACAGTGGAATTGCCTCTCTGGCACTGTTACCCCGATGTTCCTTTAGCTCTTGTTGTCCTGCCTCATCTCACAGCCCCCCACTCCTGTGGGCTCAGACACAGTCAGGCTGGATATGTCCAGGGGAGGCCACAGCAGCACCTCCTGCCATCTCCATCCTGTGGCACTTCATGAGCAAAGTGAGGCTGACAAACTGAGCTGCCCAGCCCCACGTGGGTATTCCCATCCCAGCTGCCAGCCTCACCATCAAAGCCTTGTTTTCCTTATTCTGAGCTCTCCCATCATCTCCCAGTAAGAATCAAGCTGACTTGACCCTTTCTATGACCACATCCCTTGGGTTGGGGTGCCCCACTGGGGGGAAG
This sequence comes from Dicaeum eximium, assembly GCA_013396995.1. Lineage (NCBI taxonomy): Eukaryota > Metazoa > Chordata > Aves > Passeriformes > Dicaeidae > Dicaeum > Dicaeum eximium. The sequence goes on along the minus strand of VWZP01005875.1, from coordinate 786,230 downwards.
TCTGGCCAGGAAAACATTGTCAAGCTCTTTCACTGACAGCACCTGGTGGGACCCAGTAGCTCTGCAGGGTGCTGCAAAAGAGACAACATCTTCCCTGTAGGATCATCTCAGAGGAAATGGTTTAATTTGCACATCCATAACTCCCCAGGCAGAGGCAGAAGACAGAGAGTGCAATGCCATCAAATGAGAATTAAACCCTGTGCCATACTGCAAAATGTCAACTAAATTAATTCCTATTTGTAAGACCCCTGCACATAGGGGAAAGGTAGAGGAGTGCTGTGTACACAAGACTAGAGAGACATCCACTCACAGACATTGCAGTGGAATTTCTGCACCACAGCAGGTCTGCAGAGAATGCTGTGTAAATAAGAGTTTAGCCAGCCTCTGCTTTCCATCTCAATCTCCAAGACATTTGTGCTTGAAGAGGGACTCTCTCCCTCTAAGCAATGCCTGCTTGATCCCATGGGATTTGTAATCTCCTAGTTTATAGCCCACTGCAATGACAGGCATCTGACAGTGCCTGGACTTTGTTTAGATGTGACTTTCTGGCAGGACTTTCCAATGCAACAGCTGATGTCAGGAGCTGTCAGACCCACAGTCCAGCAGGGACTGGGCTCTCCAGTAAAGCATCACTGCAGTCTCCCCATTTTGTTGGGGCAGAGGGACCTGCTGGCACCACAGGTGCTGTGATGCTCAGAGCTACAGCCTAACACCACCCACCAAGGGCAGGTTGGGGTGGTGGACTCTACACTTAAATGCTAAAGAGGCAGATATGTTTGTGTATGTGCACATATAGGTATGCATATTTACAGACACAAGGAGAGTAGTGTGCATATTATACACACAGTACTGTTGTAATTATTACACACAATATATACATTCATATCTATAACATAATGCAATAGAATATATATATATATCTAAAAAAACCACAACACATTTATGGACTTTAATTGCCAAACAAGCCTGTTGAAAGCAAACAACTTGCTTCATCTATTTCTGCCATTGCAGCTGTGTCCAGAGTAAGTCTCCAAATTCTGAGTTATAACCACAACTCTTGTAGAGAAAATAATATCCTAAAATAATTCTAGTTCTGTACTTTGCACTTTGAAAGATATTTGAAAAGCAATTGGTCACTGCAAATCACACAGAAGACTCTTGGGTGCTCTTCTGTTGTGCAGCTCTTGTGCCTGTTGCATCCTACCAGACCTGTAAGCACCAGCAGAGCCAGCAACTCATGTCTGCAGTGTCTTTCCATTTGAAGAGCTGTATCCAAAAGCCTGGGTTTCACCATAGAAGTGACATTGGCTCCAGCTGAGTGGCTGATTACCTCTCTGTAACATGCAGTGGCCATTAGCAGGCTTATAGAAATATATGGCATAAATGTGATGATCCAGGCCCCAGAGAATTCACTCAGCCTCAAGGTTTTAAAGATCATGCTAATTCTGCAGGTGCAGGGATGAGAACCAGCTGCCTCTGCTTGCAACCAGTAACACCCACAATTAAGAATGGAGCCCATTTATTCTGGTAAATCAGAAAAAATTACATTTGTAGCGCGTAAGCATAAACAGCTTAAGAGGGTTATGCAGAATCAGACTACCAAGCTCTATTGCTGTGATTTAAAACCTGACTTTGGCAGATGCCATTGCCTGGGCCACAGAGCAGACAGGACACACAGCTGAGGAGCTAGAGTCCATGAATGCTCTTCAGAAAGCCTGGCACTTCAAGAGCACAGCAATTACCCTACACAGTAAAGCCAAGCAGCTCCAGCCATAAATCATGGTTGTTAGTGTGTGTGCTGGGACTTGTGGCATGAGACACAAGAAGTGGTCTGAAGTTAGACTGCCTGACAGCACAGAAATCCCCAATAAACTGCCAGTGGTTCAGTCTCTTTCATGCTCTGGAAGAGCAAAATCTGACAGCAATGCCAGGGATTTATTGGGTTTGGCTCTGGGTAACACAGAGATGACGTTACTGCTGGCTGCGGTTTTGATTTCTAACACTGCAGCAAACTGCAGGTAGAAACATTGCCAGCAATAGTGGCTCACAGGATCACAGGACCTGATCCTCTCATCCATGCAAAGCACTTTTGGCAGGACAGTCTCTCCTGCTTCATGTCTTGCAGAGCAAAAGGAGAGCCCCAGCTCTGCTGCCTGTTGTCCTGCCCTCTCCAGCAGCCAAATATTTTAGTAGAGATGAGAAGGAGCATTTCTAAGAGGTGGCAAATAATGCATAACTAATCCACTGGTCTCTAAACATAGAACTAAAGGTCACAGTCACAATGCATCCCCTCAAACACCAGTGTTGTAAATTTGCAGTGATACCAAGTAACTACAACTGCTGTAGGTTTAGAGAAGAAAAAAATTACAGTTATACTGAGCCAGTTGTACTGAGAGAGAGCTGAGAAGCTCTCTGGTGTTTCCTCCTTACCCTGATGGAATAAACTATCCTTATGCTATTCAATAGAGCCTCTTCTTTATGCTGCACATCCAGATATCTCAATGTTATATTAAGTCAAAGGTAAAATACATATACTCATGGAACTGTCTATTAAAACTACAAGTTCTGAAGTAGAAATTTACAATGAAGAAAATAAAGAGATAAAGGAAGGTGAACATTGTTTATGAAGAGAACATGGAGAATGAGAAAGATGCCAAGGGACAATGCTGTTAGCACAGAACCTGCTGAGTCCTACCAGATGCCTTAAAAACCTTTTGCCTGTGCTCTGTCTATAGGCACCTTGGTAAGAAACTCCCTGCAGGATGTGTTGTTCCCTTGTGCCATTTCTATCGCCTGCCAACCCGAGGGTCTGCAGCAGTATCTGCAGTCAGAGAGGAGTGTGCAGAGGGTGCACTGGCTCCAGCTCTCCCAAGGATTGGCTCAACTTATATATGAGAATGTTTTTCCTTATTTTCCTTTTTTATTATTAATTTTTATTAAGGTATGTTGTAGTGTGGTCTGGCCAACAGTTGCTCCTACATCTCGGGAAAGTCTGACCTGAGGGATGGTTTGAGGGGCTGAGGGAGGAGGCTCTGTACCTCTCCACTTCCCATTACCCACTCTTGTATCTCTACCCCTGCCTGCTGCAGGGAAGCAATGGCCCTTGGGACATCCTGCAGCTCCCTCCTCCTCCTCCTTCCTAACTCCCAGAGAGGATGGGACTTTTTCCATCAGGGGTTTGGTTTTCATCTCCCACATGAAAGGGAAACCAGGAAAGGAGAACAACAAATTTGGGTTCAACAAGGATACATGGAGGGTAATATAAAGCAGCATCCAATGGCCACAAAAAAAGCTTTGTCCCCATCAAACCCTGCACAGGTGTCACAGAACAGGCTCACCTCTGTTGGCAGGAATAGTCAGGAGACTCCTCGCCACAAGGAGCAGGCAGAGATCTGCTGGCTGTGAGGTGCCTGGAGCACCCTCTTTGTCCTCAGTGTCCCTGGGTGTTGTTGGGACTTTGCTTCTCACTGTTTTGCTGGGCTGTTGGGCCCCCATCCCCACACATTCCACTGGTGATTTGTTGGGGTTCCGTTGGGGTTCTGTTGGGATTCTGTTGGGATTCTGTTGCCATAGTTCCCACATTGCCATGCCACATTTCTCAGTAAAGGAGGTGGGGGCTCCTGCCAGCTTGCAGCCCTTCCTGGATGTTTTGGTGGGGCTGTGGGAGATTGGTTGGGGCTGGGGGATGGAGGGGACAGGGACTTGCAGTGGTGGAGAACGTGTGAGATCACTTCCAGAGATGTCACACCTTCCTGGCATGCTGGAAGTGGGATGCCAGCCCGTGAGCTCGTCTGGAGGAAGAACCATAGTGCTGGTGCCTGAGGCACCCTGCCCCTGGCAGGCCCTGGGGGAGGTGGGTGAGCTGCCCTTCTGTGCTTCTTCAAAAGGAGAGCCTGGATGTCTCATCATCTAAGTCGTGGTGGACAGGTTCCACCCAAGTGCTCCTTGCTGTTCTGTTTTGCTGTGTGCTGCATCTTGAGCCTTCTCTGGCATGGGCTGCCCCCATGGGCCACAGCACACCAACATCCTCACCCCATGTGTCTGCCAGTGCTGGGGCATGGAGTGTGTCAGTAACCCCTGCTGTCCTCAAAAGGCTCCCCAGCTTGTTGGGTTTAGGTCTTCTGTGTGTGTGCCTTTTTCTTCTACCACTCAGAGGTGAAATAAGGTTGCTGCTTATTCTGGCAGCTGAGTGTCTGAGCTGAAAGGGCTTGAGGAAGTTGCAAAGGCTAATGACTTGGGCAAAAACTGCTTCTACATTTCTCTCAGAGATTTCTTGAAAGGAAAGGAAAGCCAGGTTTAAAGGGAAGGTTTGCCTGAGTCCAGCTGTGAGATGTAGTGGTGCTGTCAGGAAGTTGTGGCTCCATCTCTGCTTCCTCCAGCTATGCTTTACCCTCTGCAGTCAGTTCCTTTAAGTCCCTCCATCAGACTCTGTGGGGTATTTCCCACTCTGGCGACTATGTTCATTGTGGACCCAGGGGTTGGTCTCACAAGACTCAGGGAGAGGAATTTGCCTCGTGCTCAGCAGTGTTTTGGTGTTTTTAAAAATGTTTTAAGGGAACAAATGAAAACGAGTGAAACAAAAAACCCACATGAGCAGGTCAGTTGTCTTGAAGCTGGGCTGCCTGCTGAGCCCTCTGCTCTGTGTCCTTCAGCTCAGCGCCGCAGCCCGATTTTCCTCATCATGGGACAGGCCATAAAAATTGAACCAAAATGCCAATGTGTTTGATGTGTGGTCCTAGAAGTAACATTTGATTTGGTGAGACTGGAATTTTTCTCTTCCTGGATCCTGCTGCAAAGGGTGGAGAGAAAATGCCAGATGATGGTCAAAGATGATGTCTGGGGCTGGGGGCAGTGCTCACCTCCTACTCAGAGTTGTGATGTCAACTTTCACCTTGTGTCCCCAATATTTCCATAAGGGCATGGAAGTTTCTTATGCAATGGTATTGTCATACATGGGCTGGGGCACAGATTCCCACTGCACTGCAAAATGAGTGGTTTTGTGGAGGCAGGGGACATTCCCTAATTTACAGTTATTTAAATCAAAAGCGTTTATTTTACAGAACATACCTCTAATACACTATAGATTTTATAATCACTTTAATTTCTCACCAGGAAAAAGTCAATTCCTGCATGGCAGGGAAGCCAGAGGTAGGAATACTTTAGTCTGCTCAGCAAACAGGGACCTATTTTTAATCCAAAGGCCCTTTGTTAGCTCTTGCCTATTTAGTGTAAAAACAGGATTTACTACACGTACAACTTAATCCCCTTTTTATATTTGCATAGGGATCTCACAGAGTATGTATGAAGTTTTTGAGATAAGAGAGGGAAGGCCTTGGGAGTCAAAGTCATTGTTTTTGCATGAAGTATTTAATGCTAAACATAAATATTGAGAGGACTGAATTCCTGTGCACTTGCAGACTTCACTCTTGTGCTCTTGAGGATTTTCACTTTATATCCAATTATTAAGAGCCTGGTTGTAAGTGAATGTAGAAAAACTACAGGAAGCCTTTACACTTACAGGGCTTCATCTTCCTGTTAAAAGCAGAGACAGGTTATGGACAAAACAGAAGCAAAGGTGGTGTACTTCTCATCTCTCTCAAAAGAGCATGGCTAAGGAGGGACTGTGCCAGGCACTAGAAATCAAGCCTTAGGGAAGGGACTTTCTCCAGTGCTGACCTCGAAGGGGATTGGAGTTGGAGTTCCTGTGGTGCACGTTCATCAACTCTGCTCATTGTAATTCGCATGATTTACGTTCTCACAATCATGATTAGGTGGTGAAAAAAAATTATCTACATGCAGGGTTGACTTTAGAAAGTGACATTCTTTGTCCAAATCCAATCAAGCCCCACAGCATGCGGTCCTTTGGATTTAGCATTAATTTTAATATGTGTGTCCCTGAAAATAACCCTCCTGGTTTTGGAAACTTTAGAGATGAAGAGACTCTTGGGCAAGTACTGGGCAGAAAATTATGTCTGAGAGCTGTCGTTGCTTTCTCCAAAGGCAGTTTTGCTGGAGTGAAGAATGGGATGCGCTGGCATTAAATTAATTTTTAAAATGTAGCCAGAGACAACTTGGGAAAATTTACTTCTCCAGACATAAAATGTTTGCCTGAGTCCAGCTGTGAGATGTACTGGTGCTGTCAGGAAGCTGGGGTCCAGAGGAAATGGGGTCCAGAGGAACTCCACCAGAATGGCTTGTGGAGTTGCTGTGATCTCAACAGTGCAATGCAGTGAGCAGCAGACTTTTGCCTTACTGTAGGCAGTGTAATCAGATTAATTTTTGCTCTTTTGGTTCTAATGGCTGTGATAAGACTGGCAAAATGCCTCTATGTTTGGATGTAAAATCCCTCACGCATTTGATGTTGTTGTGACTTCAACAGGCCAAGGTTTTACACTGAAGTTTCCTTGTTGCTGCCTCTCAAAGCTTTCCAAGATAGGCAAGTAACAGTCTGATTTTTGCTTGCTGACATGCTTGGGCTCCTCTTTTCAAATCAAAGAACAGAAACCAGCAAACTGCATGGGCAAAATAAAACACATGGTAAAAGAGGAGGATAAATCCCTAGGCAACATCTCTCCATCATGCCTTTCTACATCATCTTGCTGTACCAAACTTCGGAAGCAAATCTTGCCTAATGAGCAGAAACCATCTGTGACCAGTCATCCAGGCAAATGGCTCATGGGTACAGGGGAGGAGGAAATCAGAAGAAATCTGTTACTTAACTACTGGACTCTGAGGAAATGAGCTCACGCCCAAAACTTGTGTGGGTTCAATCAGACAGACAAATGAGCAAGAACATTCTTATTAGCATGCTACATACCTAATAATGCTTTTGAAACCATTAGCCAGCCACACTCCACCAGTGACAGCTTTCCTATGCTCTTGAGTGGTTCTTCCCCCCTCCAATTTTTCTCCTATGAACAGAAAACCATAGTGGTGATTGCAAAGGACAGATACCTAATTATAGAGCTTGTTATTAGCAGAGTCTGGGAAATCAAAAGTCTGCAGTTCATATGATGTAGCAAATGATGGAACACCTCAAATGACTAATGTAATTCAAAGTAGGGTCTCGGAATCTGCACATTTATTTTCCCCATTAAATCTGTGGAAAAACCTGTTTGCAGCAAGATTTGGAAGGCTTTCCCCTTCTTTTTCTTGACTTTTGCCAAAAGTAAATTTTGAATGTTTTCCTGACATCTTTATTCTATCAGTCTGTCAGTCAGTCTCACAATGGCGTCCATGCAAACCTATCAGGGCACTCTATAACCTAGTGTTTAATAAATGTCTTGGAGGAAAACAATGTTTGACAGCACCTTGAAGACTTGAAATCCTGCTGCATCCAAGGACAACCCAGCAAGTTACTGGGGCATGCTGTCTCTTTGCTACCCTTGGAGCAGGTTCTTGGCGAATCACAGCACTGCAGGCTTGTTGTCCTCAGGTGTGTCTGGTGGGGAATGACCTTGGGAAAGGATGGGAGCAGAGCCATTGCCAGTTGGCACATAACTCTGTCCCTGCTAAGGGTCTGCTCTATAGTCACACTCAAACCAGATATATTGCTTAGATTAAAATGGAGAGAGAGAGAGAGAGAAAAGAATGCATTCAATGGTAAAAATGTGAAGTAAGGGAAAACAGGCACTTACTGTGTTACTGAAGGCTTCACATGGATAACAAGCCATTAAACTTTATGACCAAGTTCTTGGAATAGTACTGTCTGGTTGTTTTTATGCTGCAGTTGCCTGCACAAGTTTTGGACTGTTTCTGACCCCTCTCCCCTCCTGCATTTGTTCCTTCCCCCTGCCCAGTTTTGTGAGATATTTGGTGAGATTTGAATAAATCACATCTCTTCATTTTTCACAGGCTGGTTGTCAAGTCCAGTGTCTGTCTCTTAAAGACAGTCCATCAGGTGGAGCTGACCTCATTTAGTGATGGTGTAAAGCACATCTGAACTTTTATCTTTCCAGTGCATGTTGCTAGAAGTTTCCTGTACTGGTACTCACTAAGTGAGTGTTGTGTCTTCATGGCTTGAAATACTTGACTCCAAAATCCCTGTTTTGTTACATGTGGTATACATGGTATACATGGAGAGAAAACTTGGTATTTCTTAATGATTTTAATCTGGGGGAAAAATATAGAAGAAAGGGTAATTTCTAATTCCAGGGTTCTAAATTTTCACAAGAAAAAATATAGATCCTCCAACTGTTCTTCCTTCTCTCACCCTCTTTTGGGACTAATATATCTTAGACTAGTTCTAAACTTTGACCAAACCCCAGAGGAGACACAGATTGTAATCAACAGCCAGAGATAAAATCATTAAGTACAAAAGTAAAAAAAAAAAATTAAGACCATGGAGAAAAAAGAATAACAGTACATTTTTGAAATTGGATGGAAGAAACTAGATAGTGATGTGCAAATGCGTGAAGAAATACCAGAGCAATTCAATTTAGAAGAAGTGTTAGCTGAACCTACCTAAATATTGCAAATCTTAGTCCTTGTAAGTTTTGGGGGAAACCCAGAGCAGGCTTTCAGAAGTGAAATAATGTGATCTTGATCTTGCTAATAAGCTGGTGGCTTTGGAATTCTGAATCAGCTGCAAATTATATAAAGAGTTTACCAGAAAAATTGAATATGGGAAGAAAGCTGTGAGTAGAGAGAGAGAGAGAGCGCTATAAAATTATGTTTCAAGGATTCTGGTTCTCTTTGATATAATGTCAAAAGCTAGAAATACCCAGTCATGGGCTGTAAACAGCTTTGACAATCTGATTGATGTGCGCATTAACTAAATTCATGACATAAAATATATGAGCCTTCAAGTGCTTATTTTTCCCCATAAAGATGATTACCACGAGCACTTTGCACAGTGACATGTATGTGAACTTGTACCCGTGATTTGTCAGACACAGTACAAAAGATGTCAGTATAAGGAAGAGCTGCTATCTCTGTCATTTACTTTAAATGTTTTTGCAAATGACAAGGCATTTAAAAGAACTTTCTTTTTAATAAACTTCTTGTTCCAATCATATTTTAGTTCTTTTATCAACCACATATGCTTTTCTTAGGAAGTTTTGCAGGGATACTCTTGATTGAGGGAAAAAAAAGTTGTGGGTTGTCACTTCTCAGGTATTGATGTTTCATATGCAAAATATGGAAGGAATACTGCTTCAGATTTCTCTGAGTGCCTGTGCTTCCAGTTCTGTGTTTTCCTTACGAAGAACACAGTTATCCCACAGAGCAATAACAGTTTCACTTGGCATGACCATTCACCTAAATCTCAGCAGCAGTTTCTTTAGCAGGCCTCCCAGGAGATCTGCAGCTCAGCCTTTGCCATCACCCAGGTATGACTGTGCATTGGTGGCATTAAAGATGATGGGTTTCAACAACAAGGCAAGCAATTTCTGATCTCGTTCGCTCAAGTGTGTTTATTGCATCTAAACTTTTGCATTTTAACAGGACTGCCTTGGGCTTCCCCAGAAGAGGATATATGGGGGATATGTGTAGATGTAAATGGAGGTGGCTGGCTATGGTTTCTAAGGGCTCTGTGTTGGGTGGGGTGGAGCTGATGCAAAGAGAAGGAAAAAACAAAGACAAATAATTAGGCATATGTCATTATTTGCAAGAGGTCGCCACTGTCATCAGAAAGAGAGTGACTTCTATGAGGGTTGGGAAGGCAAATTGACCTCTATAAAGATCCAGAATCCAGTCAAAAAAAGAAAGCCCCCCTTTTTTTAAACTTTATTTAGTAAGCTTTATGATCATTGAAGGCTAGAAGTTAGCAGGGCTGAACATAGTCAATGAGATTGCAGAGTACAGCAGATAATGGCATCTTTGATCAATCAGGCAAAGCAGATAAAGATGCACTGCAAAAACTGGCCTGTGAGTCACAGAAATATCTCTTGTTCTGTCATTCAGCAATTCTTGGGATGAGACTTGGAGAAATTAATCAGCATTGAGGTGGAAGGTGAGGGAAATATGGGCTGGTGGCATGTACCTTGTCTGTAAGAAGATGGCAGGCTTTGGTTTAGTCATTTCAGATGAGGCTTCCCAGGTCACTTGACTGCCCCTTTCTGCCTCAAAAAGGTGGTGTTGGGATGCTGTCTTCTTATTAATGTCAGGTAGAAATCTTTGCTAGAAATAGAAGGATGGTCTCCAGGTACCTTGTTAAATATAGAAGATGTGACAATCCCAGCAGCAAATAATACAAAGCATTTCATGGCTCTGGAAAGGCTTGACTGTCTCATAAAAGGAGGGCTGACAGAGATTTGGCAGAACAACTGCACTTTTCTGTGCAGTTCAGACTTGTGAATAAATATGCAATCAGGCACACTTTTAGAGGAGCAATCGTGCAGCTTTCTACAAGCTGCTAATGGCAACTTGGCTTTAGACAGAAACTAGTTGCACATTGATGCCTTTCTATTCTAAATTCTATTCTAAATACAGGAACCAGTGTACTTGGCATTAGTTCATTCAGCAATGATACATGTGATCTGTGATCACCTGCAATGCCCTGACAAGCAAAAACCAGTAAATCATATTCCTGACATCCTGTCTGTGCAGAAAGTGACTTTGGTAAGAGAGGAAGGGTAACACAAGCACAATGTGTAACCTCAGTGTTTGTGTTATGCAAAACAGCTCCTCAGTTTATGGGCTGGCTGCCATATACTGTATGTTTTTGTTGTACAGACAGCTCAGATGGATTATGGTTTCTGCCAAAATGCTCAGGTTAAATACCATGTAAAATATTTTAATGGGCATTGCATATATCTGCCACTTCATCCCTGCATACAGGTGGAAAGGGAAGAGCTGTCCTTTCCCTAAGCAGAACAGGCTTAGCTTTGCTGCTTGTACAGCCAGCTCTGCTCAGACCAGGAGCCTGGTTGTGTCTGCTCAGACAGGGCCAGCAGCTCAGCCACAGAACATGAAATGGGCTATAAGAGACACCTTGCAGAAGAGACAGCGACCTTCACACTGTAAATCAGAGATACAAAGCTTGTGTGTATGTAAGTGACCTCCATATCAGAGGACACCATATCAGAAACCTTGCACAAGGGGTGGCTGCATTGCTTGAGTGCACGGGGGAAGAGCTGGTCCTAAAAGGACCCTGGAGGAGAGCCAAGGGGCTGTGAAAGCTGGTAGCACCCAGCTGATGTGCAGTGGTCACAGCCTTACACCTGAGTGCAGAGGAAGGGTCACCTTCACCTTTGCTCTTCCCATCAGCAGTCTGACTGCAGTTCACCTTTAGCAATGCAGAACGTGGTTACAGCTTTTTTGGGGAGTGTCTCTGCCCATCTCATCACATGACTTGCCACACCTGAGCCCTTTTCTTGGACTGTGCTTGCTGAATCATTGACATTGGTGTAATATGAACATCTTTGTGGAATTTGTGCCTTTACCTAGGTGGGATCTGTGCTTTGACTGAGATGTGTGGGTTTTTTTGCTTCTGGATGGTTAAGAGTGAAAGCTCTATAACAAGTAAGGAACAACAATAGTAACAAAAAGCAGTGTAATATTTTTAAAGCCCAATAACTCTGCACTTGCTCCTGCTGACATACATCTTACTATGAAGCTTATGTCACTAATGGGACTGTTCCTTTCAGTGAGGCAAAGCAGCAGGGACAGTATAATTAATAATGCTTAACAGGAAACAAGTTATTGTGCTTGAGGCAGCAGGGCAAAAACTGTTCTCTATTATTTTTTTAAGAGTTAATTGGTAGTAGGCAAAGATGTGCTGCGTTGAGCCAGCAGGTGCTGCTTTATGACTACATTAATGTTAATGATATCCTCTGGACACATATGAAGACAGGTTAACCTATTTCTCTGGGTGGCTGTGTGTTCTGGTTCCAGCTATTTTTTGAATGCCACTGCAGAACACTTGGACAGACAGTGACCCTAAATTTGCGCAGAGGTTTGCAGGTAATTTTGGAGAACCAGATAACTTTTGTAAGCTCCATTCACCTCAGGACAGACTTTGCAGGTTTAAAGTTGGGGGAAATGGGTAAAAGGGGCCGCTTCTCTGGCATCAAATCATTCCTAGGGGTTACATAACATTTCTAAAATTGCCTGTTTAATTGTTCCTAGGTGTGCTTAACAATAGTACCTGGGTTCTAACTGTTTATTCTCTTATTTCATTGCTGAAACCTCTCTTCTTCTGACATACTATTAAAAGAGTACTCTGGCACCAATTTAAACCCTGGGATGAGCAGATGTTAAAATTGTGTTCCTCTAAGCAAAGTGTGCCATGGCCCATAAAAACACGATACGTGCTAGAAAAAGTAAACCAGTGCTCCACAGATCTTGAAATGATCTTGCTTCAGTGCCACTCCACATTTAAATTTAGTTATAAGACCATATTATCTTTTTTTTTTAATGTTATTTCTGCATTTCTAGTTTGGCAAAATTACACTGTCTAGCACTAAGCTTCAGACATCCTTCAAGATATTAATATCTTTCATAAGATGCTTGCTTTGCACAAGCCCATCAGCTCCAGTACAAATCTGTGTGCCATTGTAATAGGCAAAAATGCTGTGGAAGGATAGTCCTGGGAGCTGAGTGCAGAGCTCTTTGCAAAAACCAGGTGAGAGTGCTACCATTTGAGAAACCCACTGGGTAAAGATTGATTCTGAAAGCCAAATCCAATTTTTAATAAAATTACTAAATGGGTCCTGTGCCTTGTTAGAAGTCTGCTCCTGCAGATCTAGTGTTAAAAAAAAATGGGAGAACAAATCTTGCATGCCTATAAGGACTGAGAGAGATGTACTCAGCAGTGTTTGCCCATTAGAACGTGGGTACAACTCCGAGTAAGCTATTTCAAAATTTCTTGGAAGAGGACGCATGAGTAATCAGGAAGGGCAGTGGGGGAAGAGTCCATATAAAATCTTAGGATGGTTACAGCACTGGTGCCACAACCAGAGGTTCAGCTACTTGGATCATGGGACCCTCTTTGAGCAACCTGATCTCCTGGGAGTTGATGGGCTTCATCTGCCAGAGAAGGGGAAGAGAGTCTTTGCCCACAGACATGCCAGGCTGGTGAAGAGGGGTTTGAACAAATGTTGCCAGGGGAGGCAAACCTCAATCCATCCCACTCCTACCAGTGTGATGCCAATGCCAGCCAGAGATGCTCAGAGCCTGGAGAGGGGTCCCAGGTCAGCAGGAGAGCACCTGAAGAGCAGCACAGTGTGATTCCAGCCACTCCAGACAGTAAGCCAGCTTAATGGGGGGCCCAGCTTAAATGTCTCTATCGAATGCAAGCAGAATGGGGAATAAACCAGAGGAATTAGAGATTGTGCATGCCTGCAGGGCTGTGATGGGTGGGTTCTGTGACTGGAGAGTTGGAATGAAGGGATACAGGCTCTTTAGGAAGGACAGGGTGTGGAGATGAGGAGGAAGTGTCATCCTCCATGTCAATGACCATAGGAGTGCATGGAGCTGCACCTGGGGATAGAGCAGATGCCACCTTGGAGCTTATGGGTCTGCATTAAAGGGAGGGCAGGGACAAGCTCTTCCTGTAGGAGAGCTCTTTTAGTAGGGGTCTGCTCAGGGCTGCCTGACCAGGAAGACGGAGTGGATTAGTTCGTCTGTAGGCAGGCAGGAGTGATCTCATGTTCACAAGCCCTGGTCCTTTTAGGGAACTTCAACCGCCCTGATATCTCCTGGGGAAACAACACAGCAGAGCACAAACCATCCAGGACATTCCTGGAATGCACTGATAATAACTTCCTTCTCCAAGTGATAGAGGAGCCAATGAGGAGGCGTGCTAATGTTGGACCTTGTGTTCACCAATAAGAGTGTCTGATGAGAAATGTGAAGCTCTTGGCTGCAGTGACCACAAAATTATGGAGTTAGAATACTTAGGACACTGAGGAGAGCACACAACAAACTCATCTGGACTTTGGGAAAGCAGAGTTGATCTCTTCAGGGATCTGCTTGGTACAATACCCTGGAAGGATGGATGATGGGCCCAGAAAAGCTGGTTAATAATCAAGGATCACCTCCCCCAAGCTCAGGAGTGATGCCTCCCAACAAAGAGAAAGTCAAGCAAAAATGCTGGAAGGACTGTGTGCATGAACAAGGAACTCCTGGACAAACTCCAACTCAAGATCTGGGTTTCCAGGAACTTGATAGTTTCTTGAATTTTTTTCATGGGTTTTGTGATTCTTCATGTAGTGTTGTTTACAGTAAAGGGTCTAGAAAGTCCTAATGAAATACTATTTTTTTAAGGTGACTGCTTCCTCTTCTGTAGAGCTTTTAAAATAAGATGAAATGGTTAGACTCCAGTTAAACAGATCCTTATTAAAGTAGGAGCTAGTCTGATAATGACTTAAATTGGTGCTACATAGCCATCACAAGTTATTTGATAAGCATTCCATTATAATTAAGAAGTGGCTAATAGACAATTAATATACAGGATTACACACTTAGCTAATTAGATGATTTAAATTTTTTTGTTAGATTAAAATGTACAGGACCCCATAAATCACTATTAGAGATTGTTTAATAAGCCTGAACCCTTAATTTTCTCCCTGTCAATCAGGAATGGAGCCACTGACTTTTCCTCTCACCCAGAGAGACTTGTCACATGGAAGAGCTGCTCTGTGTTCAGAATGAGCAGCAATGCCCCCAACTCCCAAACACTGCACCTGTTTGCAGGACCTCAGAGCTCAAGTGCAGTCAGCAGGGACCTAATCAGAGCAGTGGTGAGGGCTGAAGCATCACTTGGCTGACAGGTCACGGGGGGCTCAAGGCTGTTTAAAGGGCACTAGTGCCCATTGCTGCCATTTGGGGTTTGTGGATATCAGAGATCAGGGACAGAATGGCCAGCACAGCCTGCTGGCAGTCCTGCCTTAGGGTGTTCCAGAGAAGCCATGTGGGATACCCCATACTCACACGTGGCACATGGAGGTGACTGTACCCTTCCAAATTGCCCCTAGGTACAGAAAGGCCAGAGAGCTCCTCCAGGGGCAATGTCAGCTCTGCCCCTCTGCCCTCAGAACAGAAACAAGTGCACCAGTGACCATTTCTGCTAGCATTAACTCAGCAGTGAACAGCGGGCTCTTCCAGCAGCAGGGAGTGCTCTGTAAATTTTGGTCTGTTCAGACAGAACTAGGAGAGTGACATGGTAATCCAGCTGGTGTTTGTTGGCAAGGCTCACAGAGGCACAACACACAGGAACAACGTTGACAGGAAATGGCTTAGAGTTGACCGAGAGATTGCACGTGGGTTTTGATTATTTTTATTTTAAATATTCGTAGCTAAAGTACAAAGCAAGCAAAGTGAGAATGAGATCTAAGGTGGAACAACACAAAGCTTGATGTGTCTGTAAGATGTCTTTTACTAGCAGTAGTAAAACATTTTGCTCCACCCTGTAAACCATGTGTGTATTACAATCAGGGGGATAAATAAGAGTGGTGTGTAGAGCTTCTTTGCTGTCATGCTTTCATGTTCAAGGCACTTCACAAGGAAGAACTGAATTCTCTTGACAGCTTACATCAGAAAGTCAGCATTCCAAACTCATTGAGAACCTGAGGAAATGATGACTTACCCAATGTCTAAAATAAAATTAGGATCAGAGGGAAGATATGAAAGCAGATATTTCCACCTCTCATTTCAGCTCTCAGCTGACCCAGTGCTGACAGGAGAATGCAGGGTTGGTGATTTGCACAACATTGTGTGTTGAGTGGGTTACACTGAGGCACGCTGGCAGCAGCACTGTGACAGAGTGCCTGGAAGGACAATTAGTCCAAATAGGTGATGACATAGGTATGTCACTCAAGCCACTTATCTGCCTGAAAAAAAAAAAACTGATCTGGAGTTTTTCATTACTGATTTTCACACTGCTGACTGTCTCTTCCTGGGCAGAATACAATGCTGAGATATCATCACCTCTCCCTCCAGACACTTCGCTGCCTCAGAAACTGAGAAAACATCATTTTTACTCCCTACCCAGTTGTTGAGGTCAGGAGATGATTCAAGAGCACTCAGATATACAAGAGTCTTTTTAGTGACTAGGTGGGATTCACATCCAGGCTTAATGCCTTGGAGAACAGTGGATGAGGGTGTGGTGAGGCCAGCCTGCACTGACATGAACAGAGGCTGGCATTTCAAAAGCACAAATGTGTTTGGCATGGTAGAAAGTGGCAGCAGATGCTTTTGGTTCTATCAAATAAAGATTTAGGAATATAGCATGCTTTTTACTAAAAAACCCACACGCAGATTATTTTGACTTCAGACACTTTACCAGATCTTCTAACCCAAAAACAAAGGATGGAAAAGGCTGACATTTACTGCTGGTACATGCCACTATCTAACAGAAAGGAGGCTGGTATGGGTCTCCAGGGTCCTTCTTGCAAAATCTTCATGGCAGCAGTGCATACCTTGATCTTCCCCCTGGCTTTCAACCAGTCACTGAATGATGACCTCTTGCACCCCAGCACGGAGCATGGAGAATATTCTATGAGTGTGTCTGGGATCAGAGACTCCTTCCCACTGGATCCTTTCTAGAACCAGGCAATCTCCAAGAAGGACAGCAAAGTCAGCTGAGCAGCCTGATATAAAATCTGCAGGTAGGATGGGGAAAAAAGCTTTGGTTCCAATTAATATTTAATTCTTTGCATAGTGAAACGTGTTTGAGAAATTAAGTGGTCTGAAGCTGTGGACAAAACACTCAGCTGGCAAGTTAGTTCAAACCCTTCTTACAGAGCAGGGGTTACTTGTCTCTTGGCAGGGAGTGGAACACACTCAGCATTATTTCTGCCTTTGTAATCTTGTGAATGACATCTCAGTCCTTTTGAGAGTCCAGCTCAGAAATCAGTGTAGCTGCTATAAAAAATTCTGCTGTGAACCCTCACAGCATTTCCAATTCTGATGTGTGCATAAACACATCTGATGATATTCACTAAATATGATCCAAATGTATTGGCATTTGAATTCATAATTTTCAGTAAAAAAGTGCCTTGGCAGAAGAACTTTACAAAACTTTAAGGAAAATACTGCATAAGAAAAGCAAAGGTACACTCACTACCAAGTTAGTTCTCCATGGTTCTGGATTAATCAGCTGCACTTCTTTCTATTAATTCAGTTTCTAGTCAGCTGTCAGACCTTAAAATGTTCATCAAAGGTCACTTCCAGTGTCCATAACCCCAGTTCTGCAAATGTTCAGATTGGACATTTCAGTCACCCCTCCTGAAAAGTGTCTACACTGGGTAGCACCCTTCAATTCCCATCTGATGGCAGACCAAGCACAAACAGCCCGTGATAAAACATTTTCTCTTTTGAGGACATTTTTCTGCTTTCCTGTACAGGATCCTGGAGATCAAATAAAGAAAGATACTCCCTGAGGAGTTGCCATAGTAACCTGTGATGTGTTTTTGTTGTCTAAGATTAAATATAAGCAAGGGAGCAATTACAGAGAAGGATTTTATACCTGAGTTTATAATTTTCATATAACACCAAAGCTGAATTTTACCTCCAAGTTCCTAAAGCAATAGCAGTCACCTTGAGGGTGATGTCAACTTGGTAATTTTCACTGAAAAAGAAATTAAATGCTGTATTTATTATTCAAGAATCCTGATTAGAAAAAAAAAAAA
>VWZP01005875.1:616262-768636 GCA_013396995.1 Dicaeum eximium | reverse complement strand
AAAAAAAAAAAAAGAAAATCCACTTCTGAAAAATGTAGCAAATAAGAAAGACTTCATTAGAAATGTAAAGATGTGGAAGTGGAAATGGCTGCTACAAATAATATCTAAACCTGCATGTGTGAATGCCTTATATATTCTATTTTCTTCTTAATAGGGTTTAGCTACAGTCTGCTCTTAAACTTATAGTCAAAGAAGAACTTCATGTTGTCCTCAGAAAACAACTTCAGCTCTCACAGTGCATACAAGGAAGTGATTTTTTAATGGATCAATATCAGTTCAACAAACAGAATTTGAAGTTTCAGAATAAAAGCAAAATTTGTTTTAAGAGGGTGTGCTGGAGAAAGAATCTGTCCAAACTGTTCTCAGTTAGGAGCATCAAAGGGAGATCGGGAAGTCTGGGTTCAGGAAAGGGCATGGGAGCTAAGCTAGCAGAAAGGTCATTTCCATGAGAAATAACCCAGAAGCGCAACGCTGGGAAAAGCCAGAGCCAATCTTGTGTGGACAGCGCTGTGCAAGGAGGGTGTGCAGGAGCTCCCAGTCCCTGCAGGGTCGGGGGCAGGTGGGGTCAGGTCCCTGCCGGGGCTCACACCAGCCCCAATCCCGTGTCCCTGCTGCGCATCCACCGCCGCCGGACAGCTCGGAGCGGGCTTCGCTGGGATCCGGGCAGAGCGAAGGAGCAGCGCTGGCATCGCTGAGCAGGTGAGCATGTGCTGGGTGTGGAATGTAGTGCCCCGACCTGCCCAGCCTGTCGTGATTTGCTGTGGCTTTCCCGCAGCTGGCCGCCTTGGCCATCCCCCCAGCTGCCCAGCATTTCTTGGGAGTATTCAGAGATGGGGAAAAAATGATATGGGAGGCATTGAGATCTTGGAGTATCTCCCTAAAGCTTGGGTCAATGTCTCCCTGGCAGGGCAAAAGAGCTGACAGAGCCACTGTCAAGTTTAATTGTCCCCAGGATAATGTCCTTCAAAGTCGTATATATTATGCATTTCTGTTTATCCTGAAAATGTGCAATCTAAACACTTTTTCTGTAAGTGACTTCAAGAACTGTAGCTGCTTGTCCATGATAGGCATGTGGGTCTGGGCTTCTGATGTGTTCTACATCTTCCCTGGATAATTAGGGGTCTGTTCCCTCCATGGCTGATTTGCCCTCTGCCCCTTCACCCTCCACCATGCCCCATTTTGAGGCTTTTGGGGGAAAAAACAGGACTGGGCACCCCAGCAGAATGGGATGTGTTGGAAAGGCTGCAGGGGAAAAGGTGTAGGGAAGGGAGCAATGCATGGCTCTGGACATAGTATAAGTGGAAAAAAAAAGTCCAAACCAGAGTTTTTGGGGAATACCTTTCTAGCAGAAGAATGTTGCTATGAAAACACAAGTCTGATATGAGATAAAGCAGCAGATGACGTGGAAGACAGCCTTGAAATTCAGACAGTAAGCAGGTTGCAATAAAATCAAATTTTATTGCAAACAGACTGATATTGCAATAGCCCTCTCCTAAATGAAGGAATTTTGGATTTTAAAGGAAGCAGTAATTTTATGAGTGTTTGGACAAGCTTGGGAAGGGAGTGCAGGATGCATCTATGGATGTTGGCTCTAAGAAGTAACTTGGAGGAGCCTGGACATGCAGTGCTGTTTGGTGGAAATGACAGGGAAAGGGGACAGCAACAGGTTTGGAATTGGAGAGGGCAAAAATAAGATGGCAGGGCTGGAGGCTACGAGGGGCTTGTGTGTGGTGGTCACCTTCTGCTTAATGCTTGGGGTAGAGATATGAGGGCAAGATTCATGAAGGTAAAACTCTCCTCACAGACAGAAAGGCAGAACTGGGCTTTCCAAGGGACAGCAGGGAAGCTGAGAGACCTCAGCAGGGGGAGAGGAATACACCTGAGTGAAATTTGACAAGTGACTTTTTTTTTTTAACCTAGAAAAAGGCACATTTGTATTTGTATTGTTAGAAACTCTGTGCAGAAACCCTGATAGTTCAACCTCAGATCAACTAACTTCATCATGAAAGTCACAAAAATTTAATTTTGGTTAAAGCTGCTGAAAACAAGATTTTCTTTGGCACAAAAACAATAATTTTTATCTGGTTGGTAGTTTTTTTTTTTCCTCCATGTAAAAGATTGAAATTTTTTATTTGCCCCAGTTCACTCATGGTTAGAAGGTGATTTAAGCTGCAATATTTTGGGTAGAGGAAAGGAGGGGAGAGTGTTCAACAGATAAGCCTGAGGTTTCAGTGTCTGAAATGAGAAGCATTAGCGGTTTGGCCCTGCAGTATGGATTTTAGAGATGAGTTTTCTGATGATGTGAAAAAGAGGCAGATGGACTGTAGGAAAAAGATAAGTAATCACTATTGCAGGGCTAGAAAGCAAGAAAAATAACAGAGCTATCAAAGGATATAAAGAGAAAGAGTGACGGGAGAAATGAGAATGAAAGACAGAGAATTATCTATGGGTTGTGACAGTTTTGGGACCATGGTGATGGGAGCTTGTCAAAAAGCCACGCAAAGAGCAACAAAACTGTCTCAGTCCTGATGGCCCAAAGCTTTGGTTTGGAGTCTCAAATGATGGGTGCATATTGTGGATTTTAAGATCAAAAAGCAAAACTGTTGCTGCATTTTTGTGGCATCCTGTTAACACAGGCTACTCAGCATCAGCAAGAAAAACCTGCTCTCAAGGTCAGATTTTTTTCTGTGAACCTTTAAAAATGCTTCATTTTGAAAAGTTTGTTTCAGCCTCATAACAATTTTTAATGTGTTTGTGCACCAGCCAATTAGGAGCAGGTTATTCTGAGGCAGAAAATATTCTTGCACTTTAGTCCCTTACAGGTATGTAAAAATGAAGTAAAGAGAAAAAGGGAAAGTCCAGGTTTTTGTAAGAAAGCTTTTAGTGCTGCCATAGTGCTGCTTTATCTACCAATGCCAATTTTCTCAGCTTCTATCAACTAGTTATCTGGTGGATTCCTTACCTTTCAGCATCAAAGGGGCAACATGGTTAAATGTGAGAACTGACTTATTTGCTTGTTCCTGTCATTGATGTAGTTTAATTCTGATTTGGAATTTTGGCAGTAAATCTACATGTTTGTGTTCCCTGTTCTTTCAGTCCTAACCAAGCTTCTCCAGCCCCACTGTGTCACCTACTCCTTGACAGTGGTCAGTGGCCTCTTCCTGGAAGAAGCCTTTTCCTACAGTCCTCCTCAATTTGCTAAAGGGCCATGTCTGCCTTGGATCAGAGGAACCAGAGCACGCAGCACACAGAGCCTGAGACAGACTCCATCACCCCTTGGGTGAAGCCAAGGGGTGAGATGCTTGTCTTTATTGATGGGAAATGGGTGGATGACATCTACTGCCAGCCACCCTTTTCTTCCTGCCAGAAACTCCGTAGCAAGACGGCACAGAATGAGTGGAGCATTTGGGAGGAGAACAGAGCACTCTGGCAGGAAAACCAAGTCCTCTGGATCAAAAACAGGATGCTCTGGGAAGAAAACAAGGCCCTACAGTATTTGAAGTCACAGAACAAATCTGTCCAGGTAATTTACACTGATGCTATTCAGCAAAGCCTCAAGAACAAAAGTAAGCCCTTTCCACTCTTCCAAGAGAGGAGCACAGGCTTGCAGTTCAGCCCGGGCAACAGAGCTCTGCAGGCAGTCCAGGAAAGGAATAAAATCTTTGAGGATTTCCAGCAGGAGAATAAAGCACTCTCTGTCACCTGGCAAGGCCAAAAAGCCATCACAGTCCATGAAGAGAACAAAGATGCCNTGAGTGTTTGGACAAGCTTGAGAAGGGAGTGCAGGATGCATCTATGGATGTTGGCTCTAAGAAGTAACTTGGAGGAGCCTGGACATGCAGTGCTGTTTGGTGGAAATGACAGGGAAAGGGGACAGCAACAGGTTTGGAATTGGAGAGGGCAAAAATAAGATGGCAGGGCTGGAGGCTACGAGGGGCTTGTGTGTGGTGGTCACCTTCTGCTTAATGCTTGGGGTAGAGATATGAGGGCAAGATTCATGAAGGTAAAACTCTCCTCACAGACAGAAAGGCAGAACTGGGCTTTCCAAGGGACAGCAGGGAAGCTGAGAGACCTCAGCAGGGGGAGAGGAATACACCTGAGTGAAATTTGACAAGTCACTTTTTTTTTTTTTAACCTAGAAAAAGGCACATTTATATTGTTAGAAACTCTGTGCAGAAACCCTGAGAATTCCAACAATTTGGTTATAAAAAATAGTTCCACCTCAGATCAAGTAACTTCATCATGAAAGTCACAAAAATTTAATTTTGGTTAAAGCTGCTGAAAACAAGCTTTTCTTTGGCACAAACCAATAATTTTTGTCTGGTTGGTAGTTTTTTTTTTTTCTTCCATGTANTTTTGGGACCATGGTGATGGGAGCTTGTCAAAAAGCCACGCAAAGAGCAACAAAACTGTCTCAGTCCTGATGGCCCAAAGCTTTGGTTTGGAGTCTCAAATGATGGGTGCATATTGTGGATTTTAAGATCAAAAAGCAAAACTGTTGCTGCATTTTTGTGGCATCCTGTTAACACAGGCTACTCAGCATCAGCAAGAAAAACCTGCTCTCAAGGTCAGATTTTTTTCTGTGAACCTTTAAAAATGCTTCATTTTGAAAAGTTTGTTTCAGCCTCATAACAATTTTTAATGTGTTTGTGCACCAGCCAATTAGGAGCAGGTTATTCTGAGGCAGAAAATATTCTTGCACTTTAGTCCCTTACAGGTATGTAAAAATGAAGTAAAGAGAAAAAGGGAAAGTCCAGGTTTTTGTAAGAAAGCTTTTAGTGCTGCCATAGTGCTGCTTTATCTACCAATGCCAATTTTCTCAGTTTCTATCAGCTAGTTATCTGGTGGATTCCTTACCTTTCAGCATCAAAGGGGCAACATGGTTAAATGTGAGAACTGACTTATTTGCTTGTTCCTGTCATTGATGTAGTTTAATTCTGATTTGGAATTTTGGCAGTAAATCTACATGTTTGTGTTCCCTGTTCTTTCAGTCCTAACCAAGCTTCTCCAGCCCCACTGTGTCACCTACTCCTTGACAGTGGTCAGTGGCCTCTTCCTGGAAGAAGCCTTTTCCTACAGTCCTCCTCAATTTGCTAAAGGGCCATGTCTGCCTTGGATCAGAGGAACCAGAGCACGCAGCACACAGAGCCTGAGACAGACTCCATCACCCCTTGGGTGAAGCCAAGGGGTGAGATGCTTGTCTTTATTGATGGGAAATGGGTGGATGACATCTACTGCCAGCCACCCTTTTCTTCCTGCCAGAAACTCCGTAGCAAGACGGCACAGAATGAGTGGAGCATTTGGGAGGAGAACAGAGCACTCTGGCAGGAAAACCAAGTCCTCTGGATCAAAAACAGGATGCTCTGGGAAGAAAACAAGGCCCTACAGTATCTGAAGTCACAGAACAAATCTGTCCAGGTAATTTACACTGATGCTATTCAGCAAAGCCTCAAGAACAAAAGTAAGCCCTTTCCACTCTTCCAAGAGAGGAGCACAGGCTTGCAGTTCAGCCCGGGCAACAGAGCTCTGCAGGCAGTCCAGGAAAGGAATAAAATCTTTGAGGATTTCCAGCAGGAGAATAAAGCACTCTCTGTCACCTGGCAAGGCCAAAAAGCCATCACAGTCCATGAAGAGAACAAAGATGCCAGCTCAGATCTTCAGAAGAACACTGACACCATCGCAGCTGTGGAAAAGGGTAACCCTGGCCCAGTCTCCCAACAGAAACATGAAGGCAAAAGGAAGAGCACTACTCCAACTCAGAATAAGATTGAGTCTGCCCCAAGTGTGCCAGGAGAGCATGACATTCTCCAGGCTCTCCAGGACTTATGTGAGCTCCTCCACACCTTCCTGAAAATGAACCATCCTCCTGGGGAGAAACAGGGCTGTCACAATCTCTATGATGTGAACAGATCCTTCCAAGAAGATTACAGTAAACTGAAGCTGCAGCTGAATGCTGTGAAAAACACTATGTCAGACATTACAGCTCAAATGGATATGCTGGAAAAGGAGATCATTGCCATCACTTCCCCAATGTATGATGAAGCCGGGCAGAAGCTGGCAACTGAGCATCAGCTTGGAGACATGTGAAGCTTGGGGCTAAGAACAGCTAGTTCAGTTCCCACAAAGCTTCTCTCCTTTTTTCAGGAAATCTAATAAAATCCCAGTAGAGCCTGAAGACATCTGGAGAACATCGCGGCCTTCTGAAACTTTCTTGCACTACTTTCTTGCTCTACTATACTTCACCTTCTGGTTATGTGGTGTAGGTGACTGTCATGAATGTGCCTAGCATCAGGAATCATGTTTTTCAGCATTTTTTTTTCAAAGTGTCTCATAACAAGGCCTAGATTTTCAGAAGGTAATTGCTTGAGGATCTCAACTCTGTTTACAGCTTGTAGTCCAAGGACATACTCACAGTCTCTGCTAAAAAGCATTGATTAATAAAGGAGGATGCCTACTCCCAGACACCATGGTGGGGGCCACAGGACAGAAGGGAGCAGGCAGCAGGACTTCTGCACAGAGCAGTGAGGTCCCTGTTGATTTCTTGGATAGTCGGATAAAGCAGGTTTTTAGCTGCCTCATAGCAAGAGCGTAGGTTGCCAAAAGCAGCATTTTGGTGGCTGTTCCATGGCTTAAGCCAGTATTTAGAAGGGTGTCTACTCACACTATAATAGACAAGCCAGTCTCCAGTGATCTGCTGACACAGAAGATGAGAGCCTTTTGACCTGCTCAGGTTTGAAATTCTGGTCTAGTCTCAGTTGTGTGGCCAAAGTGGCTGGAAATGCATTTCCTCTGTCTTGGACAGTATGGATGCAGTGCACTTTGTCACAATCTTTCAGGCAGAATATGGGAGCCTTTAAGAAATCTGACAAGACAGATGCAGGGAGACTTCTGCAGAGCAATTGTAGGAGCATTACTGTAAAGCAAAGGAGAGGTTACAGTGAGGTTTATCTGTTGCAACAGGACCCCAAAAGCAGGCTGTCACTCTAGTTTAAAAGCCTCTAAGTGATTTGGCACCAAATTACCTAAAGCATGAACTATCTTTCACCTTGTATTTCACTCAGACAACACCATGCCAAGTACAAGGGATGACTTTACATCAGAGGCTTAAAACAACAGGTATTTTCTTCTGCTGTTGGGCTTTGGGATGCTGAGGCAAATCTCCCATGCATGAAGTTAAATGGCTGGCTCTCAGTGGTGCAAGTAGGGCTGAGTCTGTAAAGACCAGGTGAGAAGAAGAGGAGCAATGTTCATTAATAGGTGGATGTGCAGACAGCAAGTTCCTCCTGCTTAATGACTGGATCACAGCTATTAATAGATAAGTACCTCAGCACTGTGCTGGGGAATGTGTTCTGTGCTTTCAGATGTGCTGCTTTTCTCTGTGCCATCTCCCTCACCAGGTTTGAACATCATGTTTGGTAAGAGGGAGAAACAGGACTGTGAAGACTTTAATGCAGAGGTTCAGAGGAGGGTAGCAGAAGAAAAAAGCTCTGATCATGTGTTCATATCTTAAAAACTTATTTGTATTCCGTTAGAAGAAATAAACTGCTCTTTTGCCAGTGGTCAAAATACTGACTCCTGCTACGTCCCTATGCATGGGCAAGAAAGACACCTGGGAGAGCATTTTTCCACCAGGAGTTTGGGAGGAGTCATCTCATCTAATGTCAGGTGTCCATCCAGGACAGGACATCCAGATCTCAGTTGGTCTTCCTGGGCTTCCTTTCTATCCTGTAGGAAGGAATGGGCGCATTCAGGCTGCGGTTAATCTGGCTCCTATTAGACTAAAAGTAGGCTGTGTCACCAGCTGGAGCCCCTTGTTTCTCTCTGTTGCCTCTGTAATTACTTTGAGGACAATTAACTCCAACTTAGACATTTGGTTTGGAGCTCTCTGAGTGAGAAACTTGGCAGTTCCAGGCAGAGGAGATGCTTCATCAAATGTTGAAGTGGCACAAGTTTGGGAGTGTGTCCTAGTCCCTAGTTTTGCTTTCTGTGAGATGTCTTCATTAAGCAGCTGACTCAGATTTCTCTATTGTGTGGAGAAATTATTAGTTTGTGAATAAAATTGAGTTAGTTTGGGCGGAGCTTAAATATGATGCACACATGTAGGATCCTGAGGGGAACACACTACTTCTCCTGAATGCTAATGATGTTTCTGGAAGGAATTAGGGTTTGTGAGTCCTTTGCACTTTGATCACTTCTTTGGATCTTTGATCTTCTTGGTTATAAAAAAGTCTATACTCGGTATATATATTTTTTGCATCTCTCACAGAGAAGTTGAATTTTTCATTCCTTCAGGTTTTCTCAAGTCTGTCAAGTGAGATGACAATGTCCATAAAAGATTGTGCAGCACTTCATTTTGCAGAGGACTCTGTGCTGTTCAAACTCTCTGTCCTGGTTTAGGGCAAATTTGGGAGGAAACCTCCAAAGGGGTCCCTCTAGGAAGCAAATTCATGTAGCCTCTCCCCTCACCAGTTCGGGATACGTAAATCTCCTTTGAGAAAAGTGGAAAAAAATGTTCATTTAACAAGCAAAATACTCACAAATGTGGAAAAATGAATAACATTAAACAATGGAACCTCTCACTATTCTGAAGAGATGGCAGATTCAGAGAGTCCCTGTCGTGGGGTGTAACTCAGCTCTCTCAGTCTCTTATCAGTCCCTCCTGTGCTGGAAAATGCTGTGTCCCAGGCCCTGGTGGGCCACAGGTGTGAGGTCCTGGTGTTTTTCTGGGTTTTCAGTCCAGAGCAGGGCTGATCAGTTCCAAGAAAAAGAAAAGGCGCAGTCCAGGGAACTTCTCTGCCTCAGCTAGCTAAAAACTAACTAAAAGCAAAGGAGAGCTCTGTCCTGCTGTCTATGCTGCAGACAACACAGTCCAGGAGCAGGAATGCAAGGGAGTAAATGCAGTCCCTGATAACAAACTCTGCGCTTCTTCTCTCCCCTCTTCACTCTTAGAACCAGTCTTAAAGGTGCAGAACTTAATATCCAGCATAGATAAAGCAAACAGGTGGGGACACAAGCATCATAAAGTCACCCTAGGACACTCTGATAATCCCAGAAGGTACCAAATCGCCAGTCTGTGCTTATTTGGTTACAAACCAGAGCGAGTTGGTGACAGCAGTGGAGAATCATTGCTGGGTGGTGTTGGAAAGGCAGACATCAGGAGTGCTGCTCGATCTGTTAGTGCTAAGGGCACAGATGGTGACATCTGACTGAGTGGCCTGCAGAGTGCCACAGGACTGCATGGGGAGAGTCCTAAGCACCACACATTTTCTACATTGTTCCACATCCCCAGCCAGTGCCATTTACCAGTTCAGTGGGGGCCATCCTACAGGCCTCCATCTCTAGGATGTGTGCTGGTGAGAATGGTTGGACTGACAGCTTTTGCACACTATTTCAGGTACAAATGGAAGAAAAGTGCAACAGCAGGCATTTACAGGAAGAACTTATTAATTATCATAAAATTTAGGCAGGCTTGGGAAAAAATGGAGTAAGTTTAAATACATTTTTCTAGTCTGCTCACTGGTTTACAAGTCCCTGGAAATTGATAGCAATTCTGGCTTGAAATGGATGGATGTCATTCTTATAGTACATAACTTACCTTTTGCAGAGACACAAACTTTCTGTCTCCCTCCTTATTGTTGCTGATTAGGTCCTTATTTTTTGCTACTCATTTATCAGTGCTATTTTTGGAAAGCTGTTTTTTTGGCAAGGTCACCATCAGCTTCTTACTTCCGTGTGAATTGGATTATTGCCTCTTGCTGGGCTCTGTGGAAATGCTGACTTTCCTGTTCTCATTTTTTACTAGACAGTCTAATACATCTGGGTTTGTACTGTCTTCATAGAACACCCACCCTGACCTTTTGTACTCATCTCAGCACCCCCACCACATCCTCTCATCCCTAAATTGCAATTTCAGATTTTTTTCAAAGTGTTATGAGCTTTCTTGAGCCCCAACTTGCTCTTGTTAACTGCTGAAGACAGTTTTCCCAGAGTTTTGCTTGTGATTTCATGAAGTTGAGGATGTACTACAAAAGCTGTTGTGCTGGCCAAAAGCCATGCTCTCCATAGTGGTGCAGACTCTTTGTTGGTGTTCTCAGCAGCCCAGTTTGTTCTTTCCCAGCCAGTTCCCAGCCAATTCCAGTTTAGCTCAGAATTAGACATAAGTTTACATTTAAATGCAGGATAAAGTGGAAGACTTTCACTCAACCTTTTTGCTGAACCTGGACTAGTCATCTTCTTTTTTTGACATCCAATTTGAGCACAAACTACTCAAAATATTTCTGCAGTGAGGTGCAAAGGAGAGGGGGAGTAACTCCTCAGATAAGTTTCATAAAGAAATTCTTTCTTACAGTGGCTGTTGGGTGGTTTTAAAGCAGAAAGTTTTAAAACTTTACCACATTTCCCAAAGTGGTATTCAATCTTAGCTAGGTGGAGACACTTAAATGAAAGCAGTAACTGAGACCCATGGCCACCTGAGGTCAATTCTGCAGCTGGTGGAGGTAGGCAGGATTGCCAGAGGGTACAGGTCTTTCCCTGCTGACTGCAGAGAGGCTGGAATGGCCAAGATTAGGTGGAGAGAGTTGAGGCCTAAGAGGTAGTCACATCACCTGATGAATGGCTGACAGAGAGCTCTGCATGGAGCTAAGGGGAAAAAATGTGAGTTTATGGTAGTAAGGGGCAGGCAATTTAGGAGGAACACTGGGATGTTGTGAGGTTATACAGGGAGAAAATTAGGAGAGTCACATCCCCAATAAAACTTTATCTGGCTACTATTGTAAAAAATGTTTCTATAAATTTGTCAGCAAGAAAAGGAAGGCTAGGGAGAATCTTGATCCTTAAGTGGATGTGGGAGGAAGCATTGTGACAAAGGATGAAGAAAAGACTTAGGTACTTAATGCCTTCTTTGCCTCAGGCTTTACAGTGAGACCAGTTGCTCTCAGGGTACCCAGCCCTCTGAGGTGGAAGACAGGAGCAGGGAGCAGAAGGAAGCCCCCATGGTCGGAGGGTGGATGGTCAGTGACCTGCCCCATCACTCAGCCACACACAGCCCTGTGGGGCCGATTGGGCTCCACCCAAGGATACTGAGGGAGCTGCTGGAAGTGCTCACCAAGGCACTCTCCACCACTGACCAGCAGTCCTGGATAACTGTGACTCAACTCTCTAACCTCCACTCAGGTGGAAGGAGGGTCTGGGGAGCTACATGCCTGTCAACCTGACCTGTGTACTGGAAAAGGTTATGGAGCAGATCCTCTTGAGCATCATCACACGACACATGCAGAACAACCACGGGATCAGGCCCAGCCAGGACACGTTTGTGAAGAGCATGTCCTGCTTGACCAGCCTGGTCTCCTTCTGTGACAAGGTGACCTGCTTAATAACTGAGGGAAAGGCTGTTGTCTACGTTGACTTCAGTAAAGCCTTTGACACAGTTTCGCACAACACTCTTCTAGAGAAACTGGCTGTTCACAGCTTGGATGAGTGCTAGGTTATAAACTGGCTGGATGGCCAGGCCCAGAGAGTTGTGGTGAATGAGGTACATCCAGTTGGTGGCCAGTCACTTGTGATGGCCCCAGGGCTCAGTATTGGGGCTGGTCCTGTTTAATATCTTCACTGATGATCTGGATGAGGGGACAGAGTGCACCCTTAGTCAGTTTGCAGATGTTACCAAGTTGAATGGGAGTGATGATCTGCTGGAAGGCAGGAAGGCTCTGCAGAAGGACCTGAACAGGCTGCATCAGTGGGCTGAGGCAAATCAATGGGTGTGAGGTTCAACAAGGAAGAACACTGGGTCCTACACTTGGGTCAGAACAACCCTACAGCCATTCATGCAGCCTCAGAGTTAGGGATTAGGCACCAAGCAAGTTTTTAGCATTGCATCTGAGGCTTCTGTCCTGTGCCAAAACTCCAGCTGAGCTGAGCATCAGCAGGGCAGAGGGTTGTAGAGAGATTGCACAAACAGTACGAGCAAATCTCTCCTAATTTGTGGCAAATACATACCTTTTGGTTTTTCAGCCTTCCTATGCCTGTGATTTCATAGATTTTTTTTTAATGCTTTTGGTGCAAAAGGTAAAATCACAAAACTTCCAAATCACAGAAAAATATATCTGGCAGAAATGTTTTCTAAGTGCAAATTGGACATCTTTTGATCGTGGGCTGTGCCAAAGCTCTAACATACATCTTTGATATTATGGCAGTGTCTGGAGAAATTATGGGATTCTAATATGGAATTATAGATTCTCATCAAGACTTCTAGCTTTAGGAAATTGTTTAATCTCCATTCTCAGTGGCTGTTTCTTTGATGCAGCTGTGACTGAAAGGTCCCAAGTGCTGGAAAAACAGCTCACCAGCTCAGAACAAAGCTGATTATGTAAATTGTGCATTAAGATTCAGTTTCAATTTAATTTTATTCTGTAAATAAATATCCCATTAACATCCATCTGTTAAAAATCAGGTAAAACATTTTCAAAACCTCCATTGCTATGGCAGATGTGACTGTACCATAAATAGCAATGGTGTGGTGGTATGAGGATGTCAAAGTATAAACTGTGAAGCACGTTTTAAGAAGTAATGAAGGTGATAACATTTAATTATAACAAAAGAGACCTTGTCTGATTGAGACAGACAGGGCTTCCATTTGTGTTATTCTGTTTGCATTATGCAAAATGCTTTCTCTGATCACCATCTCCAAGAACACTAATAATTATAGCTCATTAATTCACTTAAAACACAAAAACATTTCAGCTGATGAAGGTCATTACTGAATTATGTCCAAGCCTTTTGCTTAATATCTTTTTATTTCAACAGCTTACTTGAGAGCAGTCATTTTCCCTTTGTCTAGCTGGTACTTCACCGCCAACGCTGTTAATAGATTGTACTGATCAGGAACAGAATGATGAACCCTGTCAGGTTTCCTAAATTAGTCTTCAAGGAGTATGAGAAGGTTCAAGTGCTCTTAACCCACAGCTATTTTTAACTATTTTAAAAGTCAGAGATTCATATGCACTGCAAAAGAGCACTCGACAAGGAAACAACCAGGGGATTGGAGAAAATTTCACTTATACTGGAAGTATAAAACTCTGGGTGTGTGTCAGCTGGAGGTTAGAAACGGGTTCCTTATATATTAAAAGTCCTGGAGAAGGAATTGTAACAGTGCTAATTTAATTCCATAAAGAGAATAGAAGATTATTTTCTATGTCACACGCTGTAGGGAACGGTTAGGGGTAGTACATTGCTGTACCAAGATGGAACAAGCAAGGAGAAATTACAATTCTTTGTGATACAATCAGACTTGAACTCAATCTTCCAGTGCTCTGCTATTCTACCTAAGATCCTTGTTTATGGAAATCTGCACCATATGTGCAAATCCTCCCTGCTTGGCAGAAGCTGGCCTTAGGCATAAAATGACATGCCTGTAAATACCTGATTGTTGATACAACAAAATGCCATATGCCACACTAAAGCTGGCAGCCTAATTCCTGGTAAACCAGTACTGCATTGAAACCTTTTTATTAGAGCAAATAAAAGCAGAGTCTGGTACCAAGTTTCAAGAATGGTTTACTGCTCAGTTTAAGTGTGTTTGCAAGTCCAAGTCAGCTCAGTGCTCCTCCAGGCACCAGATATCATGAGGTATGTCCTCATTCTTGTCCAATTTTCCAAAGAAATTGTGAAGTCATGGGGGCTGTAGATGCAACTGAAGAATATGGCTGATGTCACAGGCTCTTCTTATGCACCAGTACACAGAAATTCTGTTTTGACTGTACATTTTTTCAGCTGTCTTAGGCTTTTATCATCAACTGGATTTTACCGTGGTGTGGGTGTTGGGCAAGGAGCAGAGGGCCATGCAGATTGGATCACCTCCCACAGGTGAATTGGATTAGAAAAGGGAGGTTATCCCACCCCACCAGGCCAGACCTAGAGCCTTGACTGGGCATAAAGAACTCTAAAGCTTTGCTGTATTTCAGCAATTCTGGAAGTTATTGGATAAGGGCAATGAACCATAGAATCATTTGGGGCTGGAAAGGACTTCTAAGGTCATTGAGTCCAATCAAGGCCAGTATGGATCTCTCTTGACTATCCACCCATCTCTCCCCTTCTCCACCAGACCTATAGGCATGTCTTGGACAGAAACAGCTTCTCCATCATCTGTTCCTCTAAGACTCCCAGGCTGCAAAGATACTGTAAATCTGGAGAAACAGGACTGTAATAAGGGAAGGTACATTGAACACCATTGCTGCCAGCAAAGCTTTGCTCAGGTGTGGTCTGAGACACCCTGAGGGTTTCTTGGCTCTAATACCTGCATGAAATACAGCACAGTCCTGCTCAAGAAGGTTTGACACTCCATTTATGACATTATTCAGGCTGATAGGCTCTGCTAAGATGGCAGTGGGGGAAGCAGCAAGTGACACTGCTAGAGAACATCTCCAGAGCTTTAGCATTATCCTGACCAAGACTGTCCAGGAAAGTACTCTTTTCCTGGCACTGACACCAACTATTCTGTAAGTGGAAAAAACTCAGACTCTTCAAGGGAATATAAAAAAAGAGAGAGCATGGATGCACAGAGTCCATGAAGCTGCTCCAGGCAAACATACAGTCACACACAAAACATTTGTTGCACAATCTGTACTCTTTTACAACATATCATGTGATCTGGTTTTCAAGATTCAGACTCAAAACTTAACTTGCCTTTAAAAAAAAAGAAAAAACTTCTCTCTCCTCTTACTCCTGGCAGCTCATATCACAGCTTGGCTCTGCCCCTCTGCTCATGATATGATACACTGGTTATCCATTTTCTCACCATATTCGTAATCTCTCCTCAAATCCTTGTCCACTCTCATCCTTTAAACCTCAAAAGCCTTACCTGGAACAAGTTACCCTAAGTCATGTGACACACATGTTGAAATTTACACTTTTCTGAAGAATGAGGTTCCTGGGGACTCTTGGATATGTCACAGCCATTGCTAGTATTTGAAAATTGGCTTGGATTTCACATAATTACAGGAAGATACTTGAATACAAAACTCATCAGGGCTATTTCTGTTATATTTATTTATTTTTGGCAGGGAATAGAAAACTTGCTGTAGCTGATGGGTTTTCCATTTTGCAGCAGGCAGAGAGCAGTCAGACTTCTGGGGCTGGGTGGGCTTGCTGAATGCTCCCTTTCACCCCACACTCCCAAAGGGACATTTCCAATTCATTACATATTCCCTATCCAGAATGAAAATCTTTTTAAAAGAGGATTTTTAGAAGACACATGTTATTCTAATCAGATGCCTCTGTGAACTCTCCAGCAGAGAGGCCAGGGACTGTTGGCAAGCTTTATTGAGTATGACTTCAATGCATTAGATTAGAAAGCACTCAATTTAGCTGGTTGTTTTTCCTGATTTGCTTGGCTACTCCATCTTCCCCTCCCTCTCCTTTATTGTGATGGAGATGCCACGAGGCTGGCATGCAGAAAAGGCTTAATGTCAGCATATTCAGGGTCCTAAAGGCAAGATGCATCTACAATTGCAGAGCACAATGATGAAAAGTATTTCAGAGCTTCCTAATTAACCTATCTAATTTATCTTCCCTCCATATGGTAAATCACAAGTTAAATACAAGAGAGGGGTAACTCAAGGCCTCATTTTCAGAAGGTCAGCCTTGCAATTTGCACAGACTTTTTCCACCTGGGATTGAAAAGCAAGCTCAGATAAAACTGTTGCCACTTTCAGCCTTTGGTGGGATAAAATGGGAATGGGGAGAGATGCGCGTACACGGAGAAGTATTTTCCAAGTGCAAATACGGAGATACAAATTTTACAGGCAAAAAGGAGAGCCAGGCCTTGACTTGTTTGAAATGTTTCCTCTTAATAATCTGGCTTTGAGATTTCTACCACGGCACCTTGTGGCAAATCTGCAGGGTGAGTGCAGCTGCAGGGCTGTCACTCCAGCACAACAATGTAGATGTAGCTCAGAAGTGCACAGGTGTAGAGGGCTGTGCTATGCTAATGAGACCTGCTGCCCTCTTTTAAACTTCCTTAGCTCTCAGCAGGACAGACTTGCTCAGACATGGAGTTGTACTAATTTGTCTGAATAGAAAAAGCAGCCAGGTATGGCTGAAGTCCCTTGTGTTTGCCTGTATCCGGCTGAGTTCTCCATGAAAAGGGAGACATCATGTTAGAAAACTTCCTATATTGTGATTTACTATGGGTTGCAAAGAGTCTTTCCCCCTCAAGACAAAAGCCATATTAGTTCTGGCCTTGCAAGAAGTGATTTGCAGGATGTGTGAAGGAGGCATGGATTAGGCAAAGGAACAGATGCCAAGTCCCTTTCCCAGGATTTGCCCCTTCCTGGCATGTCAGCTCTCAGATTTCAAAACTTTACCTCATCTTCTCCTGCCTTTGAGACTCTGACTGTCCCACCACAGCAACATCCAGTAACAGCTTTGTGCTGCTCCACTAGTTTGCTGGACAGGAACACCCATGGTTTTCAAGAGAGGAAGAATGCAAAGGAAGGGAGAGGGACAGGGAGGGAACTGTGGGTCCTCCCCAGGACTTGCTTCCAGCCCAATGGCTATGACAGAGGGACAGTCAGCGCCCACTCGCTCTGGGAGAGATGGGGTCAAGGCAGAGACCAAAAGGCAGCTGCCTGGTAATTTGTTTTTTTTACAGGGCTTTAATAAAAGTTATCCCCAGTAACAGTCTCCAGGAAAGGGATTTAAACACATGCAAAAGAGACTGAAGACCTATTCGTTCTACCTTAGGGCTTGACATGCCCTGGCAGACGGCCAGGCTCCTTGGCAACTTCTTGGTCTGCAGAAAGGGACTTAGCTGCCTGCTGCATTCAGCCTTGGGAAATGAGTCTTGGGGCTTGGGCTGCTGCACTGCAGCCTCTCAGAGCTTGAGCATCACTTGGGATGACCTTCTTTGCTGGGGGATTGCTCATCTGCAGCCACAGCTTTCCTTTCTGCCTGGCCTCTGACTCTCCTGTTAATAAGCTAACCAATATGTGTGCCACGTAAATACTCCAGGAAATATGATGGTTGGGGTTTTCCCAGTCATTTGAACTCTCTTGCTTCCTCAGCACCACAGCTTCACCATCCCACATCTATTTTACCAGATTGTGCTGGCACTAATGCAGGCAGCAAGGGTGGAAACAAGGCACTTGTGCAAATATGTGTATATGAGATAAAATGAAGGTGAAGAGGTACAGCCCACGCTTTATTAATTATCTTTCTTGATCATCCATTTCTAACGTAATTCCAATTTGTTACACATAAATATATAAAAAATATATAAGCCCTATATACATATGTGTATGCACACATGCATGCACGCAAACACATGCACGCATATATGTATGGAATTCAATATAATTAATTTCCATATACTTTAAAGGTATCCAGGAATAAACAAACAAACAAACAAACAAATAAATAATGCCCATACAAGGTGGGGGGGTTTGATGTTTACAAAGTATAGCTATGTGCTCAAGCATGCAGCAATAAGACTGGTAACAGATAGTCTTGAAAACACAGTCCCAATAATACTTTCATGGCACTTTGTAGCTTCACAGTGAGCTGAAAACACAAATAAATCCCAGAACTGAACAGCTTGGTAGCTCTACCTGCCTCTTTCAAATGGATTACGAAGGAAGAAATGCCTCCACTATCCGCAAACAGGCTTCATTTTTTTCACTGAAGAAAGAAACCAATGACTTGAGCTCAAAGCTGGAAACACACGTTTCTCAAGTTTTAAGGAAAAGATTGGCTTACCCTTGAGGAAGGCTGTGGGGGACCCATCATGACTCTGGTCTCCAACATGCAGGGGGTTCTGCTGCCACCACTACCTACACTGGGGACCTGCGGCAGAACCCCCTGAGTGCTTATTTCCTTGGGTATAAAGGAAGCCACAGCAATTGCTTTGGATGTAAACATCTACATTTTAAACTATAAAGCTGGATGAAAGTTCTCTGATTCCTCATGCTGAAACATTTGCTGCTGCAAAGCCCAGCTTTCGGCATAAAAAAAGCTGACAACAGCAAAAAATTGAGGAGGTTCACTGCCATTCACACACTACCATTAGTTTCCCTTCTCTGTAGGAAGAGATAGCTTTAGCACAGACACAGTTTCCCATTCTGAAAGTGTCTACAAGACATTCTACTAATATCCCGTTGAATAATAAATGCACGTTTGTGTACTCTGCTGATACAGGATTTGGAGCAAACAAGTGCAGTCCCCAGAAAATTCAGTGAGTGAAATCAAAGTGAAAAATAAAAAAGAAAATTGACTGGTTTTGTGTTGTCTGTGACAAGGACTAAAATGAAACTCTGTGGGATGACATTTCACTAATATAATACTTGCAGGAGAGCTAGCAAGAAAATGGTCATGAGAGAGTGACAGAGTTTGCTCTACCCCTTTTGGCTCCACGTGCAGGGAGAGGCAAGAGCTCTGCACAACCCCAAAATTCCCTGGTGCTCCTGGGACTGATACTTCTGCTGAAGCTGAAAAGTGTTTCTCTGTGGTCCATGTTTGCAGTGTCATTTCCTAATATGAAATTTGCTTTTAGGTAGAAACTGTTGGAGAAATTAAGTTGCAAGCAGCCAAGCTTGAAGCAATACTCCAAATGGCACTAAGGGTTCTTTGCAGAATTATAAATGTTTCAGAGCAATATACTCTAGTTTTAAGGGCAGATGACAAAAAAAAAAAAATTGCTGAATTTTCCACTTCTTCTTTAGCATCTTAGATAAATGATAACATTTCTTGCACTTCTTTCTCCTCAGAGTAGATATTTAATTTTAAATTTCATGGTATGTTGGAAAGAAAAAACCCCAAAAACAAATGACTGAGTAAGTCCACTGGGAAAAATAAAATCATGGATGGTCCCTCCAGTGACTTCTGAGTGTTAGAGGTGTTCACTTGGTTTCATGGGTAATAGAGTGTTGAAATGGTCAGAGCTACCTTGCTGTATTATGGTCACTGAAGTTCAGGCCTGAAGGTTTGGCTCTGAGTTTTTACTTTAATCCTTCTAAATCCAGAACAAAACAAACAAACAAAAAAAGAAACCATAAGAAATAAGGGGGAAAAAAAAGAAAGCTCAGGTAATAACATTTCCTGGACTTTAGCCTGTCAAAGCACACAGCTCCCACACTGGAGGCTCCCACACTGTTCATCTGAGTGAGCAGCTAAAGTGGAGGCAGAACACTGAGCATAAAATTAACAAATCATTTCAGTCTGACAGGGCTGAAGTTTTCTTTTTATGCAAAGCATGACCAATACTCAGAAAGAGGGCACCATAAATGACAATCCTCCTGGATGCCTTCAGTCGTTTTCTCACTGGTGACCTCGGAAAGTGATTGGATGTTCTCCTAAAGTGCATGCCACAGCTCCCCAAGAAGTTTTGAGCTCAGTGTCAGAGTACTGAGTGAAATCAAATGGACCTTAATTTTGTCAAAGGGCTCACACTAGGAGATTTGTTCCTTCCTTTCCCAAAAATTTATGGATTTTGGACCAGTAGTGGCTGGCACCAGCAGTTTAAAGCCTTTGTCACAGGGAGTTTATTCCTTGGCTAAGTACCACGATCCAGCTCTTTATGGGGGACCAGAGACAATATGCCTTATAGAAGAAGTTCTCTCTCTATAATTGGTGCTGGAGAAGGGTGAGAGGATATTCTAGATGTCAGACTCCAGGAACAGCACTAAGTGTCTCTTTGAGGCTATGTCCTTTAAGATGCACAGATTTAACCATGCTACCCACATAATTTTTCAATCATGAGATGGTTAGTGTTCCAAGCAGAGGGTCATGGTGATGCTGACTCTGTGGGACAAGGGAGGCATTTTCCTGCCTGATTTTCTGTACCTACAGGGTGTTATAAGGCAGGCTCAAGCAACTTCACTTGGAACTGTAGGATAGAAACCATCATGATCTGCCCCTGAAATGCTGTCTCTCTTGCTCTTTCCTTGGGCCCCTGGGCATTTCTGGTGCCATCAGCAGAGGAGACTGATGTAGGTCTATACACCATTTTCACTACAGAAGACTCTTGGGAGGACTGACCAAGTCTGTCTGGATTCAAACTGGAATTTTCCTGTGGAGGTTTCCAACTCAGATATGATCAGGGATATCTCCAGTGAAGGCAAACAGGCACCTCAAAGTAGGTGCAACAAATTCCTGGCCCTTTTAGCCCAATTAGCACCACTCAGTCCCTCCAGATCAGCTGCACTGGTGGACAGCTGTGATATTAGCAAGCCCCAGAGGGGTTGAAAGCACTGGTCACTTCCTAGCAGAGAGGAAACCTGTGTAAGGTGGGCATGAGTATGTGTGTACGTGTAGTGATAAAATCCTGTGTATTACTGGGTTTACACTGAGTGCCTAATTAGGAGCACAATGCTGCTGGAGGGCAGGGTGCACTACCTGTGCCAAGAGCCTCAGCTTCACCTCCACAGGAAGAGGGTAGGTGACTCCAAATATTGAAATAGCTGAATTGTGATATGGTGTGTCACTAGCAGCCAGAGGACAAAGCAGGTCAGAGATCCCTCCCTGGCTCTTTGGTGGAAAGGGGGTGGTCAGGCTCTAGCCTTTCATCCAGGCAGACAATATTCTGTACATCAGACCATGGTTCTTTCCCAGGACAGTCATAGCTGTGGCCTGTAATGCATCATTCACTGCCCTCCTGTGCACACCTTGCAAGTGCATCATACTAAAGACAAAGCTATTCAGGGTAGTCAAATCAAGGAAATAATCATTGCCTGTAAAATTACTGCAAGCTGATTTTCCCATTAAAATTTCATTAATGCCTACGATTCTTTTCCCTGACTGTGCTAAATCCCATACTTTTAAAAGCATCAAATTCCATTTTATTTCCATTAACACTAGCCACCATATTAAAAGTCTGAAAATACAAGTTGGTACATTTGTGCTGCTAATGAGCATTGCCCTCCCCTTCTCAAAACACAGTTATGCTGTGAAAAATAAATATTACTGCTAATGCTTTGTAGTCCTCCCATGGACATGTTTTAAAGACATCAGCAGGGTTTCCAGTTGATCACAAAGGTCTCATCTGTGTTTGGTTTGGAAACCAAGACACAGAGACTTATTACTGTCACTGTTTGAGCACAGTCACAGCTGGGCTAACAAAAAAATGTCACATCAATGCAGGCTGCTACTCTGTCATCTTCTCCAGGCTTTGTGAAGGGTTAGTTCACAGGCAGGGACTCATTCTGGTGCCCCTCAGCAGGCCTTGCTGACCCCTACAGTGACAGTCCCCTTCTCTGTGGTGACTGCACTTCTCCAGGTGGGTTTCTCTGCTCCACCTAACACTCCAAAACTGGCCTTTTCCTGCTGAAACCTAGCAGCCCCATATGGAGGCACTGGTGAGCACAGTGGCTTGAAAAACAGAGAGAAGGAAATTTGTCAAAGGATGTGCCATGCTGTGAGGAGGAACTGTTGACACCAGTGGGAGCTGGAAAAAGCCCCTCTGCTCTGTCCAGTCCTTCCCTGTTAGTTGCCTTGCACACCTGCCTCTGTTCCTGCCAAGGTGTCAGCCAGGAGAGAATGCACGGGGCTCCACTGGACCTAAGGATGGCAGAGGACACCAGAGAGGGGAGGGTTTCACCAGGTACCAGCACTGAGCCTCCTCTGAATGCTCGCCCCACGGGCTGCCAGCTGTGCTGTGGGACTGCCTCTGTCCCTGTCCCCACAGGACATTGGCCATTTCAGGCTCTGCCATGGGCTGTGAGCTCCCTATTACAGAACACATAATTGCATCCCTTCAGAGTGCTGCTGAGAAAGCTGCCTTCACAGCCTGTCCCTCTGACATTAAAGGCAGCTTTTAGGGATGTTAAGATTTGGCTGGATTGGGAGCCTCAGGGACATCAGGATCACTCCTGGTTATGCAGATCATGCAGAATATAATCCTACTAAAACATTGCTCCTCATGACTAGAGAACCAAGGAGGCAGAGGGGCTGAAGTGCCCTGGCATGCTGATGTTCTCCCTGACAGCAAGCCCCTTGCTGATGATTCACACCTGTGTACATGGAAACAAAAGTTTATGGATTGCTTCAGTGTCTTACAAAACACCATATAACCCCAAAGGCTGGAAAAAGATCCTTATGGTTGGTCTCCCCGGTGGTGTTGGTAGCC
Organism: Dicaeum eximium; assembly: GCA_013396995.1. Classification (NCBI taxonomy): domain Eukaryota; kingdom Metazoa; phylum Chordata; class Aves; order Passeriformes; family Dicaeidae; genus Dicaeum; species Dicaeum eximium. Next base: position 746,525 of record VWZP01005875.1, on the reverse strand, counting down.
TTGGGATGCTAATGAAGCAATCAGAGAGCAGAGAGCTCTGATATTCCAGTCACTGTGCAAGCAGCAGTGTTTACTGTCTTATGGTTTTCTAATTAGAGGGAGAGAAAAAGCAATATCCATGCCTGCTGTCTCCTGAGAGAAGATTGAATTTTAACATATAACTTAAGGAAAAGATAGAGTTATCTTTTCTCAGGACCCAGACTAATCTCCCCTTTCCACAGGAGAGGATTAGGGTTAGGGTGCTAGGATTTGCAGTTTTAATCAGAGGAGACTTGACAACTTTCATTGTCTGCTCCAGATTACTCTGGCGTCTCCATATCCTCCCATCCCTTTGAATAATGAGGAGCTGTGGACTGAATCCTATCTTAGTGATACTGCTGGACTTTTATGGCTTTGTGAAAATTGGCGGTAACTTAGGCTGCTGCCTCTCCTTTCAGAGAAAAATGAAGGTTTTGTTGGCATTGAGCTCTTGCCCTGCTCCCCTCAGTGACCCAAATGATCTGGAAAATTTAATAAACCTTTTTCTGCTGGTGGTGAGAACAGCAGGTCCTGTCCNGGAGAGGAGAGGAGAGGAGAGGTCTATTTCTCTGACCCAACAATGGGTTTAAGCCCACAACCTCAGGAAGACCAAAGGTTTAGAGGGAAAAAATATTAGTATTCTTCAGGACTGAATGATTCAAGAAATTGATGAATTATTAAATTTGTTCTGTTTTATATGCAATAGTAATGTTGTTAGTATAGGCCAATGCATTTTGGCAAACAGCTATTTACTTACACAAAACAAAAATGAAATCTCATCCCCCTTATTCAAGTAGAAACAAACATACCTGGCCTTTTCCTGCCTCAGAAATCTATTCTGCTGAGTTCTGTGACCAAACCCAATCTCATCTCTGTCTTTACCTGGGCAGTCTGCCTCTGCTCTACTGACTTCATTGGTGCCAGAGCCCTCACAGGGGAAATCTAAGGGATCAGCTCTTCATTGTGCAATCAGAAAACCCAATGACCTGCATTGCCCAGCAATGACCAGGCCTTGAGACAATGATAATTGTCTTGGTTGAGGAGCTAACATAGTGTCCACCTACCTGACAACAGAAAGAAGCTTAATTTTTCTTTTAGCTGGGATGGCTGGGAAAATACATATAGGCTAGTGGAAGAGATTTTTTTCTTTTTAATCAAGAAAGTGTATTTTTTACTAACTTCTATTTTTTTCCTGAAGAAGATATTTTGTAATCATGTATCAATTTTGACTGTGTTTTCCCATTCTGTTTTAGTGAAGTTTGAGGTGGACTGTCTGGTTAAATCCTTGAGGGAGGGAAACAAAGAAGGAGAAATACAGAAAGACCTGAAAAGCCTGACCTTTTCAATCTTCTGAGGGACCTTTTCAATCTCCCTTGACATAATCCTCTGCTGTGAAAACCATCAGAAGCTATGGGATTTCTTCTAATGGGGAAATTAAAGCAGATTTCAGAGCTTCAAAAGTTATCTTGACACCAAAGTGCATTGCCACCCTCCAGCCACCCCCTGTGCCTTGGCCAGCCAGGTGCTTTAAGATGACCTCCAGCTGGCCTTGAGCCTTAACTCCCCTCTGCTGGCCACCACTTCACCTCCTCCTACTCAAGAGCACTTCAGCTTATGTGTCTGTCCCAAAGATCCCACTAAGCATCCCAGAGGAGGGTTGAAGAGAGGAGGATGTAGGGAATGCCTCTGTGTGGGGAGTGTGTGTGGGGAAGAGCCTGCCTTTAGGCTCTTGGAGGCAAGGCACAGCAGCAGGACCCAGCAGCTGAGGAAACTCATGGCTCCAGTGATCTGGATTGAGGCATGGTGAATAAAAGACACTTTCACTTTGGGCTGGGTATGAGGGTATCTGATGTATCACATGAAAACCTCCTACTTGCTAGGGAAAATAACTCTGAACAATTTCTCAGGAGCAGCAGTGATCCAGAAAGGGAGAGCACGTGGATAGTGAAAAGAAGATAATTGCTCCCTCAGCATTGGTGTGTTTATGTGGATTGCACACAGATGTGCTTATGTTTGAGGTTGGATACGCTCAGCCTAGGGATACAAGAATCTGCATCCACTGGTGCATGGGGGCTCTGCTGTATTCCCTGAAGTGTCCTGATACAGTGCAAAATGGCCCCAAATCTGATATTGTACTTCCTGTGAGAAAACACCAAAATTTGCACATGATTCTCTTGTAATTGTTATGGATTAATCTCAGTCATGTCAGTGATCCTGCTGGCATGATAACTGACCTTTTTCCTATTTCTCCTTTACTGCTTCATGTAGGACTGATCAGCTTTCAGTCAAAGCTGGCATTTTTATAAACAAATCTGGAAGCAAACTGAGTTTGCATTCAGTCTCTTTGTCTATAATGTAGTTTTCATTGATGCAATAAGTTTGGAGAATTAATTTCTTCTGAGAGTCTTTATTTATTAACAAGAGAAAGGCTATTCCAGTGCTGCATTTCTACCATAGCATTTTAAATACAGAGACATTTTAATCTCTCAAGTGCTCTCATTAAACTTAGTGGCTTAAAATACGTGACTCTATCTGGGCAGTTGCAGGCATAAAGAATTTATCATTTGTTTAAAACCACTCATATCCTTCCTGAATCCACCCTTGGTTTGCCTGTAACTCTGGGAAAACCAGGTTTGTTTTTTTTTTACAGATGTCTGCAGTCTCCTGCATTACCCTGTCACTTCCAGAAAATAGGATTTCTCACCTACAGATGGTGAGGAGAGAGGAGGGTAGCCGTGAACATTAGGTTGAAATTACTTGTCAAGTTTGATCAATTCACAGAAAGACAAAAATCCCTTTTGAAAAGGCACAGTTGATTTTTGAAGATTAGTAGCGGTGTCCTCGCAGCTCCTTTGTTTGGGTAAATTATACAAGGGTGCAGTTTATTACCTAAATGAAGGATACATTTGCATGTAGATGGTACATAAACTATTTAATTCTGCCCCGGAAGGTGCAATAAACAGCCCCTCTCCTACACACACACAAATACACACACACATTCACCTACCCAGGACTTATGGTACAGGGGGTGGTTCTTTACTTTGTGCTTTCTTTTCCCTTTTATTGCCTTGTAAGTATTATTATTTGACAAAGCACTAGGGAAGGAGTACATGAATCTATTAAAGATAACAAAGCTCCAGTGTGACACAAAACTTATGAAAGCAGACAAATAAATCTTCCATAATATGGAATAGCTGGTCCCTAGCTCTTCAAGGAATGAAGAAGCAGTTGATCTTGAAATGAACACTAATCTGAATGCTGCTGTTCTTGGGGTGACTTCTTGTTGCAGCAATTTCTCCGTACAATTTAGCCATGCTATGATGTATTAATTACCATCTGTGTGCTCTGTTTAATGGGGGCATTAAGAGACAATACCTGTTTTGTTCCCTCCCAGAGTAGCAATTATTCCTATAAATAAGGAAGATGAGTGAGTGTGTAAAATGTGTGTGCCTGTGCCAGAAAGCACAGAAAACAGTTCCTGATCTGCTGCATGCTTTTATGGTCCACCAGCATAGACTACTAACAGGCAGGTGGTTGGGTCTCTCTGACAGGAAGAAAAAAAAAGGTATGTTTCCTAGCACTTATGTTCCTGCTGTGATTTTCAGCCTGGTTTCCTTCAGAGGTGTAGTTTACACAGGCCTGCATCTTTCTATGTCCTTATCATGCCCAAACCATTGGGCAATTTTGCCTGGATGCGCCAGAGTTGGGGATGGCTCAGCCTCACCATCAGCAGCTGCATCCCAGCCTGGATTTGGGTTCTGCTGTGCCCATGCTCCTCAAAGACATCATCAAGTCCTTTCCTCTGCCTTGTCCTCCTCCCAGGGTAGTGGGATGTCCATCCCCAGGGAAAGTCTGAGTGTGAGCCAAAGGGACAGACAAGAAATCCGCGGTGTGCCACAAAAGCAAGCGTCCCAGGCTAACCTGCAGCTGCCAGGTGGGTTTTGGGTGTAGAGGTGACCAAGCTGAAGACAGGGAGCTCCCAGTGGTGCCTGCAACAGAGGCAACAAATTGGGAAAAAGAGTCAAAGTCCCTCTTTGTAAAAAATATCCTGAACCCCCATCTTGGGCTGTGTGGAAATCCACCTGAAGTGTTATGAAAGCCTGCTCTGACCCACTTTGTTTGCTGATCACATGTGAGCAGCCTCAGGAAAAATAAAGCAACTCTTGCTTCTAGTTGTTTTCTTCTTTGTCCATTACAATTTCATTTTCCTAAGATTAAGGAGAAAAAATTGAAGATCCAAACAGCCTCATATTTCTGAACATTTTGCAGCAGCAGAAAGAAACAAAATGAAACAACCCCTTAAATTATTGCATTTTCAAAAAGAATCATCATCTCATTGTGCAGATGGTGTGCGCCAGGCCCTCATTAGCATCTTGCTCTATTTTTAGTCCCTCTTCTTGCTGCACATGAAATCTGGCTGTATTAAAGGAGTTACCACAATGCCTTCCCCAAACATCACTTTGGTTCACAAAAGGCACTCTGCCCCTTTCTGCCTGGGGTTTTAAGGCACAACTGACTTCTCTGCAAATTGGTGTCTGCTCTGCAACCACCAGTGTGTTTGTTCATGGGTAAATGGAGGAAAATCACCTCTCACATCTCCTTCCTCCATCATCACCAATTTTTTGTGTGTCTGTTGTGAAGAAAGTTGTTAATCCTGAAAGCGGTGGAGCTCTCCTGTTTGAACTTTGGTGAAAGAAAGACTAGGATTGCTCTGGCAGGCCAGAGAAATGAGGACAGTGAAAATCAAATTCTGTTTGCTGCTGAACTGGAGCCCAGTGCTAACCCACAGCCCAGGATGCTCCTTTGGCAACCTTTTGTTATTGCCAGCTGGTAAATGAATGACCTTCCACGGCAATTTTAACAAATGGGAGGAGTGCAAGCACAAAGCACCCTTTGCTCCTAGTCTGTGGTGTTTAGAATATGTTTCAATCTGGTTTTCCTGGAGATTTGACCCCCCAAAAGAGTGGAGGTTGATGTGAGCAATGTAAGGATTTTATTCCTTGCCTCCTGAAGTCGATGTCTTAATACCTGAAATGTATCAGATCCTCAATGTGCCCTACCTCCACCCTCCACAAGAGAAACTACAGGTCATCTGAGCATATGCGGACACTTATCTTCCACTTGTCTAAAATCAAAGGGGTAACATCCATGCTTCATGTCCAGTAGGAGAAGCTGGTTCTTGTAGTCCCTTCAAGTCCACTTCCTTTTGCAGATTCAGCAGGGAATTTCAGGTGCCTCCACTCTGGGTGAGATACAGTTATTTTCCACTTTTTTTCTGAATTATTTAACATGAGCTCGATGTCCCTTGCAGCTGAATTCCAGAGGAACGAATGGTAATGAGGCAGTAATTTGTATGAGAGACAACAGGTCAGCTGAAGGTATCCTGCTCTGAGGGTGGAGGTTGCTTCAATAAACTATGAATATTCATCTTGCATGTCTGGTCAGTTTTGATCACTCAGCTGAATTTTCAAGGCAATTCCTATCAAGCTTCATGAGAACCTGGAACAGGTTTTGGCAATAAGAAAGCAAAGAAAAAAAAATGATGTTAAAAGGAATTGACAGGCAATAGGGCTAGAGATCCTGCCCAAATCTGATCTTGCAAATAACCAAACTGAAATTAAGTAATTAATCTGTGAAGGTCTTTGATAACTTATGTGGTAATGCTAAAGTATATTCCCCGTTAATTGTTCAGAAGGAAAAAACCCAAACAGACAAAAATCAATGCCCAAAGCCTGCAAGAAATGAGGAGCAGATTCATGTTGTTTCCATTTAATGAAATGACAGAAAGATTAGAAAATGCCAAGAGCCCTTTTCTTTGTTTCCCCACAGGAGCAGCTTTGGGCTAGACACAGGTCCAAAACTCTGATTCTTATGCCAATTCTCAAGCTTCTGCCACAAATTGCAGGTGGTGCTAAGTCCAGCTCATGAGGGACAGCCTAAGCAGGAGTACAGGGACCTCTGTTTTGCCTTTGGTGATGGTGACACTTTTCCAACCAATTGTGACTGTAGAAGATTAAATATAGCACACAAACTTTAGCAGGCAGTGCATTTTGGCAATTTTTCTTTTCTTCCTAGTATTTCATTACATGTCTCATGATGCACCACCCTCTTCATGAAAGGAGCCCTACAATGCAAGCAGGTGATACAAGCTGAGAATGTCAAATAGGATTTGTATGGCACACATTGTGAAATGTTTTACAGATACCCAGAGAAAAGTTTATTGCTGCTCTTTCATGTAATACATCATCATAAGGATTTCTAGAAGATTACATACATTAGCTCAGATTAGGAAATTCTCTCTGAGGTACCATTGCATGTTAAATTAGAGCACTTCATGCAATGTAACATGTTAAGTCAAAGTCAAATATTTGGGGAGACAGTGGCATATGAAGGACAGCAAATACAAATATGTGTCAAAATATGTGTGGAGAAAAACCCTGCTTAGGATTTGTACAGTAAATAGCCTATTCCTATGCTACTTTCTTTACTTAAATTCCAATCTGTTATACCTTACCTGAGTTCAGGCAGGTTATTTGTGCTTGTCTTCAAGTCTGTGCTTGACCAAAGGCATCCTGGCCTGTACCAGCAATAGTGTGGCCAGCAGGACCAGGGCAGGGATTGTTCCCCTGCTCTTAAGGGCACTGCTGAGGCCACATCTCGAATCCTGTGTTTGGTTCTGGGCCCCTCACTATCAGAAGGACTCTCAGGTGCTGGAGCATGTCCAGAGAAGGGCAATGGAGCTTGGGAATGGTTTGGAGCACAAGTCTGATGAGGAACAGCTGAGGGAGGTGACGACATTGCTTAGCCTGGAGAAAAGGAGACTCAGGGTTGACCTTATCACTCTTCTAGAACTGCCTGAAAGGAGGGTGGAGCCAGGCTGGGGTCAGTCTCTTCTCCCAGGCAACCAGCAGCAGGATGAGAGGACAAAGACTCAAGCTGTTCCAGGGGAAGCTCAGGTTGGACATCAGGAAGAATTTCTTCATGGAAAGGGTGGTAAAGCATTGGAATAGGCTGCCCATTGGAAGTGATTGAGTCCCCAAGCCTGGAGGTATTTAAAAGGTTTGAGATGTGGCATTGGGGGACATGGTTTAGAGGTGGCCTTGGCAATGCTGTGCTGAGGTCTTTTCCAAACTAAACAATTCTATGGTTCTGTAAGGATTAGCCTTGCACTGTCTATCCAAAAAAAGAACAGTTTCAATTCCTCAAAGGATTTATTTTCTTGACATAGTAGCACAGTGATACTGCTTGAATTTTAAAAGAGGAGATACTACTTGAATTTTAAAAGAGGAAATGGGCTTTTGCAATTTTGTCATTGCTGCTCACAAATGGACACACCCCAGCATCCCAGAGGATAATCTAAGTGACCTGAACTGTCATTAATAATGCAGTAGTCATCTTCCAGGAAACCTTCTCCATAGCCCTCTGCCGAGTTCCAGGGGTGCTCACCTTGCCAGCCCAGCTCCAAGCCCTCCTTAGGGCACTCTTTGATGCCTCTTTCCTGCTCACTGGAACTGGAAGGATGCCTCTCAGTCCCTTGCTGGTTTTCTGGCTGCTGCGCGCTTTGCGATGCCTTGCGCTAGTTTGCCTTAGGGTTCCGCGTGTCTATCCTGGGAAATGCCACTGTGGTGTGACATGTGGCATCTAACACAAGGCTGAAGGGAAGCCCAGGATCACCTACACCTCTGGGGATATGAATACTTGTGCAATTATGTTGGCACAATACAAAGGTGGTTCAGGCTCACTTTTTCAGCTGGAAAATGTGCATTTTAAAGGAATTAAAGAGAGGGCGTTTAAGCATTAGACGGAGATGAGGTTGCTACCTGTGGAGGAATAAGGGTAGTTTTGTGGGGTGTTTGGGCCGGGGCCAAGGCTGCTTGCCAGGGAAGGAGCATGGGGGTGGGGTAATGAGAGGATTGCTCTTCTTCTGTGTGGTGACCCCATATCCCATGACACTGATCTGGAGCTGCAGCCTGAAGGGTGTGGTCTGAGGGCCTGAGGGTCATGCCTGGGGCCATGCATCTCCAGGAGCACAATCAAAATCTCTCCTAGATGAAGTGATCTGAATGTGGTTATCACCACTGGATGAGAAGAGAACAGTAAGACGTAAGGATTTCAGTGATAATGAAGATGCTTCCCAGCATCACCACTGTTATTTCTTCCTTTCTCCAGAGAGCCTGAGGCCAAAGATTTTTGAAGCTCTCCTGATCACAGCTTCACATGGGACCTAGCCAAAAGCAGTCTCGAACTACACAGCCCTTTTCCAACACACTCCCACTTGAGTACAAACAAGTCCCTGGTCCAGCTTGATTAGTGCTTCTCTGACCAGAGAAAACTCCCACTGAGTCTTTTAACATGCAATTATACTTTGAAAGGTCACTCTGGGAAAACTGTGCCATGAGGCTCCATGTTTATTGACTCCCTTCCCTGAGCAATTTGCTCAGTTTACATGTAATGAATAAAAGCTGTTCTTGGCTGCTGCCCAACCTGACTGGTCTAAAAGCCAAGCTGTGTCAGCCTTCTGCCAGGGCATTAACACCAAAACTAAAGGTTGCTCCAGAAAAACCTCTTGACCCAGGAGTGTCTTTTTCCTGTCACCTTTGCATTTGGACACGTTACCATAATCCCCATTTACCATAATCAGTATCAGCATTTCCCATTCTTGTTTTGAGCTGCTGATGAAATCCACTAGTCCTTGCACCCAAATTAAATTTTGCTGTCATTTGTACCACTGTCAATTTTCACCTGCATATTAGCTTCTAACTTGACTGTGATGGTTCAGAAAAAACTGTCTCTAGAACTGGCTCTAGAACAAGGCAAAGAGGAGAGGAGAATGGGTGGGGTTTTTTTGTTAGACAGCATATCAGCCTTGTAGATGGATGTAATGTGTAGGGTTAGTTTAGCTCCAGGATGGGCAGCTGACCCACCATGGCTGAGCAAAGGGTGGGACTATTATGGCAGGATGGCTTCTGATGCTTGTGCTGCAGTCAGATCACAGACCCCACAACAAATGCAGTGTGAAATAACAGCTTTACAGGTCTGGGGCTGGGACACATCATTCTGATCTCATGGTCCTGGTGCAGAGGGGGTTTCTGCAGCAAGTCTGCAGCTAGGGGAGTATCACTAAGTCTGGAGAAGAGCTATGCTGTGCCTGTAGAGGAAAGTCATGTCACTGAGGAACTGAGAGCCCATCTCACCTGGCAGCCTTCGAGGCTGAATGGGAAGTACAACCACCACTTCATAAGTCATGGCAGGGCTTTCACTCAGGTTGCAATTTGAGTGAAGATGAGTGTGTTTTGCAGAAATGAATCCTCTGATATGTGGAAACGTGACATTATGGCTCATATACCAAGATTTCTCCCTATCTGAGTCAGTGCTCTTTGGTGTTTCTCTCTGTGCACAGCCATGGGCCCTCCAGGATGAACACCCCTGTGGTGTTCATTGCAGGCCTCAGTGCCTGGACATCTCCATGGCTGATGATCCAGCTCTGGGTCATCCAGGCTTCCAGTGGAGAGAAGAGCAGTCAGGAGGCATGGGTGAGGTGTGATCCATCACAGACAGTATGATTATGTGCTTGCCCCCAGTACACTAAGGACATGAAATACTTTTCAACACGACTTCTGAGTGTATGCACAAGCACCAACACATGCCAGTCCTGCATATAGGCTGTAAGGCCAAGGAGTTTGCCATAATCCACAGCCTGGCTGTCAGCATCAGCCAGTGCAGACACACACTGCTGGAGGGCCCAGGTTTAATCTTCACTGGTTTTCAGCGTGGGAGTTTATCACACACAGTCACTGTACAATTGCAACAATAATTTACAGTCTGCCAGGAATCCAGCTCCAGCCAGTCCTTCTCATACCTGGGGCTGTCCCTGTCTTCTGCCAATCCAGCAGAGGAGCTGCGTGGAGGCTTACCCAGAGGAAGGTGGATAAATCTCCTTGGCAGCTCTAACACTGATCACACCATACAGTAGATATTTATGCTCTTTTTCCTTTTTTTTTTTTTTTTCAGTCCTGATTAAGTATTTCTTAGCAAAAACTCTGGAAGTGACAGTGCAGTAGCTGTGACATGCTGAAGTTCAACCCTTTCTGCCTACTAGAATTCCTTTTCCAAGGACATGCCACAAGAAGCTGCTGCCCAGAAGAAACAGCAATATATTTCTGTTTCACTCAGTTCTCTTGTGGCTGATTTTTTTTTGTTCAGCATTTCTTTGAGTAATCAGGGTAGTCCTGAGACTGTCACTCTTCAGGATATCTCCCTCCACATCTCAATTAGGTAAAACCACAGGCCTCTCCTGAAGCTCACTTTAGGTAATGACCCCTTTCAGTATCAGCTACTACTTCTAAAGATGTTGTCAGCCCTCACTGTGTTATTATTTTATGTTAGTATATTATACAATTATTGATTTGTGTTACTGTAGTTCCCAGAGATCTCTCTCTGGATCAGAACCATACTGTGGAATGCATCCAGCCATGTTTTACAGTCTACTGTCATTGTCAGAAGCCAGAGAGGAACCTGTACCCTGAAATAGAAAATATCTGATGGTGATAAGAATGGGTCTAATGTTTCTGATGTGCCAGATCCTGTTTTAATTCTCAAAGCTGAGGGAGGAACTCACATTGATTTTGGCTGCTGTTAAACTGAGCCACTCTAGAACAGTAGCATCCAGTTTTGTGGCCCGGCTATTTGCCACACTTTGTTAGGGAAGACCCAGACTGATCCCTGTGGGTGTATCTAGTGGTCCTGCTGTGAAAGGCAGAGGCAGAGATGTCAGGCTTGCCTGCATCCCTTCCATGCACTCATGCTGAGGAGCCTGGCAGAGCCTCTGTGGAGCCTTCCTGTCTCATGCCCTGATACCATCTCAGCCTAAAAGTCAATACTAGTAGATATTTACAGAACAGTCTCAGAGTCATCAAAGCCTTCAAGCCTTGGCAGCTGTTATCTTCAGTGGCTGAAGCAGAGACTGCAACATAAAGAAAATTTCTGCATAGACTCTGCTTGTCAGTCTGGATTAATCTTGAACAGGTGGGAGATGTAGCTCTTTCCCCACAGTCTGCTCACCAGGCAGTCTGATCTGAAAACAAAGATCCTTTCCAGACTTGTTTCATACATTACAGTGTTTGCTCTACTTTTTTAAGTGGTCTTACTTAGCAGAGAAACAAAGAATATCTGAGTTTTTCTTGAACTCAAGCCAATAGGACCTGGCTGGCAGTGAGATATCTCTTGCTATGCAGACATCCAGACTCAGCAATAAGAAAAGTGCTTTTAAGATCACCTGGAAACTCTGACCTAAATCTCATGTTTGCATTTGAATAAGTTTATTTCTTTGTCTAAAAGCTCTGATTTTTCAGTCTGTGCTGCATGGATGTTGAAGCACTTCATCACTGTTGCTATGAAAGTTCAAAGCCATTTATCTTCAATAAGGTTACTTGATGCAATTTCTAACAGGAAGAACTTCTCTGTCCTGGAGCTTTCTACAAGATTAAGTGATGTATTCAGATAGGCAATGTCTCAGGAGGATTTTCCCTACCTGGAAGACATAAAGCTCATTCTGGTTGAAGGGCAGCAGGCTTTGCAATTGGTGTTTCCCATTTGCCTTCTGCTGGAGTTTGTTAGTTTCTTTCTTGGAGCCTGGCATCCTTTTGTGAAAGTACTGTGAGAAGAGCCATATTTGCAATGAAAGTTAGTCCTCATCCTTCTCTTGAAGATGATCACTGCCTCCTAATCTTTCACATGTATTTTCTAGAGTGGCAGAGCCCAAAGGGACATAAGAAAACCATGCATTAGTCTATTGCCTGTGTGGAGAGAGACAGAATGAGTGCTTGTAGTCCTAGCCAGGGGTATGAGGTAGAGGTTTGATGTGATGTTCTGCTGAAGACTTTTTGTGTGGTCTTTAGCAAGTACTTTACTGTCCTGGTGGGAGCAATGCAGGTGAAAGATAGCAATACTGTCAGATGTCAGGACCTGGAGGAATCATTAGCAGCTGCAGGTAGCTGTGAAGAGTTCAGGTGATGACACATGCCAATCTTTGTTTTCCGCTCTTCACTCTGATGGTGTGAGCAGGCAGAGTTTATTGAACAAAAACAAAAACAAAAAAATTAAAAACTTATGCTTGTGTCTGAACAGTTCAAAATCTGCAGCTCTTCCATGTGAGAAGTTGTTTCTGATTCAATTGCAAAAGAAGCACATCTGAGTCTGTTCTGACAGACTCCTCTCCAATCAGTTTTTTTCAGCTATGTGTTGGGCTAGAAAAACAGTAAATTGTCTGTACTATAGTACTGTCAATTGGATTCAGTTCCTCTGATGCACAAAAGAGAGAGCCAGGCAGTAGCATCCAGCAATTTATTGTAAGTGACTCATTTTTCTATAACCCTAACTTGTCCAGAATTTACCACCTCTTGCTCCTTCAGTAGTTTACTGGCCTGTATTCATAAGGATGGGATGGAACAGAGGGTGTGATTCAAGTCCAGTGAGAAGAGGACTACTGCCCTACTTCTCAACAAGCCCTACAGCCAGCACTGGCACAGCAAGATCCTTTGTCATCTTCAAGATTATGAGACTCAGGATGCTTCAGCTGATTTATAAGTCATGGATATATGATGTGAGCTTAATTCATAATGGGACTGAGCTGAAAGCACTAATGCTGTTTTACTGCAGATCTGACATTTACATTCACATGGTGTCTGATGGATAGTGCAGAAGAACCAAAGTAGTGGGTCTGGTAGCAATCCATCTGTCTCAGCCTGATGAAATTATTGTTGCAATTTACTAAACTAAGCACAAGAAAATCCATCTGTGAACAGAGATATATAAAAATCTAAAAATAAAACCACAAACCCAAAGCCAATGTTTTGTCTATATAAAAAAAAAACATAAAACAACTGAAACCCCACCAAAAGAGGGCAGACCACTCTCAGATAGCTGGGAAAACAGAATTTTGCAACAGCTGCACAGCAATTTTGAAAGACCTTGTTTTCTCCTGCACCACATGAAGGGTATTTCCTTACTTCAAAGAGATGTGAGGCTGTGTTCTTCACAGGAAGGCAGGAATTCAGATTTAATGCATTGTAAAGATGCAAAATATTAGAGTACAAAATTATTTTTAGAAGCCCTGATTTCAGATCAAATTTAGGAAGTCAGGCTTCGGCTGCCTTTCAACCATAAGCAGAGCTGTAAAAAGTGCTATACCATGAGCACTGAAAGAATGCTTGCAAACTGAATTTCATTGTTGATCCTACTTGCCAGTATTTTAGGATTTATGTCCTACCGTGTGGAATATTTGCTTCACCTTTGCTTTATGGCAGTATAAGGTTGCTCACAGGCTTTGAATTATTACAGAATTAGAATGTCTTCTATGGTAGAAAGTCCTTAAATATACCTTAAAACATTTGCACTTCATGTTGAGACGCTTATGAAAGCTGGATTTAGGCAACCATATCTCATTTCTCCCCAGAATATGTCTTCCTATTCTTTACTGGGAGTCTTACTGGACAGATTTTCATCAGTACTTCAATGTATCTGAATTTCTGAAATCCCTGCCAGAGCTGGGTCTTTGCAGATGTGGAGAAATCTGATAAAGGAGGTTACTTGGTGGGCTTCAGAAAGCAGTGAGAATGATTTGAACAAAGGCATCCGACAGGACAAATGTGAGAAGGCAAGAAGTGCTAAGGGCTCTGCAAGTCAAAGGGCGAAACCACAGCTAAGGGCTTGAAAATGGGCTGAGAAAGGCAGCTACCAGATGAGGGGAGAAGACTAAAAACAAAATGGGAAAGCTGAACTGTTGGTGTGGTCACTAGAGAGCTCTGGGAGAAGAACACATGGGATGTGTGGAAGGTTGTGTTGGGAAGGTCACATTTCCACTATCCCTCCTTCAAAACTAAGGTGCTGGCAAAAAATGGAGATACTCATTCCAGAGAGCTGATACTGTCACACTCATCCTGCCAGAAATACACTGGTCCTTTGGCAAGGACCATGCCCCAAAATACCTACATTTTAGTAGATATTTCAAGAAAAAATGATGCCAACTAACAAGAAGTAAATAGACAGAAAAAATGAATAACTAAGTAATATACCTCCCCCTATAACTTGTGGTCAGGCAATAAAAGCATCATTACATTTGGTCTCTACCCCATTGTACAAAGAGCTCAGGAACTTTAAACTAGAGGAACTGGTTTTATTGAGGTTTCATTGCTTTTGCTTTGTTTTAATTCAGCAGCAGAACAATTGTTAGAGGAGCTGGAGAAGCCAGTTTCAGTCCACAAAAACACCAATGATTTATTTATTGCTCTCATTTAGGAAAAGGGCAGCATTTGCTGGTCCTGAATATTTAACATGGCAGGGAAAAAGCCAGCCGCTCTGAAGCCTGCCTGTTCCAGTGAGGCACTGCAAATCAGCATGCCACACTTGGCACCCTAAATTCAGAGGTGGGAGAGCTGGGAAGCTGTGTTCCAGTGCCTTCTTACAGGGACTGAGACTTCCTCAGACCTCAGCTTGTGTGGTCATGAGCAGCCTGTTGAAGAGACCCTCATCCTTCTCTGACCTGCTACGAAAGCCCAGGTGAGGAGGTGAGGTGTATCTATGCCTCAGAAGTCATTTACCTGCATGGAATTCATCTCAGGAAAACTACAATTCATTTTACTTCATGCATCATTTATAATAATCCTCAGGAGAGCAACGGGTGGGAGAGAGATCAGCAACAGTGTTTTTGCCTACCTAAACTAGAGTGAGATGCATTTTGAAACACTGAGGGGCTGTTCTTAGCTTGTTTCCCCTCCTTCCCTGGTTTTCCAAGGGGCTCAGGCTATGAGCCTCAGTCTCTCTAGCTACTAACTGACCCAACCCACCAGATGTTTCTTGAAAAAGCATTTGGGAGCAGCCAGACCACAGCCACACACAGGCAGAAGGGAAAACAGGAAAAGACACTTTCCCATGCTTCTCATGTGTCACACTATCTGTTGAGCCCCCTCCCTCAACACGTCACCTACTGCAGTGGGATTTCACTGCTGCTGTTGGCTATGGGGGAAACAGGCCTGACTGCAGATGGGAATGAGTGACAGGAGATGGCCAGCACCTGCCTCCAACTCTCCCCCAAGGAACCATCCAAGGGAGAAGCTCTTAGAGAAGCTTGTGTCTTCTTGTGACCATCACTGTGAAACACCCTCAGGAGAAGAAAGCAAGTCACTCCATACCACCACCCCACAAAATATATGCAAGGCAAAAAACATTGAGGGTTTTTTTAAAAGGAGTGCCTGACATATCTCAAACCCAATTTGCAAACAGGTGTCCTATCTATATTGCTGTAAATCAATATTTAACAGCACAAACCAAGAGCCTAACTGGCACAGAATTCAGTAGCAAGATGAGCACCCAGCTTAGGACCCTTCTTATGCTTTATTTTCTGAAAATCTATCCTTGAATGTTTAAGGAAACAGCAGCTAAAAAGATAAATGCCCCAATGTCTGGGTATGGTTATATCCATCCTGTGGCCAGACCATCTAGCAACCCCTCCCTGCTGTTTATGATACAAGAGCTAGATTTAACCATGCTCACAGTGACCACCCACTAGCTGTCATTCCCAATTTAATGCAGGATGAGTCTTCCCAGCCCTCTACTCAGTAGAGAGGGTGATTTTTTCTTCTAAGTTTTCACTGTTTGTGTGAGAAAGTTGTTTCCTCAGAAGCTGAAGGGAGCTCTGAAACTGCCAGCTCCTGCAAGGCTTGGCAGTGCCCAAAATATAGGAGTTAAATCATCTTTACTAATACGGGAACCTGGGTGCTCCTGTCCCATAGTGGAATGCTTGACCTTTCATCAGATACAGGAGCCTCTGGTCCATTCAGCAGGCAATAAAGGAAACATATTTGCATAGCATGGTCAGACCAAAGGTTTCTGTGAGTCACCCCAGGCACACTTTTCATTTACAAGTGTTGTTTCCACTGCTGCTGGAGGGCGACAATAAATTGATTAGCCTCTTTAAAATTTCTCATAAAATTGTATTAGCAAAACAGTAAATACATGACACAGGGACCGTAACCACGGGATGTTTACATAATGCCCACTGTGGATGAGTACTAAATACCATAAAAGATCTGAGACTCCCCCCAAAAAAGTCCGCGAGTTCTGGCTCTCAGAAAGCAGCTAGAGCACCATTTTTGTTGCTGTTGTTCCTCCTCCTCTCCCTCCTCCCCCTCACATTTCAGCTTCGGAGCTGTGAACTTTGCTGGTGGTTATCACAATTCCTATCGCCAGGCTTCCGTTGTCAGAAAAGAGTTGAGCCAGGGAAGTGTTCAGCACAAGGCAATCCCCGTCTGAAATGACAGAGTCAACGCACTCCAGTATCGACCTGGGGGTCGCCTCCCACTTGAGGCGCCTCTGGTTCCTGTTGAGCTCCAGCC
Source organism: Dicaeum eximium (assembly GCA_013396995.1). Taxonomy (NCBI): domain Eukaryota; kingdom Metazoa; phylum Chordata; class Aves; order Passeriformes; family Dicaeidae; genus Dicaeum; species Dicaeum eximium. The sequence goes on along the minus strand of VWZP01005875.1, from coordinate 730,116 downwards.
GGTAGGTGAAGTTGTTGGCTTGGCTGGGCGTGCCGATCAGCATCATCGTGGCAAAGAACTGGGGGTGGCCCTCATACTTCTCCTGCTTCCTGAGGACCAGCAAAAACTGGTGGCCAAGGCAAGAGTGCATGATGATCCAGTCCGTGGGTGCGGGCAGGTGCATGTCCGTGGCCAGGAAGACAATCTCCGCGCCCTGAAGGATGTTGATGCGGTGGGTCTGCCTCAGGTGGGACACCACCACCTCCAGATGCCCTTCCCAGGGGCAGGAGAAGAGCGGGCATGTGCAGGGGACCAGCTGGGGGTCGTGCACCGCCTCGTGGTGATGGCAGGGAGGAAGGACGCCTTGCTCCGTGGACGCCTGCACAGCTGCACAGCGGGTCGGTGCATACTATGGGAAGAGAGAAATTAAATGTGAGAGCAAGTGGACCAGAAACCAGTGCAGATGTGCAAGGTGCAGACCCCACAGACATCAGTCACCCATACTCCACCTAAAGCAGCACCAGTGGGGGTGCAGAGAACTCAGCACAGCGGGGATCAGAGGCAGTCCTGACCTGGATCTGCGCAGCACAAGGAGATGGCAGTTGCCTTGTTCTCCAGGAGAACAGACAAATTCTTTGGGCCATGATAAGTCACTCCCAATGAAAATGATGTATGTGTTTAAAGAGCAATTTCATTAGTTCAGGGGGAAAAATCTGATTAAAAAGAAAAAACAACCCAACAAAGCAAGGACAGCATGGGGCATTTTATATAGTTAAGGCTTTTGCTGCTCAGAACAAGGAAATGAAATATGTATGGCATTATTATTCTTTAATGAAACATACGGGCAAATACAGGCATTTTTCCTGAAACAATAGGCTTTATTACACCCATAATTTGTGAAATAAATGTCAGTTTTTATTGTATATGATACCGTCACTATTTTTTTGGTCAATGTATTTGTGCCTAATTGATGCCCTTACCACCATAAATCTTAAATTGCTCTCAAAGGTGATTGGATGGCAGATTTAGGGCATTTTTTTACTAAAGTAAATTTGGATTAAGGTAGGGCAGCTTGCTAAAAAGGCAGTAGCTCTGGCAGAAGAATTCCACGTGAGGACTAAAAAGCAAACTGCTCTGCTTCTCTCAAGTGGATGTTGTTGAAGAGAAATAAGTCTTACTCAGCCAAAAGTGTATTCACATGTAATGCTATTCAGGAAGAGCAATGTCTCTCCACAGTGACTGTGTGCATAGACAAACCCTAAGGCACAGGCATGCTGGTTATGATTCATCTTACCCAATTTTAAGCATTTACTTCACCCACCCAAGACAGAAACCTGGTTACCTGGGACTGCCTCTGCAGCCTGCAGAATGAGGCAGCCTTAGAGTGCAGGATTCAGATCTTAGCTGGAGCAGTTCAGCTTCTAAAGGTGACACCAGCTGATGCCAGGGAGTCTGAGATCCAGTCTGCCTAGCTGTGCCTAAATTTTAGCTGTATAAACATTTTTCTCTCTGAACTCCTCTTATAAAGGTACATCTCCTACATCCATTAATGTCCCTTATAGCGGTATGTACATGTATATGTTCATTTGGCTTTAACATATGTCCTAGGAAGATTAATGTAATTGCCTAAATAGTGTCCAACATCCCCTCATTTTAATATATGTACCCAAAATGACATGAACTACATTATAGTTCTAACATTTAAGAGTTGTGCTCCTCCATGCCACATCCAACTCATAGCAGATTTGGGATTTTAGAGCAGAAATTTATTTTGTCCAGGGCCAAGCATAATCCCATATAATGGGTGGTAGATTTCCTGCAAAGGGTGTGTTGTTTTGTTATGGATACCATGAAAGCTTTCATTACAGCCTTGCTGTAAGCAGTTTTTCCCACCAGAACTTGCACATTTCTTTACAGGATGTTTTGGAAGGCAATCTCTTGGGTAAACTGTCCTAACTCTCAGATGACCAGGGCTTCCTTGCCAACCAGGATGAGAATTCCATCCGTTCTCATTGTGTCAGTAGTTGCCAAAGGTTATGATGGGTAGAGCAGGATTGTGATTCCTGTTGCTGTGAAATTCATGGCTCTTCCCAAGGCACTGGATGTCAAAGGGAGCTGTTTCTTCTTCCTCTGGCATTTGATATAATAATTGACAAGTTAAGCCTTACAATTAAAATTGGTAGCTTTGTCATTTGACAATTATTACTTCAGTAGTACTGTTCTATTTTCCCTTTCCTGATATTTTATTTGTTTTGCTGTATAAAATTCAAGAATATAAACTTTCGGAGAAGATAATGAATTGAGGACAGATAAATGACTATCATTGTCTGGGAAATAAAACAGGTCATTATAAACTAATCAAGGATTGTGGCTTTAGCTGCCTTCTTATCACAGTGGGATTACTGGTTCACACTTAATTCTCCATTAATTTTTGCATCCCATTAGGATGAAAGTTATGGTTAATTTAAACTCTTTTTGGTGAAGGAGGCTACTGCAATGGTAGATCATAAAAGCCTTTAAAAAAAAAAATCCCTGAAATGCTAATTGCCTCATAAAATGAATTCTAATCTCCCAATCTAATACAGTGGGTGTGAGCAATTACTTTCTCTCACCAAACTGTTAATGCAAAATTAGTGATTATACTAATTAAAACTAATGAACTCGTACTCACATGCTGATAAACCTTTCAACCACTCGACAAGTTCCAGCCTTCTATCAGTTTTATTTAACTCCCCTTTTGGAACATGAATCTTAAATTAACCTCTTGACTAACATTCAAAATCAGGTTTTGAAATTTGAAGCTTTATAGACTATGAATAATTCTTGTCCAAAGATTACCAGAGTGAGAGAAACCATTTCCACTGAGATGAAATTGAATTTAGAAATGCATTCTCCTAATTTGAGAAACTTGGAGAACAATGGTAGCTCATCCATCTAAACTGCATCCAAGGTAAGAAAATACAAATATCTTCAAAAATCATTTTATGACAAGCATGTTTCTATGGCTCAGGAACTGGAAAAATAAATTACAATGAGCAACTTATAAAATATATCTTTCTTCTTTCCTAAACTTGTGATTTTTTTTGGTGTATGTGCACAAAATTATGAATTCCCTTTCACAACTCATATTTCTGAAATACTTCCATTAATCACTTCAACAAAGAATTTCTGGTCTAATTTTGTTTGTTTCAGGTTTATTGAAAATTCTGGAAACTCAGCACAAACCACGTGATCTATTTTTATTCCTTGACTTGGTAAGAACCATTTTCAAAGTCTGGCTTTTGAATTGTTTGACATTCCTGTTTCAAAATTCTAAATTTGTAGTATTTTGAAAGAAATGTTTAATAATTCTGTCACTTTTCAAAAATGTCCCAGAGAAAAATAATATTTTACATTTATATTTGAGGTATGAGTGGAACTACTGCAGTGTTTGTGCTCTTGTTGGTCATTCATATAGCTGTGAATTGAAATCCTAATATTGAAATGCAAAATAGGCAAAAAATGGTAACCTTGAGTGTATTTAAATTTTTGAATAAATATTTATGAACAGTTTTTCCATGTTTACTCTGCTCCAGTATTTACTTTCTACCATTTATTGACCAATTACCTAATAAAATTAGATTTATTATATTGTTGTGTCAGTCCAGTATTATTCTCAATTACGTTTTAGCCTGTTGGCCAATTTCAGCCAAATTGAACTGTGGGATGGAATTCTCAAATGCTTTAATTTTCAACCATTTCTGAGAGAGGAGGCATCAGGGTAGAGCAGCATGACCCTTTCACGTCTCCAGGGAGGAGCAGCTGGCCACGTGGGCAGTATTACATTGACAGATAGGAGAGAACTTAACAATGGCAGTTTGATCCCAAATGGATTATAGACACCAGAGAACTCACATGAGACAGTGCCTTTATGAACAGGAGAAAAGGCTTCAGCCAGAGTGCTCCTCATTAGATGCAACATAATCCCACCATGAGGCACCAAACCGCAGGAAACCGGGCTCTGCTGCTCACAGAAAGATTTCTTTTTAATGATCCAGCTTATTATGGAGCAGCTCTTTTTAAGACCAAGTAATTTGGCAAAGAGCAATTTATAAACACATGGTGCTTTTCTTATGGAAAAAACCCCAACCAAACCATGACTACATTTGGACTGGGACACAGGTTTTCTGCTAGAACTGCAACAATTGCTTCAGATGTGACACATTTGTTCTACCTTTGATGTTCAAGGGGTAGGTCCCTAATTGAAGACTGTCAGCTCCTTTTACAGCCCATGAAGAGCCCTGGAGTGTAATTCCCTTGATTCCAAGCGGTGCTGAAAGAACATCCCCCTGGACACCCTCAATTCATGCAGACAGGACCAAACTCATCCTCGGTGCAGACCCACAGAGGTTTAACTGGTTTCTAGACCAGAAACAGAAGGACAGCCCAATTTTAATCAGGAAGGATCTGCACCACAACGGGCTCCTCCTGCTGTGCTGGAGACAACGCAGCCCCTGGAGAGAGAAATGGATGCCTGCTCACATGAGGGCGTAAATCCATGGCTCCCTACCATCATTACAACTCCAATGACTTGGTGGAAAACTCAGGGGAAGGATGAAGGGTAGACCCAAGATTTAAAGACCTCCAAGAGGTAAAGAATACACAAACACATCTCTGAGTCTCAGCTGCAAAGCTGAGGCACCCACCCAGGAGAAAAGGCTTTGCTATTGCTCCTCATGCTCTGAGAGACCTTTTGTATTTGAACCAGTGAAGTCTTTAGATCAGCTATGGTGAAAATAGTGGAAACAGAGGCAGCAACCCACACTGCACCTCTGAGCTCATGGCCCTGTGGGGTGCAGGCACTGGATCCACCACCACCTCTCAAGCCTTGCTTCTCTCCTCCACATTGCCACAGTTTCTGCAGGGAGAGCAAGTGCAGCTGCTGCCCTGAGCAGCTAAATGTCTTGCCATTGAAATTCTGACTTAAAAATAGTGAATTTGCTCAAGATAAACCCCACAGGGTGAGAGAGAGTTGAAAGCAGTGCTCCTCTCCCATGGGAGAGGGCCTGGACACTGCTGACCTGGAGTATAAGGAGGGCAAGTAGTACCACCACACTGTAGAAGAATAAACACTGCTCAGGTCTTCAGAGTAAAGGTTAAGTGTCACCTTTCAGCACTTTCCCATGTTCCTCAGTGTTACACTGGAAGCCTGGATGCTTAATTCATACTTTTACTTACTGAAATGCACATGATGTGCAAAAAACAGCCTTTCACATCCCTGTGAACGGTGCCAATGCCTGCTGAGAACATCCCAAGTAGGGAGGACAGGGACTAGTTCACTGCTCAGTAAATAAGTGTTTCTGACAGGAAAGCAGGTGCTGCAGATAATCATCCTTTTCCAGACATTTCACACCCATGCAACTGCATTTTCTCCAATGGTCACACACACTTTGCAAACACTCATCAGTTCACCCATTCACCGGGCTCTTTGCTTGGGGCAGTCAGTGGTGTGGTCTGAAGGCCACCATGCTGGGGCTTCTGAGCAGGGTCACACAAAACTGCAAAGGTGGAAACAAAGCCACCACATATGCCAGCTGGCCCAAACCAGAAGCCAGTGCTCCCTCTCTACCCCAGTCCAACCTTAGCACACCCTGGCACACTGCAAACTAATCCCCCTCCCAAGAGGAAGCTACACCTTCCATGTACCCAAACTCTTTCCTCTTCATCCACAGCTTTCTTGGCTGGATTATGGGAGAGTTGGTAGGAGCTGTTCATGTTCATGGCAGCTGCAACCTTTGGTGGGAGCCAGGGATTGAGAGGGGCTGTGCTCACACCCCCTGTTACAATCCCACCAACCTGCCTGTGATCAAGGAACAGCAAGAGATGCAGTCACCCTGTAGGTAGGTAAGCAACTGGAAATGAGCAGTGAAAACTCAGTGGATTTTTGATGTTGACCTAAAGATTTCTGCAGACAAAGAGAGACCTGGGCTGCAGCTGTGAGATTGCTTTGAGTGAGCAGCTTCCAGGGTTTTCAGCAACTTTCAACAACCATGACAACTTTTAGGGTTTCTACTGAAACAAATCGGTATTTTCTTTGCAAGTGAAATGTACCATTCATTCAGTTTTCTTACTGTCTTCCTCCTATTTCTTGGCTTCTCGGGGACTGACTGCTTCTTCTTCTGTATGGAAACTGCCTCCAGTAATTTTCTAATCCTCAGTTTCTTTCTGCCTCACAAAAGCTTTTCCACCCACTAACATCCACCTCCACGTTGCTTACACCCACCTCACAGGGACAGAAGCTCAAAAGAACTATAAAGGTGACATGAAGAAAGTAGTGAGTCTTTTAATCCTGGTCTTCATTTAACTTATCTTCTGCTCTTTTTTAATATGCTGATGAGATTTTTTAAGTCTTTCAGATGAAAGAAAAGAGAAGAAAAAAACCCCCAAACCCCTCAACCTATTTTGTCAAAAGCTGTACTTTCATATCTGAAATTAAGAAATCCAAGCCAGGGCTTATGTTGGGGGTTTATTTCAAATTTTAATTACACAAAATCCTGTTCATTATGAATGCATCAGTTGAATTTCTTAAGTACTGAATATTAGTTGCAGCTTTGGCAGTGGAAGGATTTGTTTTCCTACTATCAAATGGCAGTGAGAGGACAACTCCAAGCTCATTTTACTAATCTCACTTTGCAACATAATCAGGCGTGACTTGGTGACACAGCACACGGGATGTGTTAATGGCTCTCCTCATGCTAATTACACACCTCCGACTATGCAGAGAAAATGCAGCTTTAGCACATGTCCACGCTGTACCACACACTTCTCTCTATCATACAACCCCGAATTTGAGATGAATCCACAAATATATAGAGGCATTTTAGAAAAAAAACATTGGTTTTATGGTAGATCTAGCAAATCTATGATTCATTATTTTAAATGTATCCCAAATGAAATGAGAGATGTTATTTGCAAATTAAATCCCCTCACTTTCTTTTCAAAAATAATTTTTTTCAGCATTAACTATCATGCACTCTTGAAGTGCAAGCAAAAAAACTTCAAGAAACTCAACCTTCTTCAATATATTGAAAACAATGTAATTATAATGAAATATAAAGAGGATCCACACTAAAACATTTCAGTCCATAGATGCTTTCTGAGAGAGACAGATGTGGACACTGGTAGGATGAAGCAAGGTCCAGCTCTCCTACTTCAAACCTAAGTTTGATGAACCCTTCCAAGCCCAGATGGGCACCAAAACTTCCTATGTTTCAAAGTGAAGGGAGACACCACCTTGCTGACCCTCAGCCAAAGCTGCAGCAGGGTCATGGACACCCAGGAAAACCATCCTGATTTAGCTGCTGTGTTTGATGGATCACTTCCTGCGCTCTCTTTGAGAAATAAAATACACTGGTTACACACAAGCAAAACCGTGTGCGCGGGCAGTTCCTGTGGGGCATCTGGTGGTTACTTGCTAGCCAAAATAAAAAGCTAGGCTGGAGAGTGGGACATGCCCTTGGGGCCTGATTGGGGCCTTGGGCAACTTGTATTCTCTCTGCTGTATTTCAGGACAGGGCACAATGCAGCAAATGACAGCAAACCACAGCATAGTGTATCTGGTGCTGCATTGCAACCGCTGATGCACTGGGGTGTGCAGTCATTTACCATCTTCTCTTTGGAATAGAAGATTTTATGCCTTGATTTAAGCAAGGGTGATGCCTCTAAATGCCATCCCCTTTGGCCACACAAGGCAAGTACCAGAAGCCAAGGCACACCCTATCAGCTCTTTCTCCACAAGGGCAGGGTGCAATCATTGTTTATCAGCAGCTTGCTCATGAGACCCTGCTGATCCTGGCTCTGGGTGAGGGAGTGAGCAGCCTGCATATGTACAATAGAGATAATCAAAAATGCAGACTTATCTGAAGATTTGCTTCATTCTTTATCCACTTTGTATTTTGGATAAAGCCTGTTCACAAAATGCAAAACCATTATAGGCTTTAATTAAAAGCAAAGTGATAAAGCACTTCCAAGCTGCATCTGTTCTGTCTGATAGGGAAGGCAGAGTTCAAAGAGCCCTATATATGACCTGTTGATTTTGTGGCTTACATTCACACTGAAAAAGAAATTAATATGGAAAAGAATTTAAAAAAAAGAAAGAAGAAATGATTGCCCACTGTGCTCATAAACTTAGCAGTTCAGACTGCCTCTAAATTACTCATCATCTGATATTCATTTACAAGTTACTACAGTAACAGCGTGTCTCCAAGAGAAGCAGATTTGCTGGTGTCATCTGAGATAATTAGACCAAATCCACCCTGAGACAATTGAATTTCTCCCCTTCCATCAGACAACCTCCAGCTATCACAATTATATGACATGTAAATCCATTAACTGCTCTTTATGAGACGCACCCCAGCAGTGCCAAAGGATGGCACAAACATTACTGGTCTGCTGGAAGGAGGGAAGGGATGAGGTGGTGGTTGCTGAACAAGCCCGCAGCCTCTCTTGGTGGGACCAGTGTCTCCAATCCCATCTCTGCACCCCTCCTGGCCAAGGACTTGCCCTGTGGTCCATGTCACATTGCTCTGACAACTGTCACAGGGCAATGTGCAGCTAAGCCTGTGCCAGACTGGTCACAGTGGAGTGCAGACAGTAGGCTGGGGCCAGGTAGGTGTAGTTAGGAGGGAGCATAGGACTATCAGTGCTGCAAACCCTGTCTCCCTGTCCTGTCTCATAGGCTCTGCCTGTGCCTACACCTCTGTAGCAGTCACTGAGCAATGTATGAGCCATAAAACACTCCACATTTTTAGTTAAGGCTTTCTCCTGAGAGCTGTTTCAGAGGAAATGCAAGGGTGTCTTAAAGCCGTGTCTGTTTCCTTCTTGCTGAGGCATCATTTGTACCTGCAAGCAATGGGCATCCCAAATCCACTCACAATGGCCTGGTGTGGTGGGGGTCATGCTCAGGTTATAGAAGAGGGAAAATAAATTTTTTCTACCTCAGAATAACTTTGTTCCCCTGCACATCTCTGCCCCTTCTCCACTAGTTACTTTCAGCTTGCCCTTGCTCTGGGTACCTTGCAACGTCGGTGTGGCACTGAAAGAAAAATCTCCCTGTTACAAGACAACCCAAATTATTCCACTGTCAGATGAAAGTGTGTCTTGAGGTTGTGTAGTCAGGCTTAAGAAAGGGGAAAGAAACACCACAAAACAACCCAGAAAATCCATGTGAGCTGTTAGCTTTGGGCATGAAAAGCAAATGGCAAGTCTGGGTAAATTAATTTAGTTGGTGTAATGTATAAAAAATTTAGTTGGTGTAATGTATGCAAATGCTTCATTGACATATTTTTTGCAGTAAGGAAAGGGGCATTTCTCTGGGAACATTTGTCTTGTGTCTCAAATATTCTTTTAATTTTGTGCAAATCATAGCCTGTTCCTTCTTCATCCTCCCCCTCAAATTCTCAAAGAATAGTTCTTCTAGAAGTTTTCTTCATGTGGGGAGGATGTAAATAGAAAGAAAGAACGGGAAAGGAGGCTCAGTTTATCCTGAGAAGACAATGTTCCATTGCTATTAATAGACTGAAAATTTGAAAGGTTTAGTTTAAAAAAACGAAACAAAAACCAAACCTAAAACCAACATCCACAACCATCTTCTTAGTTAACATTCCTGCTTACAGAAAGCTAGTGTCTATGCTATCCAGGAGAGGCTGGGTCAGTCAGTCTCCATGCTGTGCCTCCTGCTCTTTTGGGGGAGAATCCCTTGCCATCCCCTAGCCTGCTGGCACCTGCCTTCTGACCTCGTGTGCCAACAGCAAGAGGGAGTGTAGGACCAAGGAGTCACAGAAGGTTTGGGGTAGAAGGGACCTTTGCAGATCATCTAGTCCAAATGCCCTGCCATGGACAGTGACATCTATCACTAGGCCAGGTTTCTCAAAGTCCCATCAAAACTGGCCATCAATAATTCCAGGGATGGGGCATCCCCAGCTTCTCTGGGCAACCTGTTCCCCTGTCTCACTATTCTCACAGCAAAGATTTTATTCATTATGTCTAGTCTAAACTTGCTCTCCTTCAGTTTAAAACTCGTACTTCTTGTCCTGTTACTACAGGCCCTGGCAAAAGAATCAGCCCCCTTTATAAACTGAAAAGCTGCAATCAGATCTCCTTAGAGCATTCTTTTCTCCAACCCCATGTCTTTCAGCCTGTCTTCATAGGAGAATTGCTCCACCCCTCTGATCACATTCATGGCCCTTCTTTGGATCTGCTCTAACAGATTCACATCCTTCTTGTGCTGGGAACCCCTGGAGCTGGATGCAGTATTCTGGGTAGGGTCTCACAAGAGTGGAGTAGAGAAGAGGTAGAATCACTTCTGACCTGCTGGTCATGTTTATGTTTATACAGACCAGGATATGGTCAGCTTTCTGGGCTGCAAGTGCATATTGTGGAGTCATATCTGATTTCATGGGGACAAGTATCCCCAAGTCCTTTTCCACAGGACTGCTCCAAAACCATCCATCACTCAGCCTGTATTGATACCCAGGATTGACCTGACCTAGGTGCAGGGCCTTGCACTTGAACTTCCTGAGATTCACAGGGCCCTGCTCCTCAAGCCTGTCAAGTTTCCTCTCAGCTTGATGTCATCTGCAAACCTGCTGAGGGTGCACTGATCCCACTGCCTGTGTCACTGATGAAGATGTGAAATAGTATTGGTCCCAGTATGGGAGCCTTGTAGGACACACCAGTTACTGGGCTCTTTTTTTTGGATATTGAACCATTAGCTGTTACTCTTTGGATGCTGCCATCCAGTCAATTCCTTCTTCATCTAACAGTCCATCCATCAAGCCCATACCTCTCTCTGATTCAGAGGTAAGGATATTGTGTGGGATTGTATCAAAACCCTTAGAGAAGCTGATGGCAACCACAGCTCTTCCCTTGTCTACTGATGCAGCTACTCCGTTGAAGAAAGCTACTAAAATAGTCAGGCATGATTTGTCTTTGGTGAAGCCATGTAGGCAGTCTCTAACCACGTCCCTGTCTTCCACATATCATCCAGGAGGATCTGCTCCATGATTTTACCAGGCATGGAGGTGAGGCTGACACACCTTGGATATCACCAGGGAATGATGAGGTTGTTCATGGGGAAAGCAGGCACAATCAGAGGTGAGAGACCCATTTCCCTAGAGTCTAGTTATTTTTAAAGTCAGAAATCCAGTAGCACAGACTATGCAGCTCTGCCTGCAGCACCACAGGCTCTTTCTATCAGCTCTGGTCTCTTTGGTTCTCCATTCTAAAATTTCCTATTTCAGTGCAAGTACAGCACCAGGAAAAGGAGGCAGAGGACCACATTTCTTATTCAAAGCCATTCTCACTCTTTAATGTCCCTCCTCACACCCTCACTTGTCTTGTGGCAAGGTTTTATGTTTTAACTTCAGCCAGGTCCTCCCCATGCTGGCTGCTTAATACATGTTCTTATAAATTTGTCTGGCTGTACAATACTCTATAACTTGCACATCATAAAAGTGAATAGTTTTACTACTATTCTGATACACTTACAGGTTTTGAGGACTTGACAGTGGGGTAGGTTTTTTTAAATTTATTTTCAGCTTTCTATAGATAGCTTTTTAGAGAGCTTTCTGTGTGACACGTTATTAAACAAGATGACAACGACTCATTTCATCACATCGAAGGTGTTTCAGCCTTTCTTTCCCAGGACAAACTTCTATCCTTCTTCCCAAAGTGCTGCACAGAGGAAGTGTAGTTTCTCAGGGATGGGACGGAGGGAACATCTGCTCTCCATCTCTCACGGTGCAGTGCTGCCTACCCGCCCCCGTGTGAGAGAAGGCAACAGCCTCCCTGTCCTCTGAGGGTGCCCTGAGGCCACTGAGATGTCTCCTGCAATCCCTGCTGCCTGTTGGGATGTGACCCTGCAGTGAACAGCGTGGCTTTGCTGCAAGGAACTGCATCAGCTGGGGTGAGCAATATATCCCCCGCTGGTTTCAGATAGAGCTGGGAGAGCTCCGGGCACCCCTCCAGGATCAGGTTTAACAAGCAGGGATGGCTGTGTGGTGTTTTGTGCAGTCTGTCTTGCCAAGAGCATGAATAATGTGTGAAGTGACTGCTAGAGGGACACCCACATTCCCAGGAGGAACCACTCAAGTGTTTCTACAACTTCACCAGCAGCTACTTGCTCAGTGAAGGCTGTTAGGCACCTTCATGCCCCTGTCAACAGAGCTTCCATCTGTTTTTAAGCCCTTCATTTCCCTCTTTTGCACCCTATAAGTATGCACTGGTGGCTTACCCTTTAAATCCCAAATCCACAGGGAGTTCATGCTAATTCAGACTAACATCTTTTAGACCCACAGGATTTGCAAAGACTTCAAGGATAAAGATAACAATATTCAGCTGAAGAAACACCTCTGACAAACAAATGGCTAAATTTTGGGTGGGATTTGTTTCATCTAAATGTCTATGTCTAAAAGATCAACATGTTCAAATCTGACTTGCTCATCTGAAGCTCCCTTAATAACAGATTTAAGAGGTACCTTCACAGAGAAATTTGTCATCCCTCTCTTGAACGTGTCCATCTTCATGAAAGATGAAATTACCAGGAGCACCTGCAGGAGATGTTCACTTCTCTTCCTAAGCTGGAAGTGGAGCTGGGGTCACTGGCCCAGAAATGGGCATCAGGCTTGCCAAGTTTCACCATGTTCAGTAAATCAGTGGTCACTCAGACTCTGAGCAGCAAGGGTGTCAGGACACAGCCACTGTGACTCTTTAATGGGTGATTATGAGCTGCCTATTTGCCTAATGCAGAAAATCCCTTGAGCTGACATATTTTCTTCCGGCTAAGGGCTGGTCATCCTAATTTTCAGGCATCTAGATTTAACAGTGAAATAAAACTAATTTACAGCTCTTGCCATTAGGAGGACAAATTTTCGTCTCTGTCCTTCGGGTGAGAGGCACTATAACAAATGAATGATTACTGACCCATGATACCTATTAGAGATTGCAGTTGGGTCATCTCATTTGTTGTTTTAACACAAGAAATTAAGAGCCTAGCAGGGCTATGACAAAAATTGAATTGATAATGAGATGAACACTGCCTTTACCAGAGGCTCTTTCTAGAACTATATGCAGGAAAAGCTCAGTGACATCAGGACCTTGAGCTGTGGGCCCAAATTTTTTGAGCCTAGCAGGACTTTCCACATGCACAGGCTTCATCCCATTGCTACCTGGAAGTGCAATCCAGCTGCCAAGTGCTGGAGTTCATAGTGACAAAGGTGCAGTTAGCCATATACTTACTTGGCTCTTTTCCCTCTCATTGCCTGCAGCTACACTGCCCACCAAAGAGGTTTTGAATCAAAAGGAGGTAAGGGCATAGGACAGTTTGCTCCCAGCAGCAGCCACCGTGACAGATTCCCGTGTTCTTAGTCTGATGCTGATTGAAGACCAGTCTCTGCTGTCAAGTAACAAAGCCTGTCTCCTTCAAAAGAGAGTCTCACTTCAAATCCAGTCTCACTTCATCCTCAGTGTGGGGAAACCAGTAGCTTCCAAGTTTTAGGGGAAATATTGAAGAATGTCATGGATAACCTGACTTTGAGCTGTGTGAAGGAAAAATCAGACTCCAGAATTCTGCACAGTCTCAAAGTCAAGACACACATGTGTGGCTTCTTCTCAGCCCCTCCTGCCCCTAGACAGATTGTGGGGCCACCACACCCCAGTGGCTCAGCACCACAGCACCATCCTGGGCTGAGCATGTGCTCCAGCTGCACCCTGGGTCAGCCTTCCCTGATCCAGCAGCATTGCTCTCCTCCCTGCTACCTACCCTGACTCTCCAGCCTTTCTCAATTGCATGACACAGTGCCCTGGTCTTGTCTCATGTACTGAAGGAAGAAAAATTCTAATAATTGGCTGCTACTTAATCAATGAATAGTTAGTCTTTAGTTGACTTCTTGTTCTTTTTTGTTCCAGTCCTAAGATGGAAAACCGTCCCATTGCCTTTCACTCCTAGAGGTCTGTCCACACTCTGTCACAGAGTAAATCTGCAGACACAGAAACTACCATCTCTATTTTGCTTTCCACATGAGCTTTCTCCCCATTTATTTCTGCTGCCTGTTTTACATGAAGATCTGCTTTAGCTTTTGGGCTTGCTCCAGCACCATTCGCTAAAATTATATCAAGTATTGATTGGTAACAGATATATTACAGGGCAATGCAAGTGAGGATACATTAAGTAAATGGAGGAGCAGGCCCATGCTGCTTTCTTCCTTTTACCAGAATGGCAATCAGCAGCAGCAGAGTTGTACAGGGTCTGCAACAGCTGTGGCTTGAACCAGCCAGAGATCATCCAAATTAATAGACTGTGGAGAAGGCTCAGTGCTGTGTTAAATGCTGTGGGCCTGGTAGTGCCCTTGGGTACAGAGTACATAGATGGTCTTGTGAAATTAAAATGGTTTAAGGAAAAAGCTCTTTGTAATTCAAGGCCCCTCAGCATTCTCATGATCTGCCATACTGATCCATGTTTCATTTTCACTTATTCCTGCTCAATATTCAATTTCCTTTGTACTTAGAAAGGTGCCAAGCCCAGGTGACAGTGATGGCTGGCTACTATTTTTCAAGTCATGTAACTCTGGCAGTGAACTAGAAAGGACAGTATGAGAGAGAACAGCAAAGGGGAGGCATAGTCACAACTCCAGGTGGTGGACATTAAGGTGATACTGGCACAAGATGAGAGAAGAGTGAATGTTTCAGGATGAGAAAATGTGGTTAAAAAGAGTGTTAAGAAGAATTCTTTGCATTAAAGTAGGGAGCAAGGCAATCTACAACCCTTTCTTAACAGTCACATATGAAAATGAGCATAGGTGACAGGGGCATTAACCTAAACTGACTTGCAAATACCTTTTTGCTGGAGTTCCTTGCTACTGACCATACACAGGTGACTGTAGTTAAAGGAATGCAGGTGAAAAATTTAGAAAAGACTGCATAGAACAGCATCAGGATTCACTTAAATCATCAGTAGCCATAGAGTGGTAGAGTTACAGCTAAGCTTACTTCCCACTTTGGTCTGGCATTACCCTGACTCTGGTTTCACTTGGCTATTTCTCTCACCTGTAAGGGGAGTTGAGGGTGACTGAGCTGCTCTCAGATGCAGATAGCAGGTTTTCAGTTCTTACACTAAGGTGAGATGAATCTTGCTTTGCTCCTGCCTCTGATCTCCCTGGTAACCTTCAAACCCTTTGAGTCTTTTCCTGATCTGTCTATCTGGCCCCACACTGGCTCATCCCTAATTTATCAGCAGAGGCTACCTTTATACAGGTGAATAAAACTAATCAGGGGTAATTTCCTAGCCCTGAGATGAAGTAGGACATCTTTTGTCTGTGTGGTTTAATTTACTTCTCACATAGAGTGACCTCTGCATTGTGTCTGGTGGAAACTGTTCCTGGTCCCTCCAAGGCAATTAAGGAGAATGCTTGCTCCTATGTGCCAAATCTGGGGAGAATGCTGCCCATCACACTGCATGGATAATTGCAAGTTGGTGTTGTGGCCTTGGCCTGCTGTGGTTGGGTAGACAGAACCACATCTGAATTTCCCACACCCAGAGGTGGCTCAGCACGTGCAGGTAAAAATCCACATCAGGGGAGCTCGTGTCCTGCTTCCCAAGCCCTTGAAGGTTAATGGCTGCACAGAGACTGACAGCCTTCAGGGACTTCTTTTGACACCTTTCCTAAGCACTTGGTCATTTGAAAGTGAAAATAATAAGCACTCTCCTGTGAAAGGCTTTTTCTTTTGGCATCTTATGTCAAGATGCAGTTACATGTCAGGTACGTGTTTGTTTTCATAAGGCTCTATGTAAAAAGCCTCTCTTCTTCAAGTGCACATTTTGTCAGCAGCTTTTGGACTGATTTCAACTCCTCAGCTGTACTGCAGCCCTTCTGTGTCTAGAAGAGGGCATTCAGGTTTTACCTTCCCTGTCAGCTGCAGAGTCACACCATTTTGCAAACTGCCCTTGAAATCAATGCAGCTGCTGTATTAGAAACACTTAGCACATAAATTGTAGGACATGAGGCAGTGCATGTAACAAGGCATGATAACCATGCACCCAGCCTGCTCTACAAGCTCATTTCAAAATCTAGCACAGACTCCTTGCTCTTCCACTTGCTTGATTCAGAGCTTTAAGGAAGGCTGTGCTTGTGAGCATGCATTGCTAACCAAATCCCAACTCCAGGCAGTCAGAAATGGGGATGAGCTTTCTCACACATTGTATTTTTTAATGCTGATATTCCCACACTGCAGGCTTGATGTTAAAGTGAGCTTTTCTACCTAATTTGTCCACTTTCACCGAAATCTGAGGGTGCTACTGGGTAGGCAATGGTTAAAGAACAATAAAACAGGAATGGAAGTGTCAAACCCCCC
The DNA here is from genome assembly GCA_013396995.1 of Dicaeum eximium. Classification (NCBI taxonomy): domain Eukaryota; kingdom Metazoa; phylum Chordata; class Aves; order Passeriformes; family Dicaeidae; genus Dicaeum; species Dicaeum eximium. The sequence goes on along the minus strand of VWZP01005875.1, from coordinate 713,751 downwards.
ATTTCAGCAGGTACTTCTGCAGGACTTCATTGTGGGCACGGTGATAAACAATTAAAAAAGGACGTCTTACACTGGGGTAGTGAGACAGTGAGGGAAAGAATGGGAACTAACTGTGCAAGTTTACATATGCACAGACATTTGACCATGGAAAGGATGCATCCTTTTTGGTTTCCAAACCTACCACGAAAGGCTACATTTATGCATGGAGCTATTAAAGGTTTATCTTTTGTTTCACAAACCTGAGCCTATAAAAAGACAAACTCATTTACCAGGGAAAGACCTTCTATGCAAAAAATCTAAAGTCTCCTTAGACATGCCAAATTGATTTCTTCATCTTCAGGCAAGAATATTAATTAAGCAGAGGTTATGTCCTAGCTTAAAAGCAGAGTGAGATTTATGAGAACAATCAGTTTCAGTTACAGGGGATTAATTTTAAGTGTATACTGTAGTCATAGGAGTGTATTATTTCCTTTCATGTCATTTGTTGCCTGATATTGGCACTCTGGAACAAGGGTATCTCAAGTAAACCTGGCTTCTGGTTGTATATCTGAATCCCATCCACACAACTACAGGCACCTGGTGAGGGGTCACATTCAGTTGAACATGCTCAGCTCTGGGCAGGTGACACCATGATTCAGTGGAGGCACCTCAAGGTTTTGTAGACGTCTCTGGCAGCGGAGCTGCGGCTCCAGGGAGAAGAGCAAATGCTGAGTGGCCAGAATGAGTCTCGTTTGCACTGGAGTGGTACATTTCTCACTTGGCTGCTTTACTGCTGTGCCACCCTCATTATTTCTGCTGTTGCTTTTTCTCCAGCTCTGAGCATAACAGGTACCTTGAAAAAGTGCTGTCAGAAAGGGTGAACTATTGTAAACCCGAATTCTTAGCTGAACAAAGCCAGGACAGCTCCACTGCAGCCATTCCACAGAGCTGAGCTGCTAGGAACAGGAAGACATAGGGACAGCAGAGGCTTTCTTTCAGACTTTCACACAGTTTGTGTGCTGACGTGAAGGAAGATAAATTTAGGATTGAGCCCTAGTTTCTGTGGATTGTGTTTTACAGGACAGAGAAAAACCAGGCTGTAGTTCACTGTTTCACTCACTTCACAAGAGACATAGGTATTGAATCATATTTTTCCTATCCCAAGATGCTTGTGTTTTTGCCTGCATGATGACCTTGCTTCAACAGAAAGAGTAGAAGGTGATCCCTGCTTCAATCTGTTCCACCACTAAGGCACTCCTGTGGGAAGTAGCAGATTGCAGCTCCCTCCCTTTTGAGAGAGGCTTCTTACTTGTTAAGTTGCTCTCTAAACAATGGATGAAACATAGACTGAAAGCTGCTGCTAGGGAGTTGTGTCTTTTCCTGTCCTCTAGGCTGCCAGTCTGTGTTGGGTACACCCACAAACTAAATACAGGATCTAGTCCATTGGGGAGCATGGGACTACTGGTTTTGCACCCAGGGAGGTACAAGTGGGAGATGCAGAGCTGAGCAAGATGGTCTGAGGACATCAGCCCAGGGCAAAGAAGCACACTGGGTACATTTACACATTTTCAGTGGCAGCTTTGGTGTACAGGGACTCTTATTGACTCTAAGTGATCAGGTGAGTCTTTTGGAGTCAGAGACCAAATAGCATCTAATTGTATTTTAGGAGCTGGGTCCTGCCCTGAGTCCCCAGCAGGTCATGTTCATGAACAGGTAAAGGAAATAGCACAATTTTCTCCCACACTGGCTAAGCCAGCATCCTTCATGGGAACTTATCCACCCCATATTTACTGGGGGACCACTGAAACTTGGGGTGTCTCAGTGTACTGACTACAGAGATTTACTCTGCTCTCTAGGGACAGGTAGATAGTTAGCAACTACAGGATTCAAGAAGAAAAACACCAGCTTGGGAAGAGATAAATCCTAGATGGCAACAAAGAGATTTGGAGACTGGAAATTCAGCAGCACTGAGAACATGTCACAAGTGCAAACCTTCCCAGCCTGGTGGCTGACTACTTGCCCAGCAGGTGTCTGATGGAGGCACTGAGCATTCTAATGCTTAGTCTGGCAACACATGAAATCCCAGATATCCCTTCTCTATTTCAACCAATAAATAACTGTGTTATACTTCAAAGCTGTGGATATCCTTACAGAATCTCTTTGTGCATAGCAAAAGGTGCCTGAACAAAGTGACCTAGAAAAGGAGGGTTACTGTTTCCTCTCTCCAGTAGGTAAACCCAGCATGACCAGTAGAAAGAAATCCACTTTCTTTGTTCTTGTTCTCCCTCTGAATTGTTGTCGTCTCTCCAGCTAATGAGAATGAAACACTTTCATTTTTATTTGTTGGTGTTGAAGTTTACCACAAAGGCATATGGGTAGAAAACACAGCCAAAGTTGTATTTCACCTGTACACAAGTGGAAAGTGATGTACGTAGTATATCACAGTGTGGGCTCTTTTTAAGGGCAACAATTGAGGTTTTAGTGAGAACCACAGCATAAGACTTTTTGAAGATATGGACCATTCTGGTAAGTGGAAAGTAAAGGCCTACTGGGCTAGTGCCTATGATGTCAAAAAGAGAAATCTGGTTAAGGTTTTGTGTTCTGTGTCTCAGAGTTTTGAGATCACTGAAAGGGTTCAAAGACAACAAGTTTGATTCCCCTTACCTAACATCTGAGCTTCACAGACATCTGCTCATAACCTAGTCAATACAGGATCTCCCAACAGTCAGCATGGACTCATCTTGTGATCTGCTTTTGCATCTGCTCTAGGCATGCCTATTGCCCCCCACTGGGTAAAATGGGGCTCTCCATTTAGTCAGGCATTCCTTTATATTTGGCACCAGAAAAGAGCAGTGTGCAAGAAGGGAGGAGTCATTGAGGCTGTGAAGTGAAATAAAATAAGGAGTTCTGGGTCCAACTTGAATGGAATTAACTTGTTTCACAGATGCCCTTATGGTGCTGGACTTTACTCTTGTGACCAACAAATCTGTGATTTGAACACAAATCAAAGTATTGATCAAACACAAACATTTTAGTTATTGCTGAGAAGTCCTTGCACAACATCAAGGTTTATGTTTATCACTCTGGTTCCCTCCAACAAGTTTATTGGGGTTGGTTGAGAACTTAGGAAGGGACATAGCCAGGACAGATGGCCCCAACTGATCAAATGTATATTCTGGATTGTCATATTAATCAATAAATTGGGCAGAGGGTATTCTTTTCAAAGTAGTCTTTGCTTGGAGACTGGCTGGACACTGGTCTGCTGGTGGGAGGTGGCAAGTGAAAGTATTTGCATCACATGTTCTTTGTTTTGTCTCTTTTTTTTTGTCTTATTAGATTATCTTGATCTTAAGATCTGAGTTTTTCTCACTCTGTTTCTTTCCCCCATCCTGCTGGTGAGGAGTGAGCAAGCAGATTGCAGGTACTTAGTTGCTGGAAAGGGTTAACATACCACAAAGGGCAGAAAAAGCCAGAGGTAGAGCAATTGCAGCAGGAAAAGAGTAACACCACGTTTTGAAAATTAGTTTGTGACATCTGAGGAGGGAAGTGGTAATTTACACCCCAGGGCCAGATGAGAGTGCCCATATGAAAGCTTAGCAGTGTTTCTCTCCACCCAGGCCTGCTGTAGGTGAATGCAGCAGAAGTGATCAGCTCTTTAACCTTTCCATATACCTGCCTGGTGTGAGGCTGTCCCAAAACAGAGCAGATGTGACCTGACCACAGGCATGTTCAGCATTGCTTATACGACGTGTATCTCCTCTGATGGGCTTCATCCTACAGCTCTGCCCTTCCCTCTCTGCTGCTTCCTCCCCACTCTGTGGCTCTGCTCCTGACCCCATAGCCCATAATGACCCTCCAGCCTGCAACTTTCTGCCCATGACATTCCCTGTACTTGCAGCCAAATCTTGCCCCACTGGCCAACACTGCACCAACATGTCTTCAGAACTTTCTCCCTTTTTTGGTTGCTATTATAATTTCCCACAGGTTTTTCCTCATGGTGTGGGAAAACACCTTGGTGTTTTCTGAACTTAGGCTAAACTTCCTTATGACTGCTTTAACTTCTTGTCTGGTTCTGTGTGATGTGAAGTGCTTAGGAGCTCTGGCTACTAAACCTGTTGTGCCAACACTTCTGCAGCTTGCTCTCGGTTCTCTGGCTCTCTTGTGGTCCTCCACTGAGGTGAAGCTGTGATAAATCAGATGTGATGGGTGCAGCCTCAGTGGCCAGATTTGGGAGCCTCTTTTTGTATAAAGTGCACTTGTGGAAAAGTGGCAGCCCATTGCTTCCAGATAAATGCAGATGAATATGGAAAGACCAAAGTGTGCTGCCCTCCCGTGCCTTGGGATGTGCTGAAGGACACGGCATTAACAAGTCTGCTCCTCGCCACGATAACATTTCTGAGCACGGAGCCAGCACTGGCACCCTCAATGTCTCCTTCCCCTACCTCCTCAGAGACAAATTGACCCTGCCTAAGTAAGAAAGGACTTTCCTAATCACATTAGGATCAGTTTAGATGGCAGAGAGGGTTACAAAATTAGAGCTTTTAAACCATTATCTCTTCTTAATGAACATCTGCGTTGATACAAGCCCACGGAGAGTTAAGGAAAGCTGAGCTATGTCTGATCTCATTACAGCTTTAAAAAACAAAGTATGTGATGGAGAGCTGGTTCATGGCTGCAAGAAAACCATCAGTCTTTTTATAAGTGGCAAGAAAGGGCTCTGCTCAAGCCCAGAGTGGCTATATTCTGATTCTTGATTTAAAAATAAAATGATCTTTGATGCTGCAATTCTCTTCCCAGGTCCCATATGCAAACTAATATAATACCTAGTCAAGTAATGTGTCTATAATTTTATATTATATGTGTCATGCCATAGTGTTTTAATCCTGTTGTCTGCATCTTCTTTGATGCAATAATTGTTGTAATATTTTACATAATCAGAATTAATATGTTGTATGGAGATGCCAGGGAGCGTGTCTGATCTGCTTGCTACAACAGCAATAACTGAAATGATATTGTTATTGCACTCAGAGGGAAACATGAACTCTGCAGAAAAACTGGACTGGATGAAATAGAGAATAGGATTGGATTTTGGGTAAAGTCACATAGACACCTGTGGTCAGGAGTTTTACTGTCCAACATGTTTTTCTTAAAAACAGTAGATGGGAACTGTTCACATATTTCTTAGAGTCACAGGATTGTTTAAATTGAAGAGACTTTTAAGATCAAGTCCACCTGTTAACCCAGCACTGCCAAGACCACCATGAAAGCATATCTCTAACCACTTCTACATCTCTTTTAAATACCTCCAGAGATGGTGACCCAACCACTTCCCTGGGCAGCCTGTTCCAATGCTTGACTACCTTTTTAGGACAGAAATTCTTCCTTCCAATCCAAACCTACCGTGACACAATTTGAAGCCATTTCTTCTTGTTCTGTCTCATGTTACCTGGGAGAAGAGACTGACCTCCAACCTGGCTCCACCCTCCTTTCAGGCAGTTGTGGAGAGGGATGAAGTCTCCCCTGAGCCTCCTTTTCTTCAGGCTGAACTGCCCCATCTCCCTCAGACCCTCCTCATAAGCCCTGTGCTCCAGACCCCTCCCCAGCTCCAGGGCCCTTCTCTGGACATGCTCCAGCACCTCAATGTCCCTCTTATACTGAGGGGTCCAGAACTGAACACAGGATTCAAGGTGCAGCTTCACCAGTGCTGCGTACAGGAGTATGATCATGGCTTAACATAAATTAGAAAGAAAATAAGACTTCCTGTTGGTTTATCAAAGTATAATTTACTGTTAAAAATCACCGTCCTTTTATGCAAATATGTACATATGAAAATAAAACTCCTGGTCATCCACACACCTGAACAATCAGTTCTCTCCCTGGTTCTCTTTGCACTGCCCTAGCTACATCTCTCCAATATGAAATTGCTGTGGCAAGAGCTAACCCTAACCAGCTGAAGAAGTATTTGTATTTAACTTCAGGAAAGAGGTTACTTCCCATCCCTCTTTTATTTATACATAACCCACCAGTCTTAGATGTTGGTACTGTGCAAACACCACTTCTACAACACATTTATGTTGACGTGTGTAAAGGCATATGTGCTGCACACACACACACACATCTCCTTCTTTCCTCCAATTTGGCAGAAAACTAAGTCTAATTTTGAAATGTCACACCTCACATATAATCCCCCAAAAGATTTTGCAATGCAGCTCCCTTCAGCAATCTGGTTCACAGCACATCCCTAAAGCCAGTAATACTGGTAACAGCCTGAGATGGGAGAGCAAAATCTTTTTAAGCCAGCCTCACCACTGAAGTCTTTTATGAAACTACTCTCTCCATCTACAGACATTAAATTGCTACCTAGCTTTTGGCCTCATTAAATTCCAGATAATTAATCCCCAAGTACTAGATATTCACTCTGCCCCAAGACACTTGGACAGGTTTTCTTAGCAGTGGCCCTGAAATGATTATTTCCCGCTCTCAGTGCTGAACATGCTGTCTCAAGCAGTTTGATGCATGCCCATTAACAGCACACCACTTGGCTGTACTAAGAGCAAGAAAAAGACAGGAGAAAAGCACAAGCCTTGCAGTATCAACTTTTCTGTGAATTTGGGTGATGAGAAAAATGCAGATTTGTCTACTTCCAGGAGAATTACCCTGTTGCTCTCCAGGGAGCTCAGTTTGCAAAATGGCCAAAGAGCCAGGCTGAGCTCCAGAGCTGCTGCCATGCACCTCTCATGCCTTGGGACTGTTACCTGCCCATCCATAGGGGAGGGAACAAAACCCAGTTCCTACATTTTGGCATTGAAACTATCTCCCACTTGGACTGTTCATTATTCAGTTATGATTAAAAAGTGGATAAAACCTCTAGGAAATGAGCACAATATTCTCCCAGTTGTTCAAAAGAAACATTAAACTTTGCTGCAATTTAATCCTAAATAAATTCTACCACAGACTTAATTCAATCAAAACTTGTTTCTTCCTCTTAAATAATCAGCAGAAGACATTTGCTGTAGGTCTTCCCTGCATGACCAGCAGCAGCAGAGGCACAGCTGGAAGGCAGCATCCCACAGGCACTGTCCAAGCACTGCCCTTGAAGACAAACAGAGACATCTTGCATGAAATTTGCACTTTTGTCCTCAGGCACTCACAGTGTCTCCATTTCTTTTTCTATTTTGTATAACAAGTTTAGTACAATCTTGAGATGATGCAGCACAGACTTGAAAGTAACTTCCTTAATTAATTTTCTAGATTGTTTGGGCTAGCAAAACAGCCCTGAGAGAAGCTGGGATGTTCTCACAAAGCCCATGGACTTAGGGGTGAGATTAGGAATAGTGTTTTTGTCCTTCAAAGGACACCTTTTCCTCACTATAAATGCTATCAGCTTACATTTACTTTTCTTCTTTTTTCAACACTGTATTGCTGTTTGTTGTATGAACAGGTGCCTGGACTGATTATCTCCAAAACCAGAATAATTAATGGCTTCCTGTAACTTCATCATCAAATGTATTTTGATCAGCTTCAAAAAACCCCCCTTCTTTCAGCTACTGGTAGGTGTGAACCTCTAAGTGCTGAGCCCGTGAGACTTTCTCTGACTTCAGAAGAGAGGTTTAATCTCTCATTCCACAGGATTACTGAGAACATCTTAACGACAAGAGACTGGAGTTTTCTCTTTTCTGTGTCGCAGATCTTGCTTTAACCTCACAAAGGCCTTGGTTTTTCCAGCTCTAAAATGGAGCTGACAATATTTATAAGCTGACTGGGAGTTTCTACTTGAGGGACATTTTATGGAAGCCTAGCTATTTGCCAAAGACAAGCACGGTATTTTCCAGATCAATGAGCCATGGACTCTATACTGCAGGTAGAAAAAAAAGGTACAAGAATATCTAGTCCCAGTCCCCTGAAACAGGAGCTTCAATACTTAATTAGCACAGAAGTAGCACTAAGGCATTTTAATTCTGCCAGGCTGGTAAGGCCAGGGCGACGGGAGCAGAAAGCCCCCAGCTGATCCCCATGGTATTGGGTGGCCAGGGCTGCTTCAGGAACCTGCAGGAGCAGATTTTCTGCAGGGACAGTGCTCTCTGCCCTCTCCTGGGTGGGGAACCAGCTGGATGGGTCAGGAGGTGACTGGGGGAAAAGTAAAGGAGCAATGTGGCAAACGGGGCAGGGGCAGAAAGCTGCAGCTCCCTGGGAAAGCAGTGGGGAGAGCTGGGACTCTGCTGTGGGGTGAGTGGTGTGTGCAGACACTACTGGCTCTTACAGAGTGCTGAAGCATCAGTCAGGAGGTTTGCAAGCTGGGGTGACTTTCACAAAGCCTCAGAGGGCAGAACGTGCTGATCCAGCAGTCAAGATGAGCTGTAACTGCACCTGCAAAAGCTGGTAGGGAGAAGAGCGCAGGGGAAAAAAGGGGCTGTGGGGGGAGCAGGCTGATGTAGTAAACACCAAGGGAATTTAAGTTGACTGCAAAGCTATACCAAGTTGATACAAACCTTCCTGCTATTTTGTTAGCATTCCAGAAGAAGAAAACACTGAACAATGCCTTCCCAGCTTTGCCAAAGCCTTCCAAAGTAATCAAATATAGCCTTTTTTTTTTTCTGCTGACAGTACAATTTCTAAAAATATCATATTTTGCCCATAGACATGTGATCTCTATTGACTAAAGTCATTGTGTTCAAACCAGAGGACTTTCTAAAAGACATCTGGGAGCTGAAGTTATGGCCTTGATCTCCTGAGTAAGGATCTTGATTTTGTATTTGTGCAGCTAGCCTGGTTAGGTTGCCATAAGAGCCTCTTCTAGCTTTAAAGGATGTGAATTTATGTCAGCAACGCAAGAAAATGTCACTGTACCCTCACCAAAACTTCACCTTGTTTTATGTCAGTGAAATTTCAAATAGAAGCAGAAATGGCAGAGCCATTTAACTTGTGCAATTTCCATTTCATCCAGGGAGTTACTGCAGAAGGAACACTAGAAGGACCACCCTGTTCCTAGATCATGATGGGTGCAAATTCCTTCCTAATTAATATTTGTTAGTGTGTATGTATTACTTAACCCAGGTCTGAAACACAGAAATGTGCTGCTCACGGTAATCACCTCCTCTCCTCTAATCATGACAGGCCAGCAGCTTTATGAAAGCCTTTGGTACCTGCTCTGTCTACAGAGGAGTTGATTTATGGTTCTCTTAATGAATATTCTTCTATTACATATTGATTTTCTGCATGTTTAATAGTTTAACTTTGAAATTATGTGAAGGCCATAACTACATTAAGCCCATGCAAACAGCAAAACGCCCTGACATAATAAAGCAAAAAATTGCTGCTGACCTGCAGCTGGTGCATTCTCCCTCCGAGAGCTGCCTAAGCATCATAGCCAAATGTTCTCTCAAATAATATTTCTCAAAGGTGAGCTCGTAAGCGAGTTAATTAAATATCAAATTGGTTATTGTGAGTGCATTTACTGGGCATGAAAAAATAATGCATCTCTGACATTTCCCTCTGTAAATATGTTTTAAATCATTTGCTGGTAGCTTATTGCCATACTGCAAAATTAAGGCAAATGGATATATTTTGGGTGCTATAAGGCAGCTGTTTCATGGTAATTAAATAACACCAATAGATTATGCTTAGATAAAAATTCAGGAAAATCAGAAGCAACACATAAAGGTATGGCATTTATTGGTTCCCTGGCCACAAGGGCAGCACAGAGCAAGGAGGGGGCTTCTTCACCTTAGGGACAGGGTGTCAGGGGTAAACCCATCAAAACAAAAGGCTTCCTGCTCTTGCACCTCTCTTTGCTTTACAGCTGGGGCAACCTTCTCCCATTTGGAGATTTGGCCATGACACTGTATTGCATCCCAGTCAGCCTTAGCCATATCTTGCACACTGAAAGTGAGGATAATGCATGAAAAAAACATCACATGGAGCTGCAACAGCCTCACTCCTCATTTGCTATGGTGACAGGTATCAGGAAAACTAAGTTCCCTGGTAAGTCAGAGGAAGATCTTGCCTTTGACTGTGTAGTACATGTACATCTACTATTGCCTGATATGCCCTCCATTCTTGTTTGGCCCTGTCCTAAGGCAGTGCACAGCACACCCAGGTGAGGACTTCCTGAAGATCACTGAGCTGATGATTTTTTTTTATTTTCCATTTGATATTTGGACATATTGTATGAGAATTAACTCCCCTTCCCATAATTAAAGCCCAGAGACTGGGTGGCTGCACTGCAGACACAGACTTCTTCAGATCTGGCAATTCACGATACTTAGGACTGAACAAGACACAGTCTTATCACTATGGTGCACAGGGAACTACCAAGGAAACCCAACATGCTGAAGACCATTTTTGTTTATTGGTGAAGATAAGGCTGGTGAATACTTCCACACATTTGTTTTTTAAATCAAGTAATTGGTGTGGTGAAGCCTAGATGATTTACGATTGAGCTCTCCAGGGTCTTGCCTTTACCAGGGAAAACCACAGAGGTTGCTGCACTGACACACACATCTCCAAAGCACAACCTTCAGCTATGATCTAGGTGGCCGAATTTTACTCAGGTTGGAAGCTGAAAGAAAAAGGTGCCAACTTTGCTGGTTTTGTTAGGGGAAAAAGTCAAGTTGTTGGCACAGATCTGCCCCCAGATCCTACTGCACAACGACAAGAGAGGTTAGGGAGATGTGAGTGCCTTGTGGCATCTACTTTAGACCCTCATTTTCTGTCCATCTCTGCCTCCTCCCACAGTGCCAGGCTCAGGGGGCATCCTCTGCCTCCCTCCTGAAGCTGGGCACACTGCACAATGCTGAGGTGGCATGATTGCTTCTTTCCTCCTCAGTGGTGGCTGCATATTAACCGTGGATTAATGAGCCCTCTAAGTATTACTTAGTGCTCCTAAGATGCTTTATATTTTCTACTTACATTGTAATAATCATTAAGGGACTAAGGTAAAAAAAAATAAGCTTAGATGGCTACAGTTAAGCTTCAGCATCCTCATTTTGTTTCTTACCTATTTACAGCAGTGAGCTCAGTAGGGCATGTCCTTTGGCCTTACTGACACCAAAAAGATTGGCAGCTTCACAGTATTTATGCAACAGCATCAGTTTGGCAGATGGGCCCTCTGCACACACAATGAAAGGTAACCTACACTGGTGATTTAGCTGTTTTGGCCTCCACCCCACACCACTTAACTGATGTCAGGGAATATTGTCCCTCACTAATTTACAGAGACAAACCAAAGACACAGATTCCTGCAGAGCATCCCAGCTAGATGATGGCTCCTGCAGCTCCAGCAGCATGATGGAGTGCTGCAGCACATGGATAGGCCCATCAGGTTTGGAGAGAGATAGACCACAAGGCCTTGGCAGGATGCTGTGTTGAACAGATCCTGTCTCCTGCAGGGCTTATTAGTTCAGACACAGCACCCACCTGATGCATCTGTTATCCCCTGGGCTCAGCCTGGCTCCTATCCAGCCTCTGCTGCATTTCTGCCCCATCTATTCTTGCACCCCAGCTCCAAGACGTAGAGGGGCAGGAGACAGACAGCCTGCCAGGGCTGTTGGTGTGCCCAAAGGCTCTGTTTGTACATGGAGGGGAAAGGCAGTTTTGGGTACAGACAAAAGCACAGCAAACTCTCTGTCACTGTTCCCTGTGACCTGGGCTCAGAGCATTGGGCCAGTCAGCCCTGAGAGCTCTCCAGGGAGCTCAGACTGATTTTGCCCATCAACTCAGGAACAGATGGATGGGTCTTGGGGTGGTCTTGGTGGTGCCCACCAAGATGTGGGGTTGTTCCCCACCAGGGAAACTAATTACCCACAAAACCCAGACCTAAGTTGTAGGACTTCTTGGCTGCAGAGGGGTAGACTTTTGCTCAACATCTAACACCCAGCTAATTTGCAAGTACCAGGTGGCACAGGTCTTCCTGGAGCACCTGAGTTGTAATTATGGGCCATCCAGGACTGAAGGATGTGTGTGTGACTTGCTTGTAGAGATCCACTCTGTGATTTGCCAACCCACTGTGTGACTTGCCTGTAGAGAGCCTCAAGGTCCTTTTCCACAACAAACCCCTCAGAAGCTACTTGATCTGCAAGTTTCTTCTAAAAGCCAAGAAGCAAAAGTTACTATTACAAAAAATGCTGAAAGGCTGCTTTTGGCAGATTTTACCTGTGAGTGAGCAATGAAAAGGTTTTCCCTTTCCCAAACATCTGCTTCATCAGACTGAGTTCTCTTGCTACGGGCTGTTCATTGGCTGCTGGCAATTTGAAGTTGCTTTAGTTAAAGCAGCAAATAAGCAAAATACCCAGACACAGCCTGGATTTATCTGTGAACTAGGATGTTCTTTTCTAATCGCTGGTTTATTATTAAAAAATCATTAAAAGCTTAAAAAATATTAAGAGATACCAGTAAGCCCATGTTTAGCTGCAAGTATAAATTATCTCCGGTGGCCTTGTGAAGCTTCTGGAGATTAAGCTGCTTTCAGATCTGTTTTCTGATAGTGCCTTTATCTTTTACCAACAGCCTGAAACAAAATTCAATCTTTATAATCAGTTATTTACAAATCAGTGGTTATGTTTGTGCAACCATTCACGACCTTAATATTTTTGAGTCTCTTTTTTGAAATATTTTCTATGGTAGAAGAAACTCAGTAAAAGTTTCCTTTTCTTTTAAAGCTGTATCATTCCCCATGTGATTTAAACCCTTGAGATTCCAGGCAGGAACAGTAATTAGACAATGAGTTTCAGTTTGGCTGTATGGGGAGAACCAGAAGAAGCAATGGTGAATTACTGCAAGCATTTACATCTGTTTTCTTGACACAGTTTGAATCTTGACCTGGGCATAGCCACGAATTGTCTGCAGGTAGACACGTACCTATTTGTAAGGAATGTGCTCCTGCTGCATTGTTGCCTTCTTTGAGTTTGCTGAGGCTGCATGTGGCTGTGAAAAATTTGTAATTTCAGCCACTCCCTGAAGCACAAATAGTGAGAAGTTTAAGCCTGAGTCAATGTCTTGAGAGAAATATTGTATATGGGACACTGCTTTGCTCAGTGGGTAAAGACATCCCCAAAAAGCATTTGCCAGAATGATGACAGGGGAGCCAGACAATACCCTGACAACATCACAACTATTTCCTAGGAATGTGAGGAGAGAAAATAAGATGTGAATGTATCTCCCAAGCCCACAAACCTGAAACAAAACATTTTTGAAGGACCTGTTTCTTGGGCTCCTGTCAGATATCTTATGGTGAAGCTGTTATGATGGGCTGGGACATTCCTGATTCCAGGACCAACACAGCTTCTGCCAAGGCAGCAAAGGAGAGCATGTACCTGCATTTCAACTGTCTCTCTAGTCTGACATACAAATGCAAACTATTTTACTATTTTAATAAACCCACAAAAGCCTCTGAAATGGGTTGGGAGTGGCCTGGAGGACCAAGCTTTGTTTCCCCCTCTGCTGCTGCTGCACCAGGGCTATGACAGCTTTTAAAGAACCAACAAAGTCATGGGGAATGGCAATATTTCACTCCAACAAAACCCAGGTCACCCACAGACTTCCATACTGCAAAACATGAGCTTGCCTAAAAAGGCTGGGAAAAATCAGCATTTCCTCACCTCTAGTGATGCTATCTCATCCTAAGTCACCAAAATCTGTGTTACACCTCTGACTTTCAGTGATCAAAGACAAAGAGAAAAAGACTCTATTGAGCCTGTGAGCAGACCCAGAACCCAGGCAGGGAACAGAAACTACACTACCTAAGTAACCTGTTTGCTGTGTGCCTCTTTGCACAGCGAATTAACACAGCTTGCACGTCCAAAAGCGAGTCTGAAGCATAAGGGATTCTGCCATAGGGGGAAAGTAATCATGAAGCAGTTAATTGAATAAGCCCACGAATTTTTTTTTTCTGCTGGAAGCCATCCCATAAGGAGAATGAGAGGAAGATTTGTCCAAGTGGATTATTTTCTCCATGTGACTTGCTCCATATTATTTTCTCAGCACTCTTTAGGAACATGTTTACACTTGTGCCATGGTGCAAAGTCTTTTCTGGTAGATGTTGAACAATTTGTCTTCTCATTGTCAGAATTTATTTAGCATTGCTTGTAATTACAAACAAGGGTTCTTGTCCCAAAGCATATTTTGTCTTACTCATGTCTTACTCTCTTTTGCTGTCCCTCATCTGCCACAGTGACCTCCTTTCCAGTCTAGACTGATTTTAATTAGCTGGTGATGTCTCTGGGCTTTGGACCACCATGAGGATTTGCATTTCTGATGAGTTTAAATTACCAGACACTTGTGTAACTGGCATAGCTCCATACTTTTTCATTGGTGTCAGTCTCCTGTGCTGAACCTTGGATTCTCAAGAGCATCCCACATGACTTTCTGTCTGCCTTCTTTGCTCTGATATGACTTCAGTTTGGTCATTGTTGAGGTAAATATTCAAAGATTGCTCTCAACACCCTTACATTGCTACACCTGCCTGTTAACACCTAGTTCTCTTTTAATAGAGTATTGCAGGGTCAGAACAATTCAGGTAGGAAAGGAGTTCTGGGCAGTTCTGGATGCAATCTCAGAAATTGCACCACAGCTGGTTTACAGTCCTGCTAACACAGCTCAGGATGAGGCTGCTCTTTGCCCCCGGGGTACATTGCTGGCTCATGTTCAGCTTATCCATCAGGTAGGTGCCCTTTGTCCCTCTGTCTTGCCTGGAAAAGGTAATAAAATCCATGCTTTATTCACTCACTTTGCCTGAAATTCTCTGCTGTCAACTAGTCCAACAAGTAATTCCCTACTTTTTTCCTGGTGATGAGTTCCTTCTAGTAGAAATGAATTGAAAGCTCTTAGCATGCAGTTATGTTGCCAGACCTTTTTTTGCTATATCTGAAATCTCCCTAAAAGCTTTCTTTTGTGGAGTGGAAAGAAAATTATCTTGCCCCAACCTGTGTTAAACAGTGAATATAATATTTGGTGTTACTGTGCCCAAACGTCTTAAGGAGATAACTATCCTGCTTGGTTTTCCTTTTGCATGAGTCAAAGGAACAGTAGGGTATCAGAGGGGTTTATTTAATTTAACTTCAGCTAGACAAAAATGGCATATCCATCCCAAACTAGTCTTCCAGCTTCCTTCATTGCTGGTGGCAAGAGAAACAGTCTTTCTTTGAGAACAAAGAATGTCACTGATCCTACACTCCTGAGGATGTTGCACCACAGAGAGAACCTCAGCTCTCAGGCAGAAAAAGCAGGGAACTCACAGTACTGCCCTCCTTTTACAAGGAAAGCCTGCATTTCCCTGGGCTCCCCTGCCCTGTGGTGTGCCTTTTCATACAGGGGGGTCCAACCAGCATAAATAGCACATCCCTGTGTGCAACCAAGTGTCCTCAGCTGAGTAGACTGCAATGCAGCACTCAGACATCCCTACTGAGGAGGAGGATGTCTTCAGTCTGCCCTGAACCCTTGAAAAGAGGTGGGCAAGTCTGCTGAACTCCAGCAGGTTTTTCATATGGTTCTTTGCTGGATGGAGTTTGATAATTTTCAGAATAAGTATGTCTGAGTGTCTGATCCTGCAAAACATCCATATCTTTCCATCTGTGCATGTGCTTGACACTGAGCCCCTGAGAGCTCCTCCTGAGGCCGGGGTACTGCCAGGATCACCCCACTTGCCGCCATCCTGCTGCTCCCATTTCAGCCTCTCATTTTCACAAAGCCTGAAGGTGACTATCCCCTTACCCCAGCTGCCCTATGCAATCCCTGTCTGGTGGTCATTTACTCCATTTCTAGGCTTATTACTTTGCTTATTTTCCACATGGTGGTTTCCAGGAGTGGAAGAACATTTTCATCCTCTGCTAATGTGGTTTTCTGCTCTGTAGCATCCGCCTCCTTGCTCATCTATAGCATTTGTGTTCAGCACAAGGAGATGTTACCAATTTAATATTTTTTCTGTCTTATTTATGCTCCATTTCTCTGTTTCTCTTTACATTTCAGCTGGCATTTGAAGTGAGTGTGTGATCTTGTGTTTAAAATATTCACAAGGACCTGTGTCTCTTCTCAGCAATGCATTTACTAGGAGTTGATGGGCACTTCATCAGCTACTCTAAACCCTAATATTTCCATGTATGAAATACTAAGGCTGTTCAAATGATTTATTTTTTACTGAGAAGAGAAGAAGGGTTTCAGTTTGGATCAGTTTAGAATGAAATTACTCTGAAAGAAAAGACTAGAACCTAAAGCACTGCATCTGGTATGGAAATAGGTGGTTAATTTCCTCCCAAAGTTGTTTCAAGTATTTCTGTCTTTTAAAAAAAGAACACCAAAATAAACACACGAAGTACTCAGAGGTCTCTGCTGTTCTCCTCCAGTGATGCTTTCATGGTACTGCTGAGACGAGAGGGGAGAGCTAAAGATAAATCCATTAATGTTATATAAGATGCTCTGAAATGCCTCTAAATAAATAAAAGTACTTCAAATTGTACACTGCAAACGTGTCAGGAAATGTATTGGCAATGCCAAGATGCTCTTCCCTCTTTGGAGAATGCTGTGGGAGAGCTGAGCAGAAGCACTGCAGGTGGTTATTAGCAGCAGGTCACCCAGAGCAATTTTCAGGAAGTCTCCCTGCACAAGTGAAATTTTTCCATTCAGCACAGCCCTCAACAATCCCAAGGTGTAAGAGTTTTGTGTGAGGTTCTGAAAAACAGCTGAGCCCTGCCCTGTCCAGCTGCTTGCCCTGGCGGTGTGGAAGCAGAAGGGACTACTGTGGCACACGAAACTGCCAGCTTTAATCTCTGCTGAAAGTGGATTTGCTTTGCCACACCAAAGCACAGGGCAGATACTCTCTTTTGAGAGCTGGTGGGATCATTTCCATGTCTCACCATGCTGGGTGGACAACAAGGGCTGTGGCTTCTTCAGCTGGACCTGTTTGCTCGAGCTGCATGCCAGCACAGGATGGGAATTAGGTTTTCCAGGCATGTGAAGCCCTTGGCTTCTTTGCCAGCAGCGTCCACGGCTGGTGACACAATGTTTCACTGCTTTTTGTAGCTCTCTTGGTCTTGCCATGATCGTGTTAAAGTGAAACTTCAACTGTCAATAGCGAAATTGTTGACATCAAGGATTGAATGATTGTGATTTCTTCTGAAATAGCTTGGAGGAAAATAAGACATCCGAAGCTGCAGTGAAGTTAGTCATGCTTTCTTTTCAGCAGGAGCAAGAAAAGCCCCAAATTAGGTTTTTGAATGACAGATGAGGAGAATCTTTTGCTTTAAGACTTTGGTACAGCAGGGATGGGAAGCATGAAAAAGAGCAAGAGCAGAGAAAAAAAGATGCTTAACGAAGAGAGGCAAGCTATGGAAAGAAAGAAAAGGAATGCAGTCTGATAAAGTGTTTGATGGCTGAACATCCATGCTTTTTATTTCCAAATACACCACATGCATACAGAGGTGGGCTGGGAAGTTGCTGTCATGTCCAGCTAGAGCCAAGCAGCTTCCCCTAGCTCCATCAGAAATTGAAGTGGCTCAGCTCTGCTCAGTTCTGCTGCCAAACTCACAGCAAGAGCAGGCCCAGTGTATTGCCTAAACCTTGTTCAGCTCTCCAAAGGAATTCCCTCCTTTTTGGTGGCTCATGTGCTGCCTGACATCCACCTCCAGGGGCTCCAAAGGGAACCATGGCTCTGTAGCATTCTGTGCCATGCCGTGTGTGCCAGTGCCAATGCCACAAGAGGTGCCAAGGGCAGCCCACCGTGTCATTGCTCCCGTGGTCACCATGCCAGGGGAGCAGCAGACCTCCACACCCCAGCCCCATGCAGCCAGGAGAGCGTGGCTGTGTCCTCTCTTGCTCCTCACTTCCCCACTCAGTTCCCACTAAAGCTGCATCAAGACTGTCTTCCCCCACTGCCACCCTGTGAAATTGTGGCAGGATTTATTTTTTCTCTCTTGTGCACTCAGTTGAGGGATGCCAATTTCCTGTTACGAGGGAAAGACTTTGGAGGTGCCAAAAGAAACACAAAGTCTCAACTCTGAGCAGGCAGAACAAGAATTTGGGCTTTTAAGCAGTGTAGGAAGCACCAAAGTCCCAGGAAGGCAGGGCACAGACACAGCAGCTCCTCTCCCTCATTTTACCAGAGCTCTTAGCATCCAGTGCACTACCTTTAAACTCAATTTCTTGCATTACTTAAGAACCTCAGATTGTTCCTGAGAAAAAAATTAAGCTTTTAAATGTCACCCAGCGACATATGCTGGGATTTCTTTGATACCAGGTGAGAACCTTAATGGTTAAACAAAAAATCGTACTTCCTGTGAATTCTGACTTTGAGGCAAAATTCATAGTGTCTGGGAACCTGACTGAGGACATTTTAGCACCTGGGACTTGCAGGACCACATTCAGTGTGACTTTGATCTGCTGGGAAGCAGACTGAGACCTTGCCACTGATTTCATGTAATCAATGTGTTTGTGTTAAACCTTGTGTTAAAACACCCCTTTTTCCCCTGCACCCTCTGTGTTAGTCACAGCAATTCCTTTGGGATAGTATTTCTCCAGAGAGAGTTACCTGGGCTATTATGTCTAACCCGAAGGGCTGCACTGAGAAATTCCTGATATACTGAGCTGTATCAGAATGGGTGGATTAAAAAGTAATATGTGGCAGTGTCTGAGGGCTACTCCTCACCCTGCTGTCAAACTCCCTGTCAAGGGAAGAGACATTTCTCTAATATTAAAATAACTGTCTGCCACTGATAACATCTGACTTCAAATGTCCTGCAATCAGGTGAGATTTAATATAGAATCAGAGAATCCTTGAATAGTTTGAGTTGGAAGGGACCTTTTAAAGGCCATCTACTTCAGCCCCACAGCAATGAGTAGGGACATCTTCAACAAGATCAGGCTGCTCAGAGCCCTGTCCAACCTGACCTTGAACGTTTCCAGGTCCAGTGCATAAAACACCTCTCTGGGAAAACTGCCAGTGTTTCACCACTCTTATAATAAAAAAAAACTTCTTTGTTATATCTAATCTAAATTGATCCTACTTCAATTTGAAACGTTACCCCTTGTGCTATTGCCTCAAATTCACTCTCAAAATCAAATGTGGGTAGGAAAGGACTCAGCACTTGCCTACTGTATCCCACCTCCAGAGCTGTAGCACAACACACAGGACAATTAACAATGGTAATTAACTTCCCACAGTGGGTTTGGGCTGGGAGGTGAGGGGAAGGAAGCCCCAGCCTATTAACCCAGAAAATTCTGAGGTGGGGGCTCTTTCCCTCCCTCTTCCAAGGAGACACAGTGGTTGTTACTCTGTGAGATCACACAGAAGCTCTGAGCTGTCCTGTTTGCAGCGTGCTTGGAGTGAAGCCCGTGCTGCCCTTTGCCGTAGCCCACGGTCGTGCAGGTGAAGGGATCTGCAGGCTAAAGGATAATGGCTTGCTGGAGAGAGCCTTCCTGGGGCCAGGGAGCAGCAGTGAATGGAGAGCCCCTGGGGAGAGATGCCTGAGCATCTTGTGCCTCCCGTCTGCAGGGCACAGTCAAAGTCACATCTCAGGCCAGACAGAGGCTCCTGGGGTGATCAGGGTCAACTGGAATCCCTTCAAACAGAGGCAGGGCTGAAGGAGGGGTGACAAAGCCCTGCCTGCTGCTGTCTATATCCCTACAAAAGGGTTTAAAATCTGAGGTATGCTCTGTGTTAGCCCAGTGCTCACACAGATGGGGTGGGAAACGCACCCTGCCAGGAGCCTGGGTTTGCAGGTAGCATTTTACAGTCCTCTCACCGCAGCTGTCACAGTCCTGCTGGATGTTGGGGCCAAATGCCACTTTGTCCCCAAATCACAGCCCTGCATGGGAGATTTGAGGTTGTCTGGGCTGAGACAGTGGCACCTGGGGGTTGTTAGCAGCAGGTTTCATAGTTGCTCTCCTCCCTTGCACCAAATAAATAGATCTCATGGGGGTGTAATGCACCCTAGCACTTTAATCCTCCTGGGGATGAAGTGGATTACAAGGCTATTTGGCTGGCCACTGGGTGCAGGGTCGAACTGTTATAACAGGATTCAAATCCCTTCCCTAAGTCAGAGCAGATTGTTCCTTTAAAAACTAGCTGAAAGACAACTTGCACTTATAAACTGTGTTACAACCCTTTTAGAATATAAGATCGAACTATTTTATGACCTCGTTTGAATATTCTTTTTTTTCCTTGAAGTCCTACAGAAGTGGAGATTGGTATTTTTTAAAAGAATATTGTAAACACATTTTTTTATTATTTAAAAGAACAGTTTTCTCACTCCCAGAAGAGTTAAAAATTGTGTGTAAAAAGCTAGTAACTCATTGAATGAAGAAGATCTGTTTTACTCAGCCATATGCAGCATCTCATGAAGCGTCATGAGCAAGGAGCAGTCTGGAATGTGATTGCACTGCTGTCCCCTGCCATGAGGCTGGCTATCAGGACAGAGACTGATGCTAAAGAGTGAGGAAACACCCCCCCTCTCCCCAGCTTTGCCTTCTTTCCAGTTTGCAATGCTGAGGAGAATTGTTATTGACAGGGGGCAAATGTACAGGAATTCACTGAGTTTCACCTCTGCAGGATCAGAAAACCCTGCCCATTTCTTCCATGCAAATGGAGGACCTTTAAACTTTCTCAGCATGCTGGGACCTGCAGCCAGCAGCGTGTGTTGCTCCTTTAATCGGTGTGGCTTTGGAGGGAGCAGCCACTTGGCTAGAGAGCTCTGTTGCCTGGCTGTGCCTCTCCAAGGGAAGATGTCAGGTTGACCACATGCTTGAAAGAAGGCAGGTTACAAAGTAATGGATATGATATGATTGAGGATGAAGGTGACCTATAGAAGTGTGGTAAATAAGTGGTTTTCTCTGCTTGGCAAGTGAATTTTGATCCCAGCATAGAACTGTGCTTTGAGATGCTGCTATGTCTGGGAAAGCTTTGTAGGAGGACAAAGAGCAGAAAGTGGCAAGAAGCACAAAGGCTCCGAAACAAACACCCCCTCCCATTTATACTCCTGACAAACCGACAAAACAGAGGGGGAGAGCTGTAAAATTGTCTTTCCTTCTTAAAGTCACCCATGTCAGCCTTTTGAGTGCAGGGAAAATAGCAGCAGATCAATACAGGTGTTTGTGCTGACACTTTTACCATCTTGCCCTTTAAGAAACACAAAAATGTTCATCAGCCTTCCCAATTAATGAGCCTTTCAGTGGGAAGAAATACATGGGTTTCTCTCTAAGTGTGTGCTTCTCTACCAACCTCTGGATCTCTCCTAAAAGAAGATATAAGTGACAAGCTCTGGTCATTGTCAGAGGTCCAGGCTGTGATGATGATGATGACAGCATTCTGGCATAACTTAACAGGAGTGCCCCCTTGGTCTGGCTGCGGGTCTGTGGCAGCAGACGCTGGTGCATCCTTCCCTGGAGGGTACCAGGTCTCTCCTGTCCTCTGCTGCTCACTGAGTGCTTTCTGCAATGCCACACCTCTGACATGCATACATGATCACCAGCCACGGATCCTCCTGTGTGGGCTGAATCCCACTACCAACCCTGAGCACTCCCCTGGGTGGAAGGAGTGAAAATGGAGGTGCTGCAGCAATTGGCTTTAATGAAGTTATGTGTGTAGGCACTGATTGAAGACCTGGCCTGTGTGGAGGATGTCAATGTGCATAATCACACCAGAGTGTGATGCCTGTCATTTATCATTTGCACCAATCAGCCAGGAGTCCCCTTGCACCAGCACTGTGGAGATAAGAATAAAGTAATCCCTTTGCAAAGGGCTTACAATTTTGGAGTGAGCACAAACATTTAAGCCTTGAAGAAAAGGGAGAGAAATGACATTGCTCCCAGCCCTTGTTTCCTAGCAGGTTTGTATTCATCGACCGCGAACCTTAATAAAGTTTTCACTCCACTTGTCAATTGTTAAGATAGACTTGGGGGCTGTCAACAAAATGTTACAGTTGAAAAGACCCAGCTAGAAATAATAGACTAAGAAACATCAAAGTAGTCATAATACTGTAAACCACCACAAGGAATACATTTAGCCCTTTCACATTTCGTGGTTCCTTAGAGACCTTAGAGAGCAACAACAGCCTCCCTGTGCATCTCTGAGGGAGAAATGGACACCCTGAGCAGCAGGTTCACCTGGCCTGACTCTGACACCAGGTTTTGGATAAGGTGCCTTGCTTGCCTAGAGCCAACAGGCTCCACTTGGCCCACAGGCTGCTATGGGTGAACAACTGTTTGTGTCATGCTGGGCACAAAGGGATCTGATGCCCACATCTCCTCTGGATGCTGCCACAAAGTGGTGATCGTTACACAGCTGGAGGGAAGCTGAACACCTGGGGAACCCATCAGAGCTAAAGCCCACCATATTTACGTGAGCTGGGTAACCTGGGAGCACTTGCACAGTCAGAGGGGCCTATCAGAGCAGAGGTTTTCTCATTAGCTTGTTCATCTGAATGGTGTCTCAACAGGCTCCTGTGGAGACACCTGTGCCATTGGGTTCCCAATGCAGCCTTATCAGGGGAGAAATTGCCATTCAGGTCAACACAATTCTTACTGGGGCTTCACTGACACACCAGACCTTTTCCTAGAAAGTCCTTTTTGTTTCCAAGAGAATTTGCTTCCAATGCCCACATTCAAATGCTGCCAAGGCTGTACTGAGATTGTTTTTCTTTCTGTGGTGCTTTTGGTCTGAGCAGCAAAGAGCTTGGGCATGGAGGATTTTAATAAAATGAAGTGCCCTATATGGTTAACACAGCTGCAGCTCCTACCAAGGCAAACCTGCAACTCAGCAGGACCTGAAATGATAAACTTGGGTCTAATCTTAGGTAACAGTGGAGAAATAGTCACCCCCCTGTGTGCCTATGGGACCTTATCAGACAGTTCCACTGGCACTGAAATTGTGTTGGGACCTGTTGTGTGTTGACAGCCTTTTTTCTGCCCGCTTTTTTTTTTTTTTTTAAATAATTAAAATTATAGATGAAAGTAGCAGGAGACAGTCACATAAAAGAGTTGAGCACAGAAGAATTCACGTATAAAATCCCCCCATGCACTTGGGAACGTGGTGCCGGGAGAGGCGAGCCTGCACCCGAGCGCTTCAGCCCCTGCGAGTGCCTGCCCCAGCCTGCTCACATCACAGCCTTGCGGGAGAATCCTCCCGGAGCCGGCACCCTGCTGGAAATGATCTTTTCCTGCCTGAGCACAACCTGAGACGGGAAAGATGACTTGGGAAACATGCCCTTTTTTTGTGAGGTGATGCTGTTCTGAAGAGGGATTTACCCCATCAATGGACGTCCCAGGGACCAGGAGCTCAGGAAAGATGCTTCCTGCAACCCCTCCGTGTGCCTCACAGGGACCCTTGCAGAGCCAAAAATAAGTTGTCCTGAATTAAATGAATTTCTAAGCTTGCACCAGGATAGCGGAGCTACCTCACAAGTCAGGTCAGCAAGGACTTCTCACTAAACAGAAGCCACTTCATTAAAGTTGGTCATTCACTAGTGTGATAAAGTAATTAAAGCCTCCTGATTGCTTTCTCCCCCTGCTGCTCCTTCTCTACTACAAACATTAAGGCTCTGGTATAGACGGAGCTGTTGACAGTTTGTCAGTGAAAACTCAGAACTGTGCAAGTAAAAGAAATGTTTTTATGGGGTCTATAAATAGTTCTGCATTAAAGCAAATGTGTTCTCCCTCCTAAAATAGATTCACCTTAGGCTGCAAACAGCTTGAGGACAGTTTCAGCGCCAGAGGAATGCCTTCAGACCCCCTCAGGAGACAGAGCAGCCGTTTTTCCCCTGAAAGAGCAAACGACAGCAGAGGACATCCCTCTACTGCCACCCCCCCGCTCTTCCTGTTCCCCACTGCCTGGCAGCATCCCTCTGTGCTGGGGTGACCAAACAGCATCCTTCGACTAGAAAGGGATGTTAATTCCTCCAACTAACTTTTCCAATCATTTTTACTAAACGCTTGCAACATGCATGCTCATTATGTGGGCGAAACGGATGAGGAAACTTTGGGGAGGGGGAGCCGCGACTTCCCGCGGTCGCTCGGAGCAGTGGATTGCTTCTCCTTTGCTCCAAAGGGAATAATGCATTCAGACAATGCAAACTGCAAATTTCTCTCTGCCAGGGCTGCAGTGTGTTAACAGCACTCTCCCCTTGCTGCCAGAGCATAATTTCATTCCCTGTGGAGAATCACGGGTGGCGGTGGTGGGGAAGACGAGGGGATGTTAGAAGAGAAAAGATATTTTTAACTCACCTTGAGGCTGTGTGTTGGGTTGACGACGCAGACAAGCTGCCCGGCAGCTGAGAAAACCCTCTTTGCCTTGTAGTGCTGAAACCGCAGGTGAATAAGATCTAACACAGCCCCAAAGCACTGGGTGAAGAAAAGCATCACAACTTTTGGCGTTGCTGCTGCTGCTGCTGCTGCTGCTGTTGCTGCTGCTGCTGGCAGTGGGCAGGGGAAGCAGCCGGGGAGCTCTGGAGTCCTTGAGCCCGGGGTGGGAGTGTAGTCGGCGAGAGCTGCTCTTCGGCACAGCTTAGCATGCCTTCATATTCATCATCAAAATAAGACGGGAAGAGGCTTGCAGCAGCGGGGCGGCCAATGGAAAGGACAGGAATGTTATCCTTGAGGTCCGGAGACAGCCAATAACAAATGCCTCCCCTCCAGAAACTCCCTGATGAATTGAGCCTGGTGGAGAATGTATTATTGAACATTACCATACATCAGCACATTGCATTTATCTTGTGATTACAGCCAGTCATACGTAAGGCTGTGGAGATATGCAGGCAAAATTGATTGCTTAACATCTCCATTTATTAATTGCCTTAATTTAACAAAGGAGCGCTCAGATAGCGAAGCTAAATGTGAGGCGTAGGGAAGAACCCCTCCAGTGAAACTGTTGGAAAGTAGCAAAAATAGGTTAAGCAGACTATGTTTTACCGAGGGAGAAAAATCAAATATGCAAAGAGAGTTACAGTTCCTGGCAGGGGTTAAGCAGAAGTAGAGCTTGCTACATAAATAGATTCTCGTCTGTGCATTCACAGGCTTCAATTTGGATTTTCACTGCTCTGAAGTTTTCTAAATTTTATATCCTGCTACTTCACAAGAGTCCCAGCACACAAATAACATTTTCTCCACCATTGAAAATAGGAGAGGTCAGGTCTCAGGTCTGGTGTAACTTGGAATAACTCCATTTAGAGACAGCAGCGTTTTCCTGATTTACACTTGCTGGTGGATCAGGTCTGTTGGACACAAAACATGGTAATTACTGGATGCTGGAACTATAGGAGCATAAAAAGGCACAGAGCATGCTTCTAAAAATAATGAAATACGTGATGCATGAGAGCACACACACACAGAGAAACTTGCACTGAGGGAAAAGTGGCTTTTAAATCAGCAGAATAATTAAACATGCAGAAGGCTTTTCCTTGTCATTCATCTGCATATCAGTGAGCAGGAAATTACGAATTAGCCATTAGATAGTCCTAGGCATTAAAAAGGAATTAGGGAAGTGCAACGAAAATAAACATGCTTTTAGGTATTATTGCCAGTGCATATCTCTGCTGGTGGGCAGGGATCCTTCTCGAGCCATTGAGCCTCATTAAACGTGGGTCCCCGTAACCGGGTTTTCTGGGAGGTGACTGAGCTGAAGCAGCTAAGGGAATCAGAAAGCACATTCATTTCATGGGACAATCCTGTGTGATACGCTGCTCTGCTTGTTAATAAATCAAAGAGAGTTAATTTAATTAGCTCTCTGCCAGAACTTCCTATCAGGCTACTATTTAGGCTTGCTAGCTAAGTATTCAGATGGCTTATTTAGCCTTGGTAATCCTTTTCCCCTTCAAAGCAGAAGAGAGAAAAGTAGCTTTTCTTTCATTTTTTTTCTTCTTTTTAAAAGTGAGCCCCACGCTGGGGGTGAGCCTGCTGCTGTGGACAGAGCAGCCCCCATACAGCACGGGAATTAGCCTGGGACTGTATTGTCACCACTGCCTCTTCCTAAATCAATACTGCAATCCTGGCTCTGCCAGACTGCAGANAAAAAAAAAAAAAAAGGCCAGAGTAGATAAATAAGTGAAAATTGTGGATGCTGGAACAGCTGATTACACAACCCCCAAAAAAACATTAAGGATCGGGGGAATATGTATCCCTCAGTTCCTACCATTTGGTTGTAAATGAGGAGATAATTTTTGCAGTGTTGAGTGACACTTTGAGAATATTTTCAGACAGACTTGAGGACAAGTGAATGAATCGATTTGCTTAAATGCATTCTTTCTCTCTGTTCCCAAAGTAACTGTGAGCCTCCAGCAAGTTATTATTTATTTTTCCTGATTTGTAGTTAGTAGCTGCACAAATCTTGATACCAGGAAATTTCAGTCTGCAAGTTACCAGTGCAAGTATTCTGCCATCAAAGCCATAAACGAGCTAAAGGTCCTTGCTATTTACACTGGTTATTGCCACCTGAATCCCTGGAGATCCTTTCTGTTTGACTATTGACTAAATACCCAGACTTGGGGAGTACCACCATATCTATGGCCAGCAGAGATGGAACCCCCCATCCCTGCAGTCCTGCTAACCTCAGGGCTCTGTCAATTCTGTGATCCACCCCCGGTGAGACCCAGCTGCTTTCCAGGGTTGGCAGGAGAGGTATCCCTGATCCCACAGGCACATAGGGTCATCTTCAGCCTGAAAATGTGTTCATGCCTCTGGGCTGGTATACAGAAAGGGTTGTCATTCTCCAAAAAAAAGACCATGTGTCACTTCACACTGACTGCTTTGTGCTTTGATTGGAGCCCATTCTTTCCAAAAAGCCTGGCTTTGAAGATTCCCATGAAGGAGACCAGTGGCATCTCCTGCTAAGTTCATCCAAGGATTATGTATCTTCACCACTAGCAGTTTCTATCATATTTTCAATCTGAATTATTTTCCTACATGAACTTCTGACTTCAGAAAGTCATTGTGCTTTCCCTCACTGAGCTGGGGCAGTCTCTGCCACCACAGACTTTCTCCATGTGAAGACCCAGTTTTTGCCAAAACCCTCCTCCACCAAACCCAATAGACAGGTAGCATTTCCTTTGGAAAGCACCTTTCTTGCCCAAGGTCAGGTCACTCTTGCAGCTTCTCTGTGCATTTTCTCTACCTCCTCCTCCTCCCCCTCCTCTTCTCCTCTCAAACCTGATCTGCTTCTCACCATCAATGAGCACAGAGCAGAGAGACATCGTGGTGCTCTGGTTACAAGCATGACCTGTCCACTCCTTTGGGTCTCCATTCCACACCTCCATTTCACTTCCAGGTCAGATTTAACACCAGTACAGCTACAAGGAAGCCAGGATTTTTTTTCTCTTATTTAATAATCATCTGTCTTTTTTCAAAAGTAAAGTATTGTCAGAAGTTGTTTTCCTTACCAAAGTTCTTTATCTGTAGTGAATTATTTTGCCAAATAGGTTTTCAGAAATCCATTTTGACTCCGTTCATTGACGTAAGCAATAGCATTGGAACTGTGCACATGCTTTAAGCAGAAACTGATCCTAAATGTCTCTACAATTTTTTTTTTCTCAGAAGAACAGCTTTCATTGGGCAAGAATTATCAAAAGCAGCCTTTTAAGCAGTTAAATAACATGCCAATTAAGATTTCAGTTATAAATGCCACAGACAATCTTACAAAACTTGGGAGAAAACAGAACTTGCTGAACTGTATCCAATTTTACAATTCTGAGGTCCTTCCCAGTGTTTCCTGAGTGCTGCCTTCCTGCTCCCTCTGGGCAGCTCACCTTAACCGTGCATGGTCATTGCCCTCAGAGTTGCTTTGCAATGCTGCAATCCAACACCATCATTGGAATAACTGGGGATGCATGCTGCCATTTTTTTACACTCCTGGGCCGTGTCTCCCCCATCTGTCACTGAGCAGAAGTCGTTTCTGCACCCCCTGGCCACCTGCAGAGCATCGTCACTGCACAGCTGCTGAGCTGGTCTCTTCCCTGTTAATCTTCCCTTCAGCAGAGGCTTAAATTTCTCTCTGGTATTGGAGGGCACTGATGTGGCAGGATGTGTTTTTCTTTTATTCCTTTCAAAGCCATCCTTCCTATATTAATATTAGTACTACATGAGTTTTCTAGTTCTTGGGTCAAGAGGGAAATTCTTCATTTCTCCTTGGGGTACATCTGCTGTCGAGG
Organism: Dicaeum eximium; assembly: GCA_013396995.1. NCBI lineage: Eukaryota > Metazoa > Chordata > Aves > Passeriformes > Dicaeidae > Dicaeum > Dicaeum eximium. Next base: position 685,657 of record VWZP01005875.1, on the reverse strand, counting down.
GAAAAATGTTGCTGCTTCTACCATCTCAATTTTGTCCTTTCACACAGCTGCATTAGGTATTCTCTGCCTTCCTCTGCTCGCTTATTAACGGAGTAGTTTATGGCAATATCTCATGCCACTTCTCTGCAAATGTTATACCCGAGAGAGCATCTCCTTTAACTCTCACCAGCAAGCCAGCAGCTCAATAAAGGCGCTTCACATTTTCATGCTGTTACTAGATAAAGTAACTGCCATCATTTCCTATTCATAGTGGTTGCCTGGTGCCCAAATTACCATAAAGACCTATTGCTTTCAATTGCCAGCCTAACAGTGCCCACCGGAGACTCCTGCTGCCGCAGGTCACACCGGCTGGGGGGATGGACCGTATCCACCTCAGCCGCCTCGCCTTGGAGAGAAAAAGCTCCTGGAGCCAGAAGTGATGCCTGGAGGAGGCTCCTTTTCCTGCCGACAGTGCAAGCAATTCAGAGGCAGCCGCTAACTCTGAGCAGGTTTTAAGGGATGAGGAGCTTTTCCATGGCTGGAAGGCCTGCCTGAGAGGCTGTCTCTGCCTATCTCTTTGCTCCCAAGCCACACTGAGCCGGGGGAAGTGGCAGTCGGCAACGCAGGCTGGCGGCAGCACAGCTGCTGCCCTTTAATCTCCTCAGTGTGCTCTCAGCTCCAGTGCTGGGGTGTAATCAGGATGCTGGCGGCCTCCCTAGGAGCCTGCCAGAGTCCCAGTGGGCTTTTTTCAGTCCAATTGCTTTAGAACAGACACAGAGACACACGCACGGGGACATGCAAAAGACAGATAGGTAGCAGGAAGGAGACAGATTTGCTGTGCTCATGTCAAATGGTGAGAAAATTTTTGGGGCTGCAGAAGAGCCCTGATGAACCAGGTACTGCTGCTCCCGACTCTCCCACCAAGGAGGAGGGCATGGAGGAAGAGGTGGAGGGCTGTATCCAAATGACAGCAAGACAGAATGAAGTCCCTGCTCTTCCGGGTCACAAGAATGATAAATTATTTGGGTTGGGAATGGTTGGACAAGTGTCTGAATTTCAGACCCCTTTTTTAAATTTCCAATCACTTTTCATAAGAGTTTCTGGGATAGATTACAACAGTTTCTTCCCCCATAGTTCTGGTGACACCAGGGGCCGCCTTCACTCTCTCAGGGTCTCACCAGCTCCTGTCAGCTAAAGGCACGCACATCCCACAGATGAGCACTGGCCAAGAGGCACATGTAGCCTTTCCAAATCTGTATTTAGTCATTTGCAAAATGTGCCTGCCAAAGCCAGTGTTTCTGAGGCATTGCTGCAAAGCTCAATTAGCTAATGGCACAGAGACTGGGGAGCGATGAGGATGAGAGGCAGCATTCAGTGCCAAGTGCTGTTAAGATGATTACCATGTCCCAGCGTGTCACCAGAGGCATCCATCCTGCATGAGCTGCACCCAGGAACAGCTTGCTTGGAATGTGTCCTTTCACATCTGCACAAGTACCAAAGGCATCCTGGCAGCTGGTGGCATTTTTCCAGCCTACAATTAGCTTAGGTTGAGCCCACAGAGGTCAGAGATCGTGCAGGGACTCATTTGCCCAGAAACTGTACATGAAAAAAGGTGCTGAAGAAGAAGGACCTCACCTGGAAGACCAGATCCTCTTCCTGTGCTCACATGTGGTGCTCCCATGACACCAGTGGCATTTGTAGACAGGTATCTGATGGCAAAATTTCACTCTTAGACTATTTATTTCACCCTCAGGACAATCTCAGGAGGAAAAAACCAAGGTGGTTCCCCTCTGTTTCAGTCCACCCCGAAACAAATTCTGGGACTGTCCTTCAGATCAAGATACTCTGGTGATAATGCTGAATGAAGTGGAGATGAAGCAGACCAATGATTGCCATTGCCAGGTGCCTAGGGCAGTGAAAGCCACTCAGCTCCCTCTGGGCTACATTCTGCAGGGACTGTCTCCCTGTGCCCATGGATTAGCATCTGACAAGTCAGACGAAGGCTGAGGTGTCCAGGATCCTCATCACACAACCCATCTGGCACTGGCAAATACCACAGTGAGAAACACTGGGGCGGGTTTTCCAAATATGACCTCTTTTTACCTCTTCTTACATCCCATGTGGAAAAGCGATGCTGTGCCATGTTTTAGGTGTGGCTGGAGTCATGGACAGGGCAAAGGATGTAAGTAAAGCAATGGAGAGGGGCAGAAGGTGAGAGTTAGGGGGGCAGGAGTTCTGTCTATAAGTAGTTCGTTTTCCATGTGTGGCAGAAGGAGATATATCTGGAGTTATTAACCTTGGTTATAAAGCCTTAATTCACTATTTCCGCGGAGCAAGACAGCACAACTTCCCTTCGTGCTGGTGGGCATGTCACCCAGAGTCCCTCTGGGCAGGCAATTCCTCACCATTATAGGCTTTCAACAGTGCTTGAAGTAAATTTGAAATATGTAGCACTGGAAATGACAACAACCAAATGAATACTTGCAGCCACATCACATTCCTGGTTTCCCTGGGGAGAGCAGTTTCAATACTTACAGTGCTGCCTGTTTTGGGGCACAGCCACATGACAGACCTTATTGCTTTTCTTCCTGTGTTTGTAAATTTAACTAAATTAATTTGATTTAATAGTCAATAAACAGGTGCTTCTGCCCCATGCTCTCAGACACAATTGCCAAGTGGACTGCTCCCACAGCCACTTCTCCACCAATAACAACAACAACATCTTTCAGTGGAAAATAATAATTTTAAGGGGCAATGGTCCTAATTGCATAATGTCTTGATGGGGGCTCTGTTTTCCAGAGAACAACTAATGCTTTTCACAACAAGATCAGTTATCATCCCTGGGGATACAGCCACCTCCTTCCTGGAATGCTTTTCATGCTGGAGGACGCTCATTGAAAGCAAGAGCAATATTGTCAGCACAAATCCCAGCTGACACCATGTGTTCCTGGCTGTGGTACAGCCAACTCCCAAGGGACGAGCAGAGCCTGACCTTGGGCAGCCAGCAGAGACCGAGACTGAAAGCTTCCAGCCTGGGATATAACTCTGCTGCTTTACGCTGGAGGGAAAATTCCCAGAGCCCGCTCTCCAAGGGTTTTCCAGCAAAGTGACTGCTTTGAGTGAATCATCTTGATGTGAAAACATCCCTCTGCTGGCAGTAATAGCTGAGGGAGCCTTCCCAGTGTGATTTGTGTGCAGTGGCACGGGGACTAAAACTGTGTGTGTTGATCCTTATGGCACACCACACTCGGGCAGTAATTCAAAGCCTGATTTCCTTTCTTTGGGGACTCAGTGTTTCAGCTGCTTTTCGACAGTTCTTACCAGGAGTCTAAGCCCTCAGTAAAACTGAGCATCCAGATGGCTCAACACAAAACACCAAAGAAAGTTCTCAAGACCATCCTGACTATGTCTTGACCTACTACAAGGAAATAAACACCTCCTGCAGATATCTTGCCAGTAATTAGCCAGCAGGCACCAAACTGCTCCTCCTCGAGCCCTTCCACCACTGCCACTTTCCCAGCGAGCTGTTGCCCTCAATCAAGGAAAGCCCTGGTGAGCAGATGAGCCCTGACCTCTGGCCTCGAGGCCACCATGCTCCAGCTCAGGGGGTCTCAGGAGACTTCCTTCCAGAATGCTCATTGGTTTACATTTCAAATGGCAATTTAAAAACCATGATACAGCTAACACTGAAAACATGATTTGTTTGAAAGCCATCCCTGTCACACAGCATAACAATGCCTCAGGGTTTGCCTTGTTTCTTTTTTTAATGTAAAGATATCAAATGATCAGCTGACTCTCACAGTGTTATTTCACCTCTCCATATGAAGCAAGCCCATCAGACACACTTTTCTTAATTACTCAGCAATCCCACTGAGATTCATTTATCTTCAAGGTTAAAATATGCCAGGCATTTAAAGTACGAACCAAATGATTGTATTAAAAGTTTGCCAGAAGGAGTATCAGCCTTTTATGGGTGTAAACTTCCCTGTTTGAACGATGCAGAAAGGTTCTGTGATATATTCAGTTTAATTATTTCTTTCGATGGCTTTATAAATGTCTTCTCTACTATCTACAAGCAGTGTACATCTCAATTATATATGACATGTTTGTTTTCAACCAAAAGCAAATCAATAAAGGGACTCCACTTTTTATTTAATGTTACTGTTGGATGGCTGCACACAACCAAAAACCCCACGAATATAAGTTGAATCATAAAAATCCAAACAGCTACTTAACAAAGCGTAAAAAATAGATGCCAAGTCTTTGTTTTTTGGAATTAGGCTATAAACCATGTCCTTGCATCTGAAATGCAAAGTAGCAGAACTGGAGGATAAGGCATGAAGCAGCATCTCCTGGGATGGAGGCTTTGAATCAAAGTCCAAGAGGAGTCATCCTGCCTTGGAGAACGCTACTAGCTGTCCTGGCCCATGGGGACAGCATGGTCACATCCCTATGGCAAGATTTGGCATAGAGCAAGTCTGGGTGCTCCAGGGTGAGGCAGGGGTTGGAGGCACCCATGGCACCCTGATCTCACCTGCAGGGGCACTCAGACCAGCCATGGGTGTCCTCAAGCCCACTGGGAAACCCAACCTTTCCCAGCCTGTGCATTTTTCACAACCACAGTCACATTCATCTCCTACTGCCAGTCTTGGAGTGGTGATCTCTTATCTCCTGTCCCTTGTCTGGGTGTGGCCACATCCGTGGGTGAGAGGGGCTTCTCTGCCTCAAAGGCCAGGGCAAGAAAAGTGGGGGAGGAGGAACACAGCACCCTGAATAATTCACACTTAGCAGCTGTTGCTAGTATTACTGGTTTCCATCATGAGAAAGGTGAGCAAAGAAAAGAACTTAAATGGCTTTTGCTTCTTGTACATCTGATTTTTCCACTGTTTGCAGATCCCATCAATTAATTCCTCCTGAAGAAGAGAAAGTCCTTATAGATGGTTTTCCAAGGCTCTGTGATTAATGTAATTGGAGCCCTGATGGGTGTTAGAGTATCAGTCTCATTTGCAGGTAACCTGGGACAGATTCACTCCTCTTCACTTTGCTGGGCGGTAGCAGAGTCAGATCTGTTCGAGATGCACTTTGTTACCGGCAGAGGTGCCCTTAGGGCACCACATCAATTTGCAAGTACTTAGTCACTGCTCCCTCTTAACCCCCTGACCACCAGGATATTTGCATATTGTAAGTTAAATAAACTGTGTTTGGTGGCTGACTGGGGTAAATAGCAATTTCTTTAGCTAGTGGTTCCTAAATACCCTGGTCTGAGTAAGGCAGATGAAGAGATCCTGGTAATATTGTCATTGCACACTGATATTTCAGCTGAGGATCTCGGAGTGACAGTGCAGGGGACAGGGCAGGGGGGTTGGTAAACAGTGAGTATGGGAGTGTCCCTCTGTGGATGGACACAGGGGTGGAATGACACATTGCTGCCTGCAGCAGAAGCCTGGACAGAGCCTGGAAGATTTCCTCCTTTCTGTGCTCTACTCCCGTTTCCAGCTCCAGCCTTCTCCTGCTCCCTAGAGTCAGAAGTAAATGGGGAATCTGTTAGTTCGTTTTCCCCTGACACCAGAGCACCACGAAATTGCACTGGTCTCTGGGGTATTTAAATGATGCTGACAGCCTTCTGCAGGGGCTGAGCCAGGGAGCGCTGACCCTTTGACCACAGCACCACCTCTGTCGCTGGCAGAGAGGGAGAGGGGCATTTGGGCGGAAGGAGGCAAAACAAATGGAAATTAAACAGAGTAAGAAAGGATCTAAGACTTATGTGTGACTAGATCTGCCAGACTGGCGAAGAAAATTGTCCCTGATGTTTTCCAGTGAAAAACAGCTTTTGCACTCAATACATGTTTTCAAGTACATGATTATTTTAGTGATTTTTCATGATTGGAAAAGTTTTGATTGCCAAGAAACTCCCAGATGTTTCCATTTTGTAACCTATGGGTTTCGCAAGGAGAAACTTGAAAATCAGCACAGGCAAGAGAAGTTGCCTGGGGAACTAATTCCATGGGGAAAAAAGACCCCCATCAGCTCTGGCTGCAGCCTAGACTCCACCCTGAAGATAATACCCAAGAACAATCTCCCATCCTATTTGCTTAGTTCAGTGTCAAGGAAAACTTTTCCCTTGTTTAGGCTTCCTCCTGCATCCTCACAAGAGACAGTAGCTGTTACACCACGTAGCAAAGGGAAGAGGCAATGACACCATGTCCTATGTCAAGGTCAGCCTTCTTCTACACTTACAGAAAATACTGAGATTGGAGAGAAGTGGACCTCCCCTTGCAGCAGCTTTCAACCCATTTTTCTGCTTGAATGACATTTCTATGAAAGCTGGGTCAGGAAAACCCAGAAGAGAGGCGCAGTAAAACTGGGATGCGTAGCAAACGCTGACAAGAGAGCGTATTAAGAGGTTTTAAACGAGAAGCTTACACACAAAGAGTTTTAAATCCGATGGAAAATGACAACTATGTTCCTTTGTGCCTTATTATTAAATTATGTTGGATTAATTCGACATTAAGTGAAATTTCTGTCTGTCTCCTCTGCCACGTGGACGCATCATTCCCGTGAAACACTTGTGCCTCAACCAACAGAGTAGGACCAGCTTCTGTTTGCAGAGGTAAGAATTGGTTTCCTCTTCCCTACTGCTTTCATAGACTGTTTTCCTAGATACTATACGGGAAAAAAAAGAAGTCTGCAAAATGAGGATATTGACTTTTCAGATTCAGCTTGGCTGCTTCTGTTCTTCCTCATCAAAATCTGACTATCTTGGAGAATTTTCCACTCGTGAAGATTGCAGTGTGCTGCTACCAGACAGAATTGTGATGTTTCGCCTTGGAGAAGACAACAATTAACAGACAGCTCCCCAGGACACATTTTCTCCAGTGCTCTGGGATGTTTGGTATATAAGGAATGATGGGCCCCAGCTGCCCACAGAAACAAACATCCTTTAAGAAAGTTCACTTTTCTTACAGCCACACTGAAGAGTGAAAGGAACAGCCCTGAGAGCTGTGTTGCTCCTTTGAAAGTGGCCCTAAGATTGTAAACCAAAAGTCATGGGGTCTCTGCAAAATTTTCCACTGATCTCAGTCATTTGGACAACTTTCAATTATTCTGTTCTCAACCTCAAAGCTGGACTAAAAATAATAATTAAAAAAAGAAAAAATAGCAGCAATTCCTGGAAATTCTCCTGAGCTTTTTGGTATGGTCCTAGTAACATGTATCAGGAAGCAGAGAACGACTGCATTAAGCATTTGACATTGATTGAATATATAGATTGGTGGTGTCTCAACCCCTGTTTTAATCTTTCCATTACTTCTGATTTTTTTTTACTGAGAAAGTCTTATTATTTAGAAAACAATTTCTTGCAGCCTTCAAATAGACGAGAAGCTGCAGCATCTTAATGGAAGGTAAATTACTGGTGCTTTCACAGCCAGAGCCTTTCCCTGGTCTGATGGAAGGTTAACCATTTAGCACCTCCTCCATCTGAACACTACTCCTATGAACATGAATTTGGCAGAATTTGTCACAGTGTATTCCATACTGGGAAAAGCTTCTCCATATTTGCTGGGAGGGGTAGATATTTGATACCAAAGGGGACTAAATTTTCAGTGGTGGGGGAATCCCATATGGGGCAAGCATCTGGTAGGGGAACAACTTGCAGGGAGCCAATGGCCCTGGTCTCAGTTGCTGCCAGCCCTGGTTGCCAGATGACCATGCAAATTCACGTGGTCTGTCCCCACCTCCCTCCCCTGAAGCAAATGAGCAATCACACTTGAGCGCCAAAATCGGATTCCAGCCGAGGTGTCTAGGTGGGAAAGGCAATTCCTTTAATCCACTAAGCTACTTTAGTTCCCCGTCTTTATCTGAAACTCACAGGCAGAAAGTGCCACTGGGAACTTGATGGACCGAACTACTTAATGCAATCAGCATTTCGGGGTGCAAATTGGGGTTTCTTGGTTACCTTGTTTGAAAGGGAAACAGCCAAAAAAAAAAAAAAGAACATTTTATTACAACACTCTATTGGATGTTGGAGGCAGCAGCATTTTGGAATCAAATCCTCATCAGATGATGTGTGCAGATCAAAAAAGCATCTCAGCATAGGATGGAGAGGACAGAACGGTGTGGGGTGTTTAGTCTGAAAGTCTGTCTGTTTTTAAAAACACAGCTAATTCAATACAAATGCTAAAAAATGTGGAGCTGGTTAAATCCGTCAGACTGCCAGCAGGTACTGTGTGACATGTTGGTTTTCCTGTCTCTCCCTGTTATTTGGTACACCATAGAGGCTTCCCACACCTCCACCCTGAATCCAGCTGTCACAGACCCAATTTTGGGAGTGCACCGGCATCGCAGCACTTGGATGACTGCAAGCAATGCACTGCATAATGAAAGTCACTTCTGGCATCAGGCTTTCAAAGCTCCCCCCCAGCTCTTATTGTTCTTAGATTTTGGCATGGGGGAACTCCTCTGACAAGAGGGAATGCTCAAGCTCACCTCTAGCTCTTTCTGTGGCTGGGCAGCGAGTGTGAGGCTCAGGTGATCCCTCCCTTTGTCCTGCACCCTTGTGCCATCTCAGTCCAAAATTTCCACATGAAAGTCACAGAGAGACTAAGGAGAATTTGGGAAAGGATGAGGAGCTGGCATTGAACAGGAGAGGGGGCTCTCAGCTGAAACTACTGCAGCAGCATCCTGGCCCTAGGGCTGAGCCTTGGGATGTCACATTCCCACCCCAGGCCCCCACTCAAAGACATCTCAAAGCCTTGACTCAATGTCCCAGAGCTCCCCTTTCCCACTCCCAACATACCAATCAGCTTGACACAAAACTTAAAATGCTTCATTACCCTTCATGAGGTGATTAAAGGCAATAAAGTGGGGAACTCTGGGAGGGGAAGGTTACTTCCAGTGCTACTAAAGCAGGGAGGGGTGTGACAGCTGAACAACGTGCCCTCATAAGGCTTTGAAAGTCAAAGGCAGGGGCACCAGGAAGATTTGTTGTTATATATGCCTTTGTAATCCACTCAGGCATTTTATTCCATAAAGAGTCCATTCTATATTTTGATCTGACTCCCTGACCATGTGCCAGGGTTCCCCATTTGTGCTCTTAACTGATGGGATCAGGAGATGGCTGCTCTTTGGTAGCTTCACCCTTGCCTGTGTTTTACTGGGGAACAGCATTCTGCCCATCTATGCCCATCAAGTCCATTTCCAAATAGTGGTCATTACCCAGAGTTTCCCTTCATCTATCTCTCCTTACTTCCTTTTCCATACACATGCAATCCTGGGGTTTATGTCCTACTATATTTTCCTTCTTATTCCTTTTTCCTCTGGAAATCGACATTTCTGAAGTTTCTGGCTCCTCTCTCACCTTCAGGTCAGATCTTTGCTCTTCCCTGGGTGACAGCCACCAGTCTAGAACACAGCTGAGGAGACAGGACAGTGGTGCCCTGGAGAAGAGACTTGGAGAACAATTTCCTATTTGTGCAGCTCTGAGTCCGGCTCCAGACCTGAGGACATCACAGCTCTCCCTGTGTTTCCCTCATCATCCTTACAGGGGTCTCCAGCTGTTTCCTAACCTCATGGCTGTTACAACCATCCCCCCAAAACTGAGAAGTACCACAGTTTAGAGGGAGTTCATCCCACAGCCCTTCCCAGGGGATGCAGGGCACTGCTGACTGGTGGTTACTGGCAACAGCCACGTGGGTGAGAACCAGGAGCAAATTGAAGGCCCCTTGAAAATGGGGGAAACAGATGCTCAGAAGGCTTCCACTCCTCATCATTAACTGCAGAATATAAATGCCTGATAATTCCTCATTTTATTGCCCAGCCTCACGCTTGGTGTCAGGGGATCATGCAGGGATGCTTCATACATCAGTTCTGAAGGTCACAGCAGTGGTAGGAACATATCCAAACAGGAGAGGGAAAAGGGAACAGGGGACCACTGTTGCAGTGCTTGGGCTGTGGTTGGAAACAAAAGAGTGTCCTGAGCAACTGAGAAAATGAAATATCAGGGTCTGAAAGCAAAGAGGGAGAGGAGGACACCTGCCCTGGACAAACAGGACTACTGAAGTTGAAGATTATCCTCAGCTGGATTCCTGATCATGAGGTTCAGATTTTCATCAGTAAAAAGACACTTTTTTTTTGCTTAAAAAGAATCTTGTAAAAGACAAGTCCCTGAATCCAACAAGACTTTGTTGGGAGCTAGGTCTGTCCTGGAAAGCAAATTATTTTTCTCTGTGGAGATTTTTACAACCTGATGAATAGAAATTTCGGAATATCTTCCACTTTTTTTCCCAGACATTTGTTTGTACTCTTGTCTTGCTTTTCCTTTTCATTTTTCCTCTCTTCCCAAGCACTGTCACTGTTCAGACTCAGCTGACAGTGGTTAGGATCACAGGTTAGGATGTGGTGGTGGGCTGGAAGGGGATGAGGTTTTGCACTCTCTGACCTTGTCACTTAGACCCCCACACTGAAGCTCACACTCACTTGGGATCTTATCCTTCTGTACAGAAATGATCCTGCAAGAATAACATTGATAAGGAGATTTTACTGAGGACAACACGAGGACAATGTTGTGGTGTTGTGTCTAGAAGGTTCCTGCACTTATTGGAGCAGCTCAGCTGGCCTCAGCTGCAGAAAGAAGGACCTGGTATTGCTTATGGAAGAAGGTGCAATGGAAAGCAAGAGACTAGAAGCTACAGGACATGGGATGGGTCCCACAGCCCACAACATGAAGGAGTGGTTACTGGACCTTGATGCACAGCAGGAAACACTGGACCTTGATGCACAGCAGGAAGCAGCACTGCTGGTAATATTAAAGCTGGATTTACAATGCAAAGGCTTAACTAGTGAGCTGTATTTCCATGCAAATGGGTTTCTATGAATCCATGCATGGAAAAACAGCAGCATGGATGAGTGGAGCGGAGCTGAGGCAGGCAGGCACATCCAGCATGAGCAATTTACTGTGTTAGTTGGGAGACCAGTGGAAACTCCTCTTGTGTTCTCTTAATGTCTAGAGTTTGGTTTAATAAGCATAGAAAACGTGCATATTTATTCTAACCTTTAGCAGTGCTTATCAAGGATAGGTCAAATATATCTTTGAAGACAGCATGACCACGGCAGTATTCCTCAGGGATCTGAGTAATACAAAGGCACCTCCAAGTTTTCCACTTAACAGACCTCTGTATATCATCATGGACACTTGTCCACACTTGAAATGTGGCCGCTTAATAACCATGAAGCAACTGGAAATAATAAATGAGAAATGTCTGACTAGAGCAGTATTAATTATTTGTAACAAAACCAATGTTTGCTTTGCAGCCAATATGATGTTGTATGTGCAACATTAGCTTTGGTTACTGCATTAATAGGTCAGCATGAAACAAGAGGGAGAAAAACATCTCTGGTTTGTGAACATGAGCTGCAAACAGTCAGGAGTGAGTTATTACAGCCCTCATCCTGATGTTTAAAAAAGCACAGGGGTATGTGTTACTAGTGAGCGTGACACGAGCAGCAGAGACAACTACACTGGACTAGTGAAGGCGGAGAAAAGAGAGTTTTATTATGAGTTCACACAGTTATATAGAGTTTTGACAATGGCTAGGAATTAGAGAGAAAGGTCACCACCTTTCCAATTACACTGGTCAATAGAAGAGTTCATCAACCTTTCTCCTCCCAGGAGAAGAAATGAAAAACAAAGGAACAATGAAGAAAACATTTACTTGTTTACAGAAAACTTTGTGAGAAACTTTATTATAAAAACTAAAACATCAGAAGACTAAAACTCAGAACAACAGGTATGTTATTCTAATCACTCGCTGACCATTTATGAATTTCAGCTCGAACTGACCAAACAGAAATCACGTGCACATGTACAGACTACTTTTGATTAACTGCTAAGGCCCATTCCCAAAAAGACCACAGGCACAGAGAGACTCTGCAGCTGTGCCTACAACCAGAATAACATCTTGGCTGGGAACAAACCTCCATTATCCTTGAGGAATAAAATATGCACAGGAATCAGCCAAGGGAGATGTCCAATGTACAGTTAATTTTGGTGAGGCATATTGATCATTTTGCAGTAGTAATGAAGTGAGGCGATATTTAGAGGTCTCCAAGGGTTTGCTAATCAAGAAGGTTTTGCCTTGGTGCTTCAATGTGATGCATTAGAGACAACACAGACAACACAGGGAAACCAGTCCATGGACCACTAAGCAATGATCTCTGCTATGACCACATTCCCAAAGTGCAAGGCTCTAATCAGTATTCAAGCGTGCCTAGCAAAAGACCATGAAGGAAACCTGTGAGATGTCAAAAGCTGGTCACAGTGGAGTCAGGCACACAAGGATTTGATCTCGCCTAGACACACCCAGGCTTTGCCAAGGGTGTGTGTACAGTGTATTAAACATGAATTCAGGCAAGATAAAACCCAAACATCAAAAATACAGGTATGCATGAACGCATTTTTGTCATATTGCCACTTTCATGTTACAAATTCTCTGCCTAGTCCTTTTTGAGATAATTTCATACAAAACAAATGTAATCACACACTGAATGTGATATTCAGATCATGGGATGCAGGCACACACAGAGTCAACGCCTCTGAGTGGGGAAGTGACTCTAGTGACTGACCAATATCCTTTCTGAATTACTAACACCAGACGTTCAAGGACAAATTATTCCTTTCCAACTTTTCTTTTTGTGGAATCTTTCTCTTCTCCCAAAAGATGTAACGTGTGTGTTAAAAGGGAGCTCAAGGCAGTAGGTAACTTCTCGTGCAGGGAATTATAATGCCTTCCAAAACAAATGTTTAATATTAAGTATGGGCACCTTGCTCCATGGCTAAGACCTGAGCACTCACTGCTAAAAATGCTGTGAAGCACAAGGGCAATCTGATCACACTGCCTTTTACTGTGGCATCAAATTGTAGCAAGCAGAGGGTTTATCCAGTTCATTAATATGAAGGGATTTTGATCTTGTTTGTCTTTTTAGGATGAGCAGATGACATTAGAGTTTGCGTCAGATTCTGCCTCCCTGATCAGCGGAACCTGCCTCCTTCAGATAAGTGCAACAAGTTTAATTTATGCCACAACAGAACAGTGATGAAAATCACTGAATCTAAACAAGATTTTTGACAAAGCTTTCTTACTAGAAGAGGAAAGAGCACAGTAATTCATACATGCACGTACCCTCAGTTATACACATACACAGCCACTGAATCTTATGACATTATTAATGGGGATGTTTGGCTTTGTTATTTTTAATGCCTAAAATATCTTTTTGTTGGATGGCTAACTTTAATGTCATATTGGCCTCAGATTTCCCCCCGAGGGAACTTGCAATCTGTACTAAATACCCAGTTCAACAGAGAGGCCCATTTAACACTCTTATTAGCTCAGTACAAAGATTAATTAAGCAATGATCTCTTCCAAACAGCTCCTCATCAGTGGTTAATAACATGTTTGTTAGTTAACTTCCTAAGGCTAGATCTATGATGGGGAATGTTCTAGTGTGCTGGTTAACTGTTTTAGCAATTGCTAAAGGTTTTATTGTCAATGTAAATTGTACTTCAGGATTTGTAACAGGAGCAGTGTTCATAAATTTTTGTCTGGAAAAAAAAAGTAAATTTAACCATGTAGATAGAAACTCAGTCATATAACCAGTGGGGGTCTAAGACTCAATTAGAAGGAAAGCCACATTAAAGATAACTGTATGTCTAAAATGGTCTTTGCAATATTCTTTACAATGTATTTTAAGACATGCCTAAGACTTCTGCTGGCTTTGTGAATGTTTTTGTTTACAATAGCTTTTTATTGCCATCTACTAACCCTTCCATGACTCCTTTTCCAGCAAGCTTCTGTGCAGCTGCCAGCCCACAAACACCAGCACATGTCAGCACTGGAGGGATGGAGCAGGCCAGCGGTGACAGCTAAGAAATAACAGGGATCAGACTATATATTGCTCTGTCCACAACTAATCCAGGTCAAAAGCTGCATGAAATTTAATTTTGTAAGTCTGGAAAGAAACTTTCCCAGCTCTTGATCAATGGATCACAAAGCTACCCTAGTCTTGAAAAAGGAAGAGGAAAAAAACCCCAACATTTCAAATTAATTTAGGGTTACATCGATTTCTCCTCCATCCCTTTATGGGGCCGTGTCAGCATTTATCAGATTAATGTCTGCAGATAAAATATTTCTTTTGTAGCTGCGGACTTTGTGCTTTTGTGCCGTGCTTTAAAGCAGTGACATCACGTAAATCCTCCTGAAGATGCTGATTGCAAACATGTTTAGGATACCTCTGCCCACCAGCACCCTGAGGTGGGACAGCCCCCTGGGGCCATGGCCAACATGTTGGTGCTTCCCATTGGAGCTGTGCACGGCCAGGAGCAGCACACTGAGCCCATGGCCCCTCCGTGGCACCAAGGCCACCACAGGGGCACCCCACAGGCTCAAGCACGATGGCAGTAACTCCACTGTCTGTGTCCCATGGCCAGATCAGAGAAATTACCCTCTGGAAACTGTAGTAAAAATATATGTATGTATTCCAGTAACAATCAGTGACAAGAGCCAAGAAAACTCCTGCTCTTTAACTAATATTCCCTTTTGATACAGAAATCAATACCGTGGTGATTAGGTACTTTCAGAGCGACACAAAATACTTCTAAAGAAAAAAATAACCCCACGTGATAAATCCTCCTCTGCTGCTCTTGGGTGAAGAGCTGAAAACCAATTTCTACGGTTCAGAAGCAAGCAGGGAAGGAAAACATCTTTCCAGATATTGGATTTATCACTTTGGTAGTACATCAATTTTATCATGCCATTCTCTTCACACTTCACATTGGTTTATACAGGTGAAAATTAGAGTTGAATCTCCCATACATAAATGTGATATTTCCTTTCTATCCAGATGTGCATGGTTCAGCTGAGCCTAGAACTGATATATGCCTGTTGCCAGAAAAAAAAGTCTGACTCTCAAACTCTATCCAGTTGCCTTATTTATTAACTACCCAATACATTTGTTATAGGCTCCAGCAATTTAAGCAAAAGCAGGCTGCTTTATTCTTACTGAATTGGAATAGGATTAAATTTCTTTTCCTAAAATTATGCTGAAGTGGAATCCTAATTTGAGCATTTCCTTATGAACAAATCTTGTGGTTATGTAGCCCTCCCACGATGACATTTCAGTGTAAATTGTGATGCCATTAGTCCCACATTCCAGGAAAAGGCTCATGTGTCCATTCAAACCTATACAACAAACAGAACAGCAGAACAACTCCCCTTTTCACAGGTTTAGAAATGTTTTTAAAACACTGTTTATCCCTCTTTTTTATTGTTTTAAGCTTCAGATCTGCTGAGGTTCCATGCTTCCACTTTGGCCAGCGGATGCCATGATTTACACCAAGCTGTCACCAGCACTCCCATTTTTTATGTGTAGTTATGAGTGCAGCATTAACTAGACCAAACAACAAGACAGGATTGTGCATCACACACTGCATGCACTTTAGATGCTACTGATGAATAGGCAAGGCTATATTCATAATTTGTGCACTAACAAAGAAAAAAAAGTGGGTGAGATTATAGCAATAAAAATGGAAATTAAGGCCATGAATACAGCAAATAGATTATGCTATCATTCCAGAGCAGACAGTAGAGAGGCCACAGTTGCACATTCATGTTTTAACATCATAAAGTTCATGCATCAGATGAGATTTTCAAAGAGGGGTACCACTGTTTGGGGAAGTGGAGAACAGAATAGTTGCTGCTAAGTGGGGATTTAACAGTACATTTATTATTTGCACAACTTGCCTTGGATAAGCTGGCAAAAAAACCCCATTTCCCTAAAGAAAAAAAATTTAGAAATTCAGCTCATGCAGGAAAAATGTCAGAGTCAGGCACGTTATCTGTCAATTTATCTATCTGTTATGGTGGTCCTAACCAGACACCTCAAAGGGAAATTCAAAAGCCATCAGTCTCCTGTTTTCCACCAGAGTTAGATACAGGCTGACATAGCCTGCTCAGCAGCTCTTACAATCTCTAAGAGATGAGCTGTTCAAGCCCCCACATATGACACCCTGACAGATTCAAACATGTCCAGGATGGATCCCAAGTGCAGGAATGTGTCTGAGTCTGAACAGCTGTGTGATGGAACCTGGCTCACCCCAACATGAATTTTTCCCAACCAAATGCCCTATGTGATTTGGCAGCTGGGTCAGGACCTTTCCCAACAGGCAGCTATCCCATTTCAGGAGTTGGGACAGCTTGCTCACACAGAAACAAACTGCTGGATACCAGAACTCACAGTGCCTGACAGCCTTCCCCACTGTGTAAAAGTTCATGTAATAGAAGCTGGTTTAGACATAGTCTTAGTTTACCTCCCAGAAACAGCTGTATATGCTCGCAGCATGCTTAAACCTTTTGAAAGTTTTGGTAAATTTTAGCTTCTGCCATGTCCTACAGCTTGAACTCTAAACATAATTAGGCACTGTGATGAAAACAAGAATTTCTATTTCATTGTTCAGTTCTGCCAGTCTTTAGTTTTACTAAATATCAACTGATCTTTGTCACAAGGAGCAGAAAAAAAGTCTTTTCCATGCTTTTTCTGGACCACTACTTCACATAATTTAATAATATCTATTGTTACTCTTTTCCCTTCTAAGGGCACAGTCCCAAGAATTTTAATATCCTTGATATAAGATCTTACATGCCTTCTCCTAGTTCTCACCTGCTTTGCAATAAACTTTCTTACATTAGAAACCTACTCATTGTGCAGTTTCTACCTCTGCATACATAATTTTTTCTGTATATTCTTATATTTTTGGTTTTACATATCTTTCTACATCAGATTGAAGTTTTCTGTGAACTGTTGGTTTCCTTCTAGCACCAGTACCACAAATTTATGGCACTACAAGGTACAGACGTTGATTAAATTTTCTGCTTCAGTGTTCTGTCAATATGGTGGGTTAACCCTGGCTGGACACCAGGTGCCCACCAAAGCCACTCAATTCGCTTCCCTCAGCTGGGCAGGGGAGAGGAAACATAATGAAAGGCTTGTGGGACAAGACCAGGAGAGAGAGAGAGAGAGATCACTCGTCAATTACTGTCATGGGCAAAACGGACTCAATTTGGGGACATTTTATTTAACTTATTATCAGAGTAGAGTAATGAGAAATAAAAGCCAAGTCTTAGAACACCTTCCCTCACTCTTCCCTTCTTCTTGGGCTTAACTTTACTCTTGAATTCTCTATCTCCCCCACCTCAGTGGCAGTGATTAATGGAGAATGGGCGCTGTGGTCAGTTCATCAGTTGTTGTCTCTGCTGCTGCTTCTTCCTCCTCAGAAGGACTCACACTCTTCCCCTGCTCAAGTGTGAGGTCCTCCTCTGGAAGGCAGTCCTCTATGTATTTCTACCTGNGAGTAGAGTAATGAGAAATAAAAGCCAAGTCTTAGAACACCTTCCCTCACTCTTCCCTTCTTCTTGGGCTTAACTTTACTCTTGAATTCTCTATCTCCCCCACCTCAGTGGCAGTGATTAATGGAGAATGGGCGCTGTGGTCAGTTCATCAGTTGTTGTCTCTGCTGCTGCTTCTTCCTCCTCAGAAGGACTCACACTCTTCCCCTGCTCAAGTGTGAGGTCCTCCTCTGGAAGGCAGTCCTCTATGTATTTCTACCTGAGAACTTCCCATGGGCTGCAGTTCTTCAAGAACTGCTCTGGGGTGGGTCGCCACAGGGTCACAAGTCCTGAAAGCAAGCCCGTGCCAGTGTGGGCTCCTCTCTGCACAGGACCACGGGTGCTACCAGGAGGCTGCTCCAGCATGGGCTTCCCATAGGATCACAGCCTCCTTTGGGCCTCCCTTGGCTCTAGTGTGGGCTCTTCCACAGGTTGCAGGTGGATCTCTGCTTCCCCAAGGACACCCAAGGGCTGCAGGGGCACATCCTGCATCACCATGGGCTGCACCAGGGGCTGTGGGGGAATCCCAGCTCTGGCACCTGGAGCACCTCCTGCCCCTGCTTCTCCCCTGACCTTGGTGTCTGCAGGGATGTTTCTCACTCCTCTCTCCATCTCCAATGGTACAGGCTTTTTCCTTCCCTTTCCTAACTCTCTTATCCCAGAGGTGCCACCAGTGTCACTGCTGGGCTCAGCCTTGGCCAGCGGAGGGTCAGTCCTGGAGCCAGCTGGCATTGGATCTGCGGGATATGGGGGAAGCTTCCAGCAGCTTCTCACAGAACCCATCCCTGTAGACCGCTGTGACCAAACCCATGCCGAGCAAACCATGCAAAACCAAAATAAAGTCACTTTTGGGCATCTTGATGCTGATTGGCAGGACTTGAAATGAGCTAAATGAATGGGCCACATGACAGAAAACACATCTCTTTGTTTTTCCCTCCAGTTGTAATTGTGATTTGCAAATTTTCTCATCTTGCTTCTCAGTCAGCTCCTTCCCAAATCACAAATGTACGGGGAGGTCACCCACTGTGAGCTGTTTGTGATGAGACGTGATCAGTTAATCCTCTGTTTCCTCATTAATTTTAAATTCATGTCATTTCTTAATTCTTCACTCACTACAGCTAAATTTTTTCCTGCTAACCTTGTGCGAGACGTTTGAGAAGCCCTCTGAAGCCTCTTGCTAGCCCTTTTTCTGTGAGCATGCAAGGCACAGATGCAGGCATGATGTCTAACATGAGCCAGCTGCGTGTTTCGTGCTGGGACAAAGCACCTTTGCAGCTCAGAGAGAAGGTAAATCTTGTGTGCACCTATTCAGATCTCAGTAGCCATCTTACAAGTATATATGAGCAGTGTAGGTCCCCCCCTGTTCTTTTTCTGATCTTCATTTCTTTCTCCCCATTTCTCAGTTTTTCAGAAGATAGAATTCATATTCCATGCTTCTCCTCATTTTCAGGGCTCTTTGAGTCTGTAGGTTGGATCCAAATTCTGAAAGCACAGGGGAGCAGACCAGGGTAGACCAGGTGAGAATCTGCAGGTACTACAGAGAGTAGTAAAACCACTCCTCTCCCTGCTGGAAACACCCATCTGGGGCCATGTTACAGCCACACAGGGCTACTTCACCAGTGCTTCATGTACTCACTTAGCACACCTAGATCCTTCTGCCTCCATCATTCTGAGAGAGCTCCTGGCTTCTAGGAGTGTGAAGCCACACTCCCAGGCCGAAAACTACAACCTATGCTACTCAAACTGTGCCCCATTTCTGTTACTCCCTTCCTCAAGTACTTTCCAGGCAGTGCCCCAAGCACTCCTCATACCCCTAATATAGCCAAACAATTAATCAAATCATTAAATCAGTGAGAAAGAACATTTTCCATTCCATCCAAAGCTGTGAGCTTTCTTAAAATCCTCATCCAAAACCTGTTGCTTCAGCCTTCCCTTGGTTAGGAACCGCATGCTTGGAACCATCACAGCCCTTTCACACATGAACATACACTTAAAATCTGCCAGCACATTGCTCTGTGCCTCAGCAGTTTGTACTAACACATAACACTTCAATCTTTATAGGTAATACCTCAACTTCATCACTAATGAAAGAAAGCAAGCCTGTGGTAGATGCATCCCCAGCAGTGAAAGCAGATATTAAGAAATTAAGCTTTCCCAGAAGATGTTTATCTTCTCCCTTTTGTCAATTGATCCCTGCTGATAGGGCAGAGGCAATAATACTGGCTGTTCAATACAAAAACTTCTATAAAACTCTGGGCATTTGGCCACTAAATACTGTTTTAACACTTGTCTCTCCCACATGATTGGTCTCCTTTATAGAGTTTGATGGGACAAATTTTCAAATTTTCTGGAGGCTAGTTGTTGAAGAAACTTCCCACATCTTGATGTTTGTTCACATTGCTCTACTTTAGGGCTTTGTTTAGAGCTTTGTATTATTATTTTAACAATTCATTTGCTATTCTCAACTGCATCCAAATCCAAATTGCATCCAAAAACACCTTGGACACTCACACTGCCCACAATCCCTTACTCACTTTACAATGTGTGCAGTGAGACCAAGCATTTGGTACTATAACTTTGGGCCTCCAATTAGCATTAAACCAAAGACTTGTACAGTAAAAACAGCTGCTTTGTAAAAGGACCCTTTGAAAAAGAGACTTCAACTGCTACTGCAAAACAAGAGGTTCCTGAACTCTTTTACTTGGTAGCAAATTTTGGAATTGAACACACAGGCTGTGTCCAGCTCCAGCCAGCCTGCTCCCTGCTGAAGGGCATCCCTACAGCAGGAAAAGGAGAACACAACTGTGTCAAGGCAATTCAAATAAAAGACTTAATCTAGCAAAATTGTTTAAACTCTGCCTTTTGAGTACGCTGTGCAGATGGCCCACTGTCAAAATCCCTATTTCCCTCCACTAGCTGAAGCAGCAATAGCCCTAAAGTGCTGTTTGGGATAATGAATGTGACACTACCCCAAGATACAGGTCATAGTCCCACTTGTGTCTCGAGGCTCTAAAAATCTGCTCTGCCTGTGAATCCGTTCCGGCTGCAGTAGCTGGGCTCAGCATTTCACTGGGACAAAAGCCTGGTTCATCCAGCAGCACAGGCACAGCTCGTTGTTCTGCAGCGCCACGTGCCAGTGGCACCTCAGGGATGCTTAAAACTAATTTATCATCCAACTAGGCACAGCATGGGCTTAGCAGCAGAGAGGGCAGACGTCTCTAATCTGGTTCAGGGACTGCTTTAAAGTCACTGCCACAACTTAAAAGGAGAAACTGAGTAGGGAGAGATGCTTCTGCATGTTAGCCAGAGCACAAAAGGGCACCCAAGGCACACATTTAGCCTCACTGCAGGATACATTACAGGCTCTTGTGTATCCTCCTGAAGCCTTGCAAAATGTGAAATGGACTAAAATTCTTCCACCCATTCTTTTTTTCCCCACAAAACCAAGCTAGGAGAGAAATGGGGAGGGAGGAAGGAAAAGATGCAAGAAGACCCACCACAGAAATTATGATCAACACAAGGAAGGTGTGGAGGGTCCAAAGATGGGAGATCCCAAAGCAAGGTCTGCAATTCAGACAAGTTTCATGCCTTTTAATGAAATTGGGATGTGGGAAATTTTCCTTTTCTTAAAGCTACTGTAAAACTGACGACAGTTTTTAACTTATATTCCCTGCAAACTAGACATTACTTTTAGTTAAAATGATGGAGACCAAAATACTCCCACACAGGAACTTCACACTTACTGGACTCTACCTGTACAGTAATTCCTGCCAGGTGAAGGGAAACGCTTGAAAAAAAAATCTTAGTGCTTCCCACAGGAACACATATGTTTTCTACCAGTACTGTAACTGCAGTCATAAGTGCTTCTGCAGATACTTCTGCAGGCATAAGTGCTGCAAATTGAATTAAAGCAAAGATGCGTAAGAGGCAATTTCAGCACTGTTCTTCGTATAATCTCAACCAATGATGGTATAGGTCAGCATTGGCTTTGACAGGACACTATCACTTCAGGAAATATTCACAGTAGCCCATCAGATCTAGTTTATTTTGAATTTTCTAGGGTAATGTGAAATATTCTTCTCCAAACTAAGCGCATATATACACCTTGAGTGTTTTACTGGAAAACGGTTGAAAGCACAGTGTAATTAAATGCCACACCATTAATCTATTTTGTGTACTGTGGTCTTAGATAAGGCTGTTCCTAGCTATCAAATATTTTTATGTCTTTTAGAGACAGAGGTTAAAATAGGCTTTAACATAATTGGTAGCAATGATCTGATACTTTCAGCCAAGAGGCAGCATTACTGTGGCTATAAAACAGGTGAGAACACATTTAAATGCTGAATAGAACTGGTTTGTTAACTCTTGCTCAGGTACTACAGTGTTTAAGACATATAAAATCATCAATGACATCACAAATAATAGTTAGGAAGCTAAAAATGTCCTGCCAGTGAAAAACATAAAATGAAGTTTTGCCTGAGTCACATAGTTTAATAAAAAAATGGCAGAGATTTCTCACATCATTTATATTTGATACGAGTAGTATACACTGCTGGGTGGGCACTTAAAAAAACAGAATTAAAAACAGAAATAAAAACTTCCTCAAATCTTCTTCAACAATTCTTTAAATGTAGTGTAAGAACATTTTATGAACCCTTAGGTACTAGGTGTTACAGAAAGCATCACAGTAAGAAATCTCTGTATTTGAACTGCATTGCTGTTCATAGCTAGGCCTTTGCCTGGATCCAACACAACTGGCAGCAATCACAAGAGATGTGAGACAGACCTGCTGTTAGCACACTCAGCATCCCACCACAGTGTGTTGGTTCCAAGTGGAGAAAAAGGATAAGAAACTGATATAAACCAACCTGTCAAAAAATGTAGTGGTTTCTAACTAATTTTCAACCTGAGTGAGAACAACGAAAGCAAGTTGCTCTGCACAGCCCAGTATCAAGCTATAGCTATGGAGTTTTTTCAATCCTCTATGAGCAGAATTCAAGAAACAGTTCAAGTTTAAAGCCAGGAAAAGTATAGAGGTGCATACAGAGACTTAGTCTGAGGTCTTACAAGTCTTGGTTTCATATGGAGAACAACACAGACTACTTAAAGATACCTTACTGGTAAAATCCAAAGACCCCTCATCAATTTTATAATAAAACAATTCTTACAAAATTTAGCCCAGGCTTGACAAGTCCCTAAGAAGCCTCTGAAATCTTAATAACCAGCAAAAACATCTGGTCACTGCCTCTACAGCTAACATACAAAACCTACTGAAACTCAGCAACAGTCAAACACCCTCAGGCTGCTGTATGGGACTGATCTGCCCTGATAATTAACAGAATGTAAAATTAATCACAGAACATCCTGAGTTGGAAGGGACCCACCGGAATCATCAAAGTCGGACTCTTGGCCCTGCAGAGAACACCCCAGGAATCACACCATGTGCCTGAAAGCCTTGTCTGAATGCTTCTTGAACTTTGTCAGGCTTGGTGCTGTGACCACTTCCCTGGAGAGCCTGTTCCAATGTCCAACCACTCTCTAGGTGAAGAACCTTTTTCTGATATCCAAGCTAAACCTCCCATCTTAGCTTCATGCTGTTTCCTCTAGTCCTGTCACTGGTCACCAGAGAGATCAGTGCCTGCCCCTCTTCCCCTTGTGAGGATGTTGAAGACCACAATGAGGTCTCTGCTCTCCTCCAGGCTGAACAGACCAAGTGACCTCAGCTGCTCCTGCTATGGCATCCCCTCAAGGCCCTTCACCATCATCCTTGCCCTCCTTTTGGACACCCTCTAATAGTTAAATGTCTTGTTTATATTGTGGCCCCCAAAACTGCACACAGGACTCAAGGTGCCCCAGCTCAGAGCACAGCAGGACAATCCCCTCCCTTGCCTGGCTGGCCATGCTGTGTCCAATGCAACCCAGGACAGGGCTGGCCCTCCTGGCTGCCAGGGCACTGCTGATTTGCCATTGACCAGGACTCCCAGGTCCTTTTCCATGGGGCTCCTTTCCAACCTCTCATTCCCCAGTCTGTCTGTACATCCAGGGTTGTCCCACCCCAGGTGCAGAATCCAGACTTGCCCTTGTTGGACTTCATATGGGTGGTGACTGCCCATCTCTAATTTATTGAGGTCTCTCTCTGCCTTCCAGGGAATCAAGAGCTCCTCCCAATTTAGTATCACTGTCAAGCTTGCTTAGCCCATAATGAAGATGAAGAAGAGCACAGGGCTGAGGATGGGGCCCTGTGAACCCCACTAGTGACAGGTCACCAGTCTGATGTCACCCCATTCCCTATAACCCTGTGTACCTGACCCATGAGCCAGCTGCTCACCCATTGCATGATGGGCTTATCCAGCTGTGTGCTGGATATCCTTTTTGTCCAGACTTTAAAACTTTACTGAAATCCAAGAGGATTACATCAACTGGCTTCCCTTGATCAACCAGGTGGGTTACCTTGTTGTAAAAGGAAATGAGGTTTGAAAAGCAGGTTCCCACACAAAGCCCTACTGGCTGTGACTAATGACTGCATGGCTCTTCAGGTGTTTTTCAATATGCACTAGTTAGTCCTTTTTGAAAGCAGCCAGCATTCCCAAAGTGAAGTTAGTCTCATAAATACAGACACCTGAAACTGGTCATAAATAATATCTTGCAGTGGTTTTGTTTTGGTTTTTTTTTAAAACTTTATTCAACAAGAAGGGGAGCCTTAACTGACTGGACTAGGTTTTCGTGTCCAGAAGGAATGAAAGGAAATTCCCTTTACATTAAAGGGAACCTACGTTAAAGAGGGAAAAGAGCTATAGTTTGATCCAAATCCACACCAGAGGCTACTACCATAAGAAAGGGATTTGGAAAAAAGAAGGCACACAGACTCACATAGGCACATAGACAGCTATTTAACAAATTTCAGAAGTCGAAACATGAGGGACCAAAGTGGTGGTGGAAATACCCATTCATAATAAGGAAAAAGATACTCTGACACTTTTCCTCAGTTTAATATCAGTTGATATTATAAATTGCTGAACCCAGACATCTTCACATTATTATACTTGATGCACCATAAAACAGGTTTATGTTACAGTGTAAGGTTCAATATTACAAAAGTTGCAGAGACCTCCACACAGAAGTCTAAATTTTTCACTCCTATTCACATCTAAACCCAATATTCTTAACTGTGTACAAATGGAATATTTCCTTTCATCTTCTAGAGCTGCTTTACAACCACCAGTTCTAAACAGCAACACCAACACTGGTAGTGAGAAATCAACTCAAAATCCAAAAGGGCCACTGCAGCCATTTCCTCAAGTCACACACACTTCCTGCTGGAGAGCTGGCTGTGGAATTTTGCTGTCCTCTGTCTTTTCCTGCCCAGGAACTTGGCACACAGTCTTTCGTTTGAATAACCGTAGACTCAACCGTAACAAGTCGCTGTCCATTGTTGCGGAATTTGTGTAAGTTTGTTTTGTTGCACCCTGTTGAAAATGGAAATGGAATTTTTAAAAAGGACAAACTGAAAACAATGTCTTTTAACATGCAAGCTGGGAAATTAACCTCAAGTACTCTCAGTAATTAGAGGTTTAATCATACTAATCATACCACTAGGAAAGACTTGGAGAATTAATGATTTTTCTCCTAGCACACAAAATCATAAAACATACTGCAGAAGTTTTAATTTTAACTTGGATTCTTACAATTTTTATAAAAGCACATGGAATCTTAGCAGGAAAGTTATTCAACAGATACCTTTGAAATAATATTTTACCTAATTGTTTTTATTATGTGTTCTCTAAATATAGAAAATGTATCTCCAGAATCTAAACCCCAAAATGATAAGAAACAGGACCTAGCTCTAGTTTCAAACTTAAATTAATCTCTCATTCTATATAAAAAATAAACACCCTACAACCTCTCTAAATAAAAGCCAGTTTATTATTTAAAGGATCAGATCTGCTTCAGAACAACAAAAACAAAAATCATCTCCCAAGAGAAAAGTTCTGCTTAGGCATCTGTGTTCCCACACTTTGACCCAGCACTGTAAGCAGACCACTTGCCTTTTCGTTCTTCATGAGCTGCTTCCGAATGGCAGAATCCCTGCGGAAGCACAGGGCTTTGCAGCAAGGACCCAGATTGCTGAGAAGACCTGCCCTCTCTTCTTTTCGCCGAAGTGCAGCCATGTTCAGTGCTCCCAGTTCGTGTTCAAAAAGGTTTTCTGCATCTGAAAGGAATTGAGATTTGAAGAGATCAATATATACATGGTATTTTTGAAAAGCACCATACAGTCATATGAATTTTCTTAACGTTTCACTATTTGTATTTCTGCCTTCTAAACAATATCGAGGTTTGGAAAAAAAAGAGTATTTGAGTTTATAAAAGAACATGAATAAATCCTTCAGCATCCAAAGGGAAGGATGGATACCCTTATATTTAGTTTTCAGCACTGGAAAGCAATATTGAGACAGCAATCACAGGGAAGCCTAAAAATCAAGTGACAGCTTTGGACAGAAGACAGGGTATGATGTATGGTCAGACATGTGACGGACAAAAGGTGTTTATTAGTTGCATTAATCTTATGATAGCCCAAGTTTCACTTCTTTGCAAGACATCAGGTAACTGCTAGTGTCAACACTGCTTTTGTATGCCTATGCAGAAGTGAAATACAACTATCTAGAATAATTTTTTCATTTGTGGTGGATGAACCTGGAGAACAAGTCAGCAGCTGCCAATGGACCACCCCTTCCTCCTGGCTCACCTAAAGCATTTAACAGAACTCAAGGTGACAGGACCAGACCTTCAACAACACATTTACCAGAAGAAACAGTGCGCAGAAAGAATATTTTTAGAAAATATGGATCCTGAGGTGAATCTTGCTCTGCAATAAGTCTGTTTCTATGAAATGCAAAGACAAAAGGAGCTCACAGGGCTGGGCCAGAGCTCATTGAGTTATAGCCCTTTTACAATAAATAGGAAGATTATCATGTAGTAGAAAAAAAGTTGGAAAGGTATGTGGCTGAGTCCAATGCAGCTGCCTCTGTATAGTAAAGCTGGGTGCTCAGCAGAGAATTTAACACCTCACTCAAGATGTGAAGAACCCTGGGGAAAATACAGCATTTAAAAGCAAAGACTGCTCCAGCAGTTTGGCAGTATGAACACAGAAGAGGACAAAGATGCATTTTTTAAACCACTCAGAATTTGGATGAAACTCCGTAGTTTTTAAACAAGTTTTTAAGTAAGGTGAAAAGAAACAAGGAAGTTGCATGAAATGAAGGGCAGATTAAAGAGAACTGCACTGAAGTCAAAGACAACCTCCATGAACAATAAAAAAATGGAAATAAGTGACAAGACACAAAAAGGCCACTTCAAAGGTAACACAGACAGCTTGCAGAGTCTTCTCAGGTGCCAGATGCTTGCTGAGCATATCTGGCAAGTAAGCATGTCCATATCCTTAGAGCAACAACTGCATATAATAGAGGGCAAGTCAGCTAAAAATCTCAATACCATCACATCACATACTATAGATATTTGTTTCCAAAGAAAAAACAATTTAAAAAGCATACCGTGAAACAAGGTATCATTTCCCTACTTTCTGCATTTAACAGTATTACCAGAAATATTTCAATTTGTTCTTCCAACAAGAACAAAGATGGGAACACAAACCTCAGGAATAAGACAGGGAGACAAATTATACCACCATGAGGTCCAGAGTGAAAATGCTACTTTTTCACTGTTACATACACTGAGCACATCTAGCTCAGATTCATTCAGTTTTCAGGGCACTGTATTTAGAATATATGTGCTGTGGCTGTAATCTCTATACAGAGAACATTCACCTGGCAGATTGCAGAGGAAGTGCATACACTTGAAAGCCTACTGGCAGTGTAGGAACTCTGATATGTGAGAGACTGCACACACACACACCGAAGGGAAATCAAGAGAGGCACTTCAAATCCTCCATCCTCTCCAGAGCAAGGTTCTGTTGAATCCAAGTATACTTAAGACAGTCCAAAGGCAGTGCTGGAGAGCTTCCTATTACCACTAAGGACTTTATTTCTAGGGAAGCATGCAAGGATTGCTGAGATTATTTCAGGTATCATTTTAAACAGTCAGGTTGAGTGATCCTGCAGTGCAGTTGCTGTTGCAAGGAATCCCTGGTAAGAATTATTGAAGTATACAGCAAAATTAAAGCTTACAGGGAGAGAGACACAGTTCATACCTTGACTATATCAGTTTGTATACTCAGGAAGGCTCAATATTTTATTTGACTCAAAAAAAAAAAAAAAGCAGGAACACTAGTAACAGCTCATGATTAATATAGTTATACAATTTAAATGGCTCAAGCAAACAGTGACATTGATGGAGATTAGCACAGCTAGAAGAAGTTTTGGATTTTTTTTTCCCCCACTTATCTGAGACTGTGACGTTAACAAGACAACTGCATAAAGAATAATGTAAAGTGAAAGGTATTGTTTCAATTAAGAACTAGAATTTACAGAGTAAAAAAAAATATGAGCTCTGCAGATACTATTATTTATAAGCCACAATTTTCTAACATTTAGATCCTGCAATGATTTGCATAGAGGTCTTATAGAAAGCAAATGTTTAATAGTTGCAAAAGAACCATTCTGCCATGCAGGTTGTTGCAAGCAGCTCAACTGGTTCCTGAGATGTGAAAGAGAAAAGTATTCCTTCTCATGGAAAAGTCCTGCTAACAGTCAGAACTGTAGTAAACAGCACTAGTACAATTGATGCCTATCCCATTTATCATGCATGTCTTACGACATATACTTTGTCCAAATTCCAAACCTGTAAATTATTGTATTTCCCACTTTCAGTAGAGGTATAATACACATATTTCACTTAGTGCCTTCATTCTGATCCAAAACTCCCATCTATGAATTCTAGAAGGGATCCATAGAATGAAAATAAGAAATCTTATTTCCTTCTTGAAATGCTACTACTAGTTCACTGGAAAAAGAGATTTAACTCTCTAAGAAACTGCTAATACACTTTAGGCTACGAAAGCATGAATGGTCTCAAAAAAAGAATATTCCACTAAGATAAAAACAATTTTGTTTTATTAGTCTAGACCTCACCATTGCTGGAATCAAAAACACTAATCTGACTAACATGGTGCTGTACCACATTTCTGTAATTTTCACACAATACGCATTATACACTTTCTGTGGTCTTTGAAGCCTAAAATAATGAACTAATGCACATTTCATAAGGACTTTTTCACTACTCACAAAAGACAGTTTAATTCCTGCTGAAGTTACCTTTAGGTTTTTCTAACACTCTCTGGCACGTCTCCTTTATTTTGGTGAAGAGCTCTGGTCCTGCCAATCGCTTGGAAATGCCAACTCTCAACATAACAGCACCTGGTGTGAATTTTAAGAGCGCAGCCCCAGGCTCACGTGGTTCTTTTGGCTGCTTTGGCATGAGACTGGACCAGTCTACATCTATAACATCCACTGGATCTGCAAAAACATTGACAGAGAATGAGTTATCACATCACCACCTCTTACTACACCTGATTAATTTCACATGCTGTGCACATGGCTGTCTCCTGAAAGCAATATATATATTAGATGAACATTGTTCTGCAGTCCTCTTGGCCCTTCAGGTAAGAATGTAAAAATTCACCTGGATGGGTGGAAAATGGGAGAAATACAAAAAGTAATAGAAATAAAAAGTTATATGGATTTAAAAAAACCAACCCATGCCTAATATTCTGCTTTATTCTTATTGCAATCCCTTTGTGAAAGGTTGCCCAGATCCTGCTTAGCCAGCAGGTTTGGAGATATTACTTATGCATTCAGAAAAGTCACAGTACAACTGAACATGCTAAAATGGATTAAAATTAAATGCTCAGAAAGCTAATTCACATAGCCCAGATTACCCAACTGAATTTAGGACAATTAGGCAATTCCATTCTTCCCAATGCACTTGGAAAGCATTCAGCACAGACAGAATCTGACCAGAGACTGCACTCCTAATTCAGAAATACTGTCAACATCACAACAGCATTATATGCACACTGATATAATCTTTATATTCAAATAATCACAAAGGGGGGTTGATATACTTTTACCAGGCATCTTCTCATCCTCTTGTTGATCCTCACGCTTTTCAGCATCACCTGCCAGAATTTCATCCAGTTCATCATCACTGATGGGCTCATATTCTCCAGCACCAGACCCCAGGGACTGCACATCATTAGTCTTTGTTTCATCCTCTCCTCCTACAGAGACAGATACATACTGTAGCTTTAAAGCAATCATATTTGTTTTCTAAACATGCTGTACACTGCCTGAAAACAAAAAGGTTTAGCAAACTAAACTGTTAGCTATTAGGAGCAAGTATATTCAACACAAAAACTGGTATTAACCCAGAGAAACAGTGAAGTTATTCCTCCCATACACAATGTGGCAGTTTGAATTTTACATACACTGGTCAATTTTTTGGTGCAGTATTACTCAAGCTGCTCAGAGAAGGCCATTTTCATAACATACATGTTGATTATCAGATATCTGCCATGTAGTTTATAATAATAAACAGTTTATAAAAATCTAAGTTAGTGCCACAAAGTCTTTCAGATGCTTTAGTACATTAATCTAAAATCAGGATTCAGTCCAAAGGTCCTAAAATAAGTAACAAAACTCCAAAATACAAAAAGGTAACAGGTATCCCGAATGAAACTATTATGTACAGAATTTTAGACTGTTTGTAGCAGTCACAAGAAGAGCTTTTAGAAAACCATGCCAAACTTCTTTTAGTTGTTACCCTCCTTTCCCTCCACATACTATCTGCATACACAAATATGTGTGCTGTATGTGGAAACATACTCCTTAGGACCTGTGAACAGAAGACACTCAAACACTGATTTTGCAGTTCACCAAAGGGACATCCTTGCACCTCCAAGACTGAAAGATCTGACTCAAGCACTTAAAAATTCCACTGCTCTAAACTCAGGCTTTATTATGGTTCTCCACCATGGGTACTAGCAATGAGTTGTGCCACACAAACTGGACAGAATTTACAGGGATCCTCCTCTGTGGATGACTATTCTGATACCTTCAGCTCCCTTAACCAGAGTGAAACTGTTTCCATTTGAAGCTTCCCCCCATTCTTTGGGTTTTCTTTTTATGGCTTGCCTTTGCAGGGGAAGAAAAAGTAGTCACCTCAACTAACCTAAAAATCAGCAAGGAAAAAGCAAGTAAAAGACAAGACAGTAGAGCATAAACAAACTGCTCAGACCATCTGGCAATGCTTTGGAGGAAGCATATAGCATCTTGGGCATTATTTATGGCCACTCCTAAAGCAAACACATTAGGTTCAAAATATCAAGATAATTTAGTAATATCCTGAAATATTTTGTTAAGACCATATACAACAGTAATTTGCCCAAGTAAATACCACATACTTCCCTAACATCATCACATTTGGAAATAGTACTTTGTTTTCTAACAAATTTTTCCTTTTTAGAAAGGAGAATAAGGTGATCTGCACTAGATTTCATTTTGTGCCATACAACTTAAAATGTTCACTGCCTGTAAGATTCATCTGCTGCATCCACACAGAGGTACCAGATACAGTAGTTCAGTACTACACACCTGGACCCATTAAAACTTTACTGTATTAAGAAATTTAAAATAATACAATTCATAGTTCTCAATACACAATTTTTAAAAATTACTTTATATTTTTAATTTCAAGTAAAATTTCATAATTTCTAAACTATCTTTTATCACTCATATGGAAGCATACTTTTATATTAATTCTGCATTAAAAACTCAACACACTCATCAGCTGAATGGAGCAATGTAAAGAAGAGTTACAAAGTAAGAAAAGACAGTGAAGTGTACTAAACCCTAGAAAATCATAACCATATGCTATATGCTTTATTAAAATGGAATTCCATCTAATACTTTACAAAATAGATTTTCCTTAAAAAAATTAAGAAATCCTAAATATACTGTAACTCCCTACAGATAATAACCTGCAGAGAATTTTTAACACCACCTTTGAAAAACAGACAAAAGAATACACACCATAACAAGTACACTGAAAGGCTAGACCTAAGAACACATTTAACATGCACAGCCTACATGGCTACAGCTGCCCTCTAAACAAGGTCATGTACCCAAGAATGGCCTTTCACTACCTCTTTTCTCAAGTTACCACATGGTACTCTCAGATTTATCACACCATGCTTTTCCTCTAGTTTAAAAATGGTTAATTCTGTCTATTAAAACAAAAGCTTTTACTTTCAAGCAAAAGCAGACCTTTCCAGGCTCACTTCACAGATAATCTCCTTAAATGAAATTTTCCCAATAGGATCTCTCAACTCTGGAGATCTCTTTGTGAGTAATCAGGTAGGAGATGTAAGTACTAAATATTCCTCACCACCCTCTTGAGACAGCATTTGATTTAACTTCCCAAATTAACAATGAACACTACAGGTAATTCTTACTAAGAATGGCAAACACAATGAGCATAATCCTAACATATGCCAGTAACTCTGGATTTAGACTCTTGTTTCTTTTTTGTTGTTCACATAAAAGCACTTCCCAACTCCCCATTCTGGGAAATCTCAAGCTTCTGATCCATGTGACAAACTGTTAGGAGTTTGTCAGTGTTTGCCCCTTCCTGACTTTATCAATTCCAAGCACACTTCCGCCAGTACCATTAGGGCCAGCAAAATGAAGCTGCATTTTCAGCTGATATCTACTGAGATCACCTAGGATGAGGTTAGATCGGGCAAGATCTGTAAGACTACCTCAGGAAAGCTATTTTTGTACCACTGTGCTAAGTCATACATATGTTTCACCTACTAATCAGACAAACAGTTCTATGATAATTGGGCCCTGGGAGAAAAAGAACTCAAGAAACAGTTCCAAGTCCACACTCACTTTTTTTTCACTCATTACCTGTCATTCCCAAAGTAAGAAAGAGATCTTACAATGATATAACAAGGTAATCAAATGTTGGTATTATCTTTTAGTAAACTGCCTATTCAGAAACACTGCATTTTGGTGAAATTATCTCAGATAATTTATGCTTCTTTGCCTCAAGACTTCTCTAGAAATTAGGAAGCAGCACTAGCACAATTAACAATAAGAAAGGTGCTCATCAGATTTCTGTCATGGTCTGCTTCCACAGCAGAGAAGCTGAAGCCAGTAAGTCTTTCAGTAGAAAATTATTCTATTTAGCACTATGCTAAAAGAGAAAGAATAAAGTATTTCTTAGTCCAGGTTCTTTCATAGAATAGCTCACTCACCTTCTAAACTCTCTACCTTTTCGGCCTCATTTCCATCTTCAAAGCCTTGTAAAGGTCCTAAATCTTTGTCTGTTTTTTCCTTCTCTGAAGCTGCTGAGTCCCGGCAAATACCATCAAACTCCTTTTCATGATCTCTGTCCAGTTTTGTTTCGCTGTGCTTTGCTGATTCCTTTTGAGAGGAGATGTCAAGAGTTCTCTCTCTCTCTCTCTCAGCAGTGTCTGGCAGCTGTCGGTCTCTCTCTCTCTCCAGCTCCCGTCTTTTCTCCCTATCCCTCTCTCGCTCCCTGAGTCTCTCTCGCTCCCGGCTCCTCGGCCAGTCTTTGTCCACATCTCGGTCCCAGTCCCTCTGTCTCCCCTCTCTCCTGTCTCTCTCTCGTTCTCGATCATGGTCATGTCGATCTCGTTCCTGAAGCCTTTCCCTGCTGTCAAAGGATCCGGATCTGGAATGAACCTGGCGATCTGACTCAGGGGAACTTCTTCTTGAACTGTGGCTTCTTGAATCTTGACGATCTGGATAAAAGATTATATACATAAGCATGACTATGACACATAAATGTAATAGCATTTTACGAGACTAAAGCATTTTAAAATATCTGGGTAGGAAAATATACTTCTCAAAAGCATCATCTTCAAGTTAATAATGCTTTCGGATTGCTTTAGAAGATTTAACCTTACTTAAAGACATGAAGTAACTTTTCCCACTTCCAAAAAAGAATTTTAGTGGCTACTTTCTACTAAGAGAGAAACCAACTGAAGGTATACAATCTTAATTCAGGAATTTAAGCATGGGGGGAAGAAAAAAAAAGAAGAAAGAATCACCTCAAAATTCAAAATTTTTGCAATGTCTCCTAAAAACTAGGAATGCCTTAGTTAACAGATGATGAATTCAGAAAAATAATTTCAGGCATGTAACCATGAGGAGAACAGAGAGCCAAAATGCTTTCGGAAGCAGATATTTTTGTAATGATGTTTTTTCAGTTTTAAAATATTTTACCAATTGTTTTTTCACAGCAATTACACACATAAAAAATGTGACTATTTTGATTTGCAATGAAGATGATTTCCATGTGCATTACAAGTATGCCTAACAGGAACCATAAAAACATTTAACTCTTTTTCCATAATTTCAGGAATTTCCATACCAAAATTAACAGTAATAATGAAATTAGGAACATTAGATTATAAAACTACCTCAATGTTCTGTTAGCACAGGCATTTTCTCTATGAGGTTTTTCTGTCCTACAAATTATTTTATTCCCCAGACAGCATGAACCAAATCCAAATGAATGTTCTGGTGTAAACAAAATGGTAATCCTGCCCACTGAGAATCAGCTTTTCAAATATGTTAATACTTGCAGGAATCTTAATTCATTCTAGTTTTACAATGAAAGGCAGATAGCACCTCCCTCTCCTGTCACACTAATTAGAGCCAAGAAGAACAATGTGGGACTTGTACACAGAATGACAGGTCAGTGTCACTAAAATATATCTTATTACCTGAAGATGTGCTGCGACTGGGTTCCCCTCGTTTCAGCTGATCAATTCGGGACTTCCTTTCAGTGATTTCCAAGCTTTTCTTCTCCCTGTCCCTGTCCCTATCCCTGTCCCTAGAGCTGCTGTGCAGGATCCTCTTTCGCGCGGTCTGATCGTCTCCACTGCGGTGCGCTGACTCATTGGAGGGGGATCTAAGCCTGCTGGAGGCATGGCTCCGATTGCTACCGAGGCTGCTGCTGCGCTTCTGGTCCACAGGCTTACGGTGTGGTCCATCCTCTATAGTAACATGAGGGGCTTCCACCTTTTCTGGCCTCGTCCTGTGACTTTTTCTATGGGCATCCTCAGTGGTTCTTTCTGGAACAACTATGTCACCACGTTCAGGAACATCTTCATCTGACCAGTCACTAAATGTTGTATCTTCTCTTTTTGTGGGGACTTCTGCCACTGCTTTCTCAGGTGGTGCTTCAACCAATTCTTCTTTAGTTACAGGAGGGGTTCTTGGTCCTTTTTTCTTTTTGTGATGTGGAACAATTTCTTCATCAGAAACTTCAGAATCACCCTTAGATCTCTTCCGCTTTTTCTCCACATTCTTCTTTTTTTGACCTTTCTTAGGGGAAAAGACCTGGCTTTCCTCAGGTGCTGGTTCACTAGCATACCTTTCCACCCCACTGTCATCATCCTTCTTCTTCTTCGTGGCCTTTTTCTGTATCTTAGACTTCTTCTTGCTGTCATCATGCATTCTATCAGAAGCATCTCTTTCTTCAGAAGGACGGTGTCCAATATTTTCCTGAACCCTGGACCGGGAACCTTCTGAAGCATCTGGTTGCTCTCTTTGCTTATCTGCTGAAGAAACCCTCTCTTTAAACTCTGGTTCTTCATAGCGCCGGGAACTTTCCTTTCTGTCTGATTTTCGCTCTTCTTCTTTCCAGCGGCTCTGCCGCTCCTCGGTGGCATGAGAGGGGCTCAGCGACCGGGATTCCTGTGGCCGCACAACCTGGCTCAGGAGTCTGTGCTTTTCATCTGCAAAATGAGAATGTGCCTTTATTGTGTAGGAAGGAGAACATGTGAGCATTTGCTGTCTTCTGCATGCCAGAAGAAGTGTCCATTAAAACATATAACTTCAGTTAGATTGCTTAGGTTTTTCTACTGCTGCAGCAGCAAAAGACAATTTCCAATTTGGTAAACACCCATCCTAAACAGGAGATGTGGAAGTCACTATCACCTGGCAGATATAACACATAGTGACAAAATGAAGATAAACGACAAATAAAGATGAAGAAAAATGGCAGTGCTCATAAAAATACGGGGAACACTCACTAAACTTTCCCCATGTTTCTTCTATTTAAAATTGCAAGTTATTTTCATAGACAGGATAACCTGGGTCCAGCTGCAGAGAGAGCCCACTCCCACTTACTTTTATCATCTCCACTGTTGTAAGCATCACTATCAGGAGAATGATCACGACGACGTTTGGGAGACTGACGGGGACTTGGACTGCTTTCATTTCTGTGACGCTTCCTGCAAAAGAAACATGCATCATAAAATTTCTTCAGGATGCTTTGAGTTAATCATCAATACAATCCCTGAAGTCTAAGCATCTCATACAGAAGACATTTAAAGATGTGATGAAGTTCTCTAGTTTTCTAAGTTGCCATTCCAAGTAACAGCTATGCACTTAAAGGAAGCACAACACATATACCGGGGA
Source organism: Dicaeum eximium (assembly GCA_013396995.1). Classification (NCBI taxonomy): domain Eukaryota; kingdom Metazoa; phylum Chordata; class Aves; order Passeriformes; family Dicaeidae; genus Dicaeum; species Dicaeum eximium. The sequence continues at coordinate 649,776 of VWZP01005875.1, read as the reverse complement.
TATTTTTCACACCTTCACTGGTAGCCTTCTGGTGTTGGAAATTTGGTAGTGCAAAGGGTAATGCATGTTCCAAAGAAATTTAATTAACAAAGTCACAAACCCTGACCTAGATAGTGCTATTTGAATTTCAGACTTCATAATGTACCACAGTTTTCTACTGTTTCCATTAATGACTGTATTATTAAAGGCAAGACAATGCAAGCATACATAAAAGGGAAAATTACATTGTCCGATTAAATTCTGAGCTCATGAGTAGTTCTATGATCCAGCACTAACAAAACACTGCAATGACTTCACCAGCAAAGTACAAACTTGGGGGCTACCAGCATGTGCCACAGATGCAGGGGAGACAGCTTCAGACCAAGCCTATGCATAAACAGATGTCTTCTTCCTTAAGATATTCCCCGGCCTACTAACTTACCAAATTCAACAGTAAAAGACTTTTTTTTTTTTTGACTGAAGTAACATTTAGACCCACTCACTTCGATTTTCTTTCCTCATGGACATCTCTTGAGCCTCTTTCTTCTCTAATGTCTTCTCTCTTATCTCTGCGGTCTTCCCTTCCTTTTTCTTTGTCATCCCAGTCTCTCTGGCGGTCTCTTTCTTTGTCTCTGTCTCGAGCTCTCTCCCTTTCGCGCTCGCGCTCCCGATCTCTCTCTCGTTCTCGCTCCCTTTCTCGTTCCTCCCGCTCTCGCTCCCGCTCCTTCTCCCTCTCCCTCTCTCGTTCCCTTTCCCTGTCATGGTCTCTGTCTCGGTCCCGCTCACGGTCCCTGTCTTTGTCCCGCTCTCTGTCCCTCTCCCGTTCCCGAGCACGATCTCGTTCCAACTCTCTTTCTTTCTCCCTCTCTCTTTCCCGGTCTCTTTCTCTTTCTCTCTCTCGGTCCCGCTCCCTTTCCCGCTCTCTCTCTCGGGCTCTTTCATCTCTCCTGTCATCGGACCGATCCACCCTTCTCTCCTCTCTCCTCTCGTCCCGCTCGAGATCATCGCTCCGTCCTTGGTGTCGTACCGGCGAGCTCGCTCTCTGATCTGCAAACAGAAGTAGGTTTGATTACCAAGTGCTCAGCGGATATACACTGCTTCCACTACACCAATAAAAAAGAGCCTTTGTCTTGACAATCTAGATCTTGGTTTGCATTAAATGGAAAGCAACTCCCTGCAGAAACATGAATATTGTCTTTGGGGAGGAAGGAAGACAAAAATCAGAACTAATTTTGAAATAATTTTTCAACATTTAGGAAGTGGGCTTCGCTTACTTAACCAAAAGTTGCCAAAAATTTTTCAATTTTCGACGAGATTTTTCTGAATGGCTTCAAAAGACAAATGTATGCATCACAATGTAGCTGTTACTACTGCATTTCCCAAGGATTCCAAATCTGATATAAGATCTTAAAAAGCTGGGATTGAATGCATAAGAAATGTTAAGACTTCTCTACAAAGATTTTACTCCCTAAATCTATTAGGAGTCAAGTGCTTTACAAGGACTCAAGCTATTTACCACACAGAGTAAAAGTTTCTGCAAAATTAGAAATACTGGCTTGTCTCATCACAGAAGAGATCCCTGCACAGAAACACACAACCAAATCTACAAGATAGGAAGAGGCAAGGATGAGATAGGGGAAGCAGAGCTGACAGAAGTTTCTATTTGTGTTCACTGCAGAGTCTCACAGTTTAAAATCTGAGTTTTTTGTTGTTCAGACAGTGGATTAGAGTCAGAGGGAAAACTAAACATGTAGAAAATTACTGATCCGGAAGGACAGTAAAATCTGATTTATCCAATTTTATTTACTCTCCACAGACTTATCTACATATTCTTCATTGTATTTGGGGTATTTTTTTTTGAGTATTTCTCTCAGTTTTGACTACTTCATAGCAATTTCCATGCTCATGTTAGTAGTATTTGAGCCACAACAAATCAATAAAACTATTTTCCTACAATATATATATATATAAAAACACTATACAAAAGAGGAAAAAAATGGCATGAAGAGAGCTTGGTATTTTTGGTCCATTACTCTGAGGCTGAGTGCATTTTGCTGTAAATTGAGACAACGTCCACTGGGTGTGAGCAGGCAGAGTTTGGACAGAACTAAATCAATAAAATGTGCATTTCCATCAGTTTAATCAATTTTCATCTCTGAGTGAATTACCAATGATTTAGTGCTCCCCTGTTACCATGTAAAATTAAAAGCAAAGCTGAGTGACATTTCTGCCTTTTTAAAAAGGTAAACCATCAATCCACACAATTGGTAATGTGAACAGGTTTCACATTCTTTTAATGGGGCCTACAACACTGTAATGTGATTTACTCTGCATACCAAGTATTCGATTTCATAAAGAAGTTCAGTAACTCTTCTTTGTTATGTCAGTTTTGGTGACAAAACAGCCACATGAAAATCTTATGTGACTCAAATACTGCAAGTGTATTAAACAATTAAATGCAGATAGTCAGCACTTCTTATGTGACTTCATTTTTTGAAGTACTGTTCCAGTGGTTGTTTGGAACACTCCCATATTTGCCTTAGTTGAATAAAGACAGCTCAAATTTGCAAGCTTGCATTTTAAAATCATACTCCTTGCATATCACAGAACCAAAATCTATCTCAATTTTTCTTAGAGTGATATTAAAACTGTAGCCTAATTAGGGAAACTGTCTTGAATTGTAACTCTGAGGATTTACTATTACAAAAAGCAATCTAATTTTTAAGGAAGAAGACAATAAATTCTGAATTCACGCTCTATATTTTTCCCCCCTAAAGGGAAACACAACCCATTCAAAGCAACTTCCCTCCTGGAAATTTTTGCTGTGCTTTTATTTCCATGATTTTATTTCCAAGGTCTTTTCTGTTGGTTTGGGGTTTTGTTTTGGTTTTTTTGGGCTGGATGTTTGTTGTTTTTCTTAATAAATTAAGAACTTGCTAGGATATGAAGGGCACAAAATTATATTATATGTATCTGTAGGATTTATTTGGGCTGGGGAGGTGAAAGATGAAAGCTAGTCTGCAAAAGCCAACCCCCAGGACACATTCAGTCTTCAGGATTTTTCAGATGACATGAAAAAGGAAGCCTGGAGTTTAGGTCTGTTGAAATCCTGCCTTGAAGATGAGAGAGAATCTGAAGCGGAGCCTTTCACAAGAACAAGCAACAACAGATCTGTTTCAATAGGCTAAAAAGTATCTTTTGAAGTGACATACAAAATATCTCTTTGAAAAACTGAAATTAAATAGCAGCTAGAATGTATCTGTCACCTGAAAATCAAAACTCAAGATGGAAAATAACCCACTGTAATTTTATGTTTAGTCTTCACAGCTCCTTTTAATTTTCATGCTATTTTAATTTCCTTGACTCCTCCTGTTCTCTTAATTGGTGAGCAATACAAATATATTCCAGAGTGTAAGCTGGTACTAAGCTCCTTCAAGCCAACACAGTGCATTTTCTGGTACAGAATTCTGACATCTTGCATACCATCTTGCGTCAAAATAAGTCTTGCACGCTGTTTTCATGATCACTGGTATCTGTATCAATGCTTACTAGTTAATTATTATTGGCAATAGCAAAGCACTCATCACTATTAAACTCCCCAGACAATAAATATTTGAATTAAGCATAAATTTAAACTGTCACTTACTTTAGTAGCAAGTAGTCCATAATTGTCAGTCTAGTTTAGGCCTTCCCCAAAACCCACTCAAGCAATTTACAGTACAAAAGCATAATGTTTCTATACAGACAAACAGAACCAGTAATGAAATGCAGTCACAACTCTAAGCTTACATGGGTTCTAAGCTTAACATGCTTATGGTACCATGAAGTGGAGGAGGAGGCAAAAACATTTTACAAGGAAGCTGTACAATGAAATCCCTTGAAGTTTACTTTGTTTAAATAATACTTGGATGAATAAACACAGAAGATGCCAAAACCTAGCAACAGGGATGGAGAAAAGGTGACAGCATTTGTGCATACAATGCCAATGAATGATCTTCCAACAGAAGTTATCTTCTATCAAGGATGGGAGTAGTGTCAGTGTGTGGTGTCAGATAAGCTGTTTATGAATCAGTGTGGGAGCAGAACAAGGTAGAAAAAGGAGGGAAACACACACATTCATGCACATACATTTGACTACAGATGTATGAGTAAAACCAGACATTAATTACCTCTTTCTCTGTTGTCACGCCTATCGCGTTCACTGTGTCGTCTTTCAAAGGAGGAATCCCTTGCTTGATCCCGACTGTCATAGCGATCCCGATCAGCGTAGCTGCTCCTCGATTCCCAGCTGTCGTGGTAGTTTCCACTACTGCTGTGACCATCAACCTGGGATCCTCTAGTCCCCCGACTTCCTAATGGAGATGTAGCAACACAAAACATGAGCTTCCACAAGTAAGGAAATCCATGATGTTTTATACCAACTGATGTATTAACATCTAATAAATTTGAATTAGTTGTTCATGGACTGAAGATTGTAACATCAAACCAACAATTCAAATTTCGTATAAATGTTTTAACTGTAAAGTTATTAATTGCAAAATGCAAAATCAAGACTTTCTAAATCCTCATCCCCTGGTCATAGTACAAGGTCTTCTGACTAGAAATACCAGTCCAAAATTGGCTGAGATCACAACTGCTCTGAGTAGGCTGTAAGCTAATAAACAGTGCTGCAAAAACAGGCAGAGAAAGCAGAGATCATTCTCCCAGTTAAAACTGTATGTAATTTCCCTATGTGAAAATATCACAACAAGCCTGAAAAAGCATAATAAATTACAGATTATTAAAAATTGCTGTTGTTGTTGTTGTTGTTATTATTATTATTGCAACAGACTTCAGAAATCATTTTAAATAATAAAATCACATCATTTGGAAACCAGATGGGCAAGGTGGCGAGGCAGGAAGAGGTGGGTGTGTGTGAAGGATGGTCTTCAGTCACCTAAGACATGCAGTTGTTTTTGAAAGAGCATAAGAAACCCACTGCACAGTGCTTTGAGGTGCACTACCCCTATGAATTTTCCCCTACACATCAGCCTCTTGTGTTTGTAGCCAATGGGAAAACCTAGAGTTGCAGAAACATTAAATAGAGTGATGTAAGGGTTAGGCTTTGTTTTAAAATGGGATGGCAGAATACCAATGTTATGCCACTTTAATGAATGAAGAACACTTTAGTGCTATAAACTTCAACAACAGTTTTAATTTAATGACAACAGAATTGGACACAGCTTTAAAAGCATGAACTGTTTGGCAGTACTTGCATATCAAATATCAAACAAAGCAGTATGAATGCAAATAATCTTCAATGATAGGGACACATGCATTTTTTAAATTACACAATACCTTTGTCAGATAATTCTGGACCTCTGCCTCGACTTCTGCCAATTCTATCACTTCTGCTCTCATTTCTAGAGTCACTTCTGGAGTCATTCCTCGTTTCAGCACGAGAGCTCTCCTCTCTGCCATGGGATCTTCCATAGCTGCGCAAGTCGTCTTGATACTGGTCATCCTTTTTATGGGCATCGCGACTCTCTCTATCTCTGTATTCATGGGAGTCCCGCGTGGAGCGCGAGTCTCTCTGGTCACGACTGTCTTTGGTATCCCTGCTATAATCCCGCGTGTCTCTGGAGTCTCGAGTATCTCTGGATTCCCGTGGCTCCCGCCGATCTCTGGTGTCTCTTGTGTCCCTCCGATCTCTTCCATCACGAGACTCTCTGTCATCCCTGTGGTCCCTGGAGGTACTCTGCTCTTGGTCATAATCCCGATCATCTCTTGTTTCTCTTTCTTTTTCTCTTTTCCCTCTTGTTTCTGTGAAACGTTCAGAAGAAGGTTATATACTTGGCTTAATCAGAGCAAGCAAACATTTAGCACACAAATAACACTAAAATAACATACTCAAAATACACTTATCAAATGAAAATTAATACGTAAATAGGACAAGATCATGCTGGGTTATCCATCTATACATTTAGTAAATTGTAACAGTCTTATTCTGAATATGAATCTCTACAGATATTTACCCATTCAAAACACAGTAATAATAAAAATAAATGTCCAACATACTAAAAAGCAAGTGCACTTCAATAATTTTAAGGTAGGGTCATTACTCCTCCAATCATAGATTCCTCTTGTTTTCTACACACACACAGAGACACTTCCAAAATGTTTGTGGAATATTTAGACCACTTGTAAGGCCCCAGTGCCCTGCTAAAATCTGTTGGTTTGAGTTTGGGGGTCTGTTTTGTTTTGGGGTTTTTCTACTACATATTTATAATATTACTGCTACAGGAAGCTAAATTTGCAGCCAGTCTTGACCTATGTACTCTTTGTAATCTGTCTCTCGAGGCAAACAGCATGTTTGCCCATCACATACTGCTCAAACAGAGGGAATGACTGCTTTGCACACACCTCACTTAATGTCAATTACAAAGACAATAGAAAGCAATCAGTGGGGACTGGATTTGGGCACCTCAAAGAAAAGAGAAATAGTTACTTAGGTGCAGCCTGCTGTGAAAATCACTTTCCTACTGACACCGCCATTGCATTACACAAGGAACACTTACACAGATCCCTACAAGTACCTTTATAAGCAGCTGAGTTTACGTATAAGCAGCTCTGCCAGGGATAGGTTATTACACAGTACCTGCAAACAGCACCACCGGCACAGGCAGAGTAAACACAGCCAGTATTTTTTTCACCCCCCAGCCACTGGGATGGGTGCACACACAATGCCACAATTTGAAAATCCAGTTTCAAAATGCAATTTGTAAACAAATAAAAACGATTCTGAAGTGCTATTTTCATTCATACCGTCCCGCCTCTCGTGGCGCCTGTCATGAGACTGTGAAGTCCGATCACGATCGTGTCTTCCCTTGTCTCTTCCAGGAGATCGATGTCTTGAAGGACTTCGTTTCCTCTGAGGCGGAGAGGAAGAGTGTGGGGGATAGGGGGAAGATGACCGCCTTGCAGGCGGGGAAGCTGTCCTTTGATAGGATGGAGAAGGAGTTCTTTTGCGGTGTGGGGAAGGAGAATGTCTTTGAACAGAGGAGCCTGACTGTGAGGATGAGGAGTGATGTCTGGAGGATATGGGAGAATGATGCTGACCTGATGGAGAAGCAGACCTGCAAGGAAGAGTTAAAACAGGCACATATGTAATAATTTGACTTGAAAGGCTCTTAACATACCATACAAAAAAGCAATTAAAATAATTTTTGTATTCTCTACCCTCTGACTGCTGAAAATACGTGCTATTTCTATAAAACATCAAACTTGGCTTCCCTCCGGGATGCCAAGTATATGTTTTCAAAATACAGCAATCTTTAAATGATTATTATTTATTTAATGCTCAGGAAAAATTTGTCCTATCAAAATTGTATTACATAGCTACCAGAATGTAGGAGAAGGGAAGGAGGAGTCAGAAAAAAAATCATTCTCTTCTTTCCCATCCCCAAATAAGAACCATAGTTTTCTTCAATATAAAATAGTTTTTGGAGTTCATAATAAAATTACACAGATCATTTTTACAAGGTGTAACTAAGACTTTTTTTGTTTACAACAGCATGGACTTTTTTACAAAGTAACGGTATCTCCTTATACACTTATAACACCTTTTATTGTAAGGATTGATCTTTAAATAATTCTTAGATCCAGAAAAACCATACACATACCTACTTAAAATGTTAGCAAACGTGAATGTTTACAGACATGGAAAACTTACATCTGATAGAATAAGGAAATGTATACAAAATATTTCTGATCTTCAAAATTCTGTCACCAACTACAGATAATTTACACAACAGTAAAAAATTTCCTCATAATGACTAACATGGACAAAAACACACTTCAAGTCTTTAGGCTCAGTAGTGGGGTATTTTTCCCCTTATCTGCCTCAAAGTAACTTGCAAGTATCTTTCCTCATGAAACATATACTGTCCTTAACCCTCCCCTCTACTTCACAAAACTCCAGAGACGACAAGGAGAAGAGTGGGAGTTAAAAAGCTACACTTGCATAACACATCTTCAAAAACCTCACTGTTTCTGAGCAAACAAGTAGCCTGCATGCCTCTAAGATGACAGTTAATACACGAATGAAACAGATGACCTGGAATTAGTAGTAAATTTCCAAAGCAGTCAACATAAAATTCTGTCAAGGCTGAATATGACTGACAGAATACAAAAGACTTTGATGACTTACTGTCTTTAAACTAAGACTACATTTCTTTTTCCCAGTGAAACCATTATTTTGAAACACAAGGTTACCAGGATTGGCTTGCATGGAAGGCTTCAATGATATGGAGACAAAATATTTCAAATATCCTTCCCTGCTTCTAGCAAAAGGCCCCTATATCTCCCGTGCTTAACATTCCCTTGCACAACATTTGATATAAGCAGGCAGTGATGAGCAAAGTAGTGGATGTCATGCTTTAACCCCAGCCAGCAACTAAGTACCACACAGCTGCTCACTCACTCCCCCACCCATCCCCAGCAGGATGGGGAGGACAATGGGAAAAAAGTGAAGCCTGTGGGTTGAGACAAGAACAGTTAAAAACTGAAACACAGTAAAATATAATCATCATGGTGACAATAATAGCAATGAAAAGGGAGATAACAAAAAGAGAGCGAAAAAGAAGAAAAACAAGAGAAACAGTGATGCACAACGTATTTCCTCACCTCAACTGATGCCCAGCCCATCCCTGAGCAGCAACAGGATGCCCCTGGCCAACTCACCCAGTTTATACACTGAACATGATGTTCTGTGGTATGGAATATCTTTCTGGCCAGTTCAGGCCAGCTGTCCCGGCCATGCTCCCTCCCAGCATTTTGTGCACCTGCCCTCTGGCAGGGTGTGGGAAACTGTGGTAACCATTAGTAAACATCTGTGTGTTATCAATATTATTCTCATGCTAAATCCAAACCACAGCACTGCAGCAGCTACTAGGAAGAAAATTATCCCAGCTGAAACCAGGACACTGAAGTAAGTTAAAAAACAGGGGGAAAGAGGTATTTGGCAGACTCCATACTACTGTTCCAGGAAGAACCCTCTTCCATATGATGAATCCAATATAGCAAAAATGTCCATCAGTCACATCTACCACAAAACAATCCAATGTTGTTCCACAGAGTCACCACAAAAGCCAAACAGTTTGCTTACAACTCTTTGGATTGCTGAATGGACGGGTTTTATTTGCTTGTTTTGTCAGCATACAGAAATAGGTATGATATCTGGAGTTTCCCACACCCTTCAACAGAGTTGCAGAAAATAAGAATGCCTTGCTTTCCATTATACAAACATGGGACTACAGTAGTGTTCAGCACTGCCATTCTAAACCTGAGCTTACACTCTTTCAGGCCAAAATAAGGAGCCTACTTCATTTTTAATGAATGGTAGAAGATTTTTTTCAAAGCCTCAAAAACTAACAGATATGATGCCTTCCCTAAAACCTCCTGCAAGAAGCTTTGTACAGCATTGTTTAGCCAGTTGTGCCTGCTTCTCAAAAAAGATGTGCAGAACAGGACCAGCATATCACTTTACCCATTCTAGAACAGAGAAACTCCGCCCATTTCCCATCTCAAAGATAAAAGATTTTTCCATGTTCCACTTTCCAAAAAGGGGAAGGTTAGGGAGGAAGAAAGTTCTTGAAGGCTCATAGACTGACTGTATCTCATATCAGACTTATGAAGTTCTACCCAAAGGCAAAACACCTGAGAGGAACTGATAAGCAGAAACTTTCACCATGACTTGTGTTCTTGATGTGACAGATACCCTCCACGTAGTAACATTGCAAAAAAAAAAAAAAAATCTCAGAGCTCAAGCGTTTGAGGCACAAGCATATTCACAACAGACACATACACAAGTAGTCGAACCAAGAAAGGAAGTTTCCAAACCAGAACTATTAAAGAAAATAAAATCCACAGAATTGACCTCCCACCTGCGAGAGGGTGAGAAGTTATGTTTGTGAGTGGTTGCCTTGGCTGGTGCTCGGGAGGTTTGCCTTCGCCTTGCAGCAGGTGGTGAGTACTCCCTGGAAGGGGAAGAATTACTGCCAGAATGATCTGCAGGACTAGGAGAACGTTTCTGTCTACGGGAGCTTTCAGACGGATCTCTGGGAAACATAAACAGCAGCTTGTTTAACAGGGCTAAGATGGCATTAGCACATTTTTAAGAAACTACAGACACCTCCAAGTCAGAACCTGTGACTACCATATCACCATTTTTAAAAATTTATAAACATGTATACATGCAAAGTGAAGCAATTCTAAAATGTCAGTAGTCTTTGACTAATTCAAAAATACTTTAACCTACTGAAGATTTGGGAGAGTTTAAATGCACACTGCCAACTTATAAAGTTATACTTATAGAAGTTAAACTTGTAAAATATTATTCCTCTAAGATTTCAGAAAAGCATGCAATCAGACTAGTGAATGACTTCAATAAAGATTTTAGCAAACAACCTGGTCCACTGGTGAAGATCCAAATTCTTGAGAAGCAATCAAGCTTTCCAAGGGGCATTTTACAAACTTACTAAGTTATGTAATTAAAACCTACCAATCTGTTAGTTATAGTCTATCAACCCATCTACATAACACATTGAAAATACTTCATTGAGTACTGAAAAGGTGGTCGGCAAAGTAGCTAATACCACCCTTATTATTTAAAAACAAGGTTACAGTTAAAAGCTAATAATGCAACATAACTTACCTCTGCTTCTCTTTTTTCTCCTTGTGCCTTTCAAAGTCACGCCCTCTCTCTTTCACCTCCCTTGCCTTTTCTTCTGAACGCTCTTTTGCTTTATGTTTTTCCTTGTGTTTTTTCCCCAGGGGAGTTTCCTCTTGTACTGGAGGAGGAGGGCTAGGGGTACGAGGACCTTTCTTTTTACTCTGATTACTTTTAGAACTCCTAGAGAAAAATTAACAGGGCAGGGGGCAGGGGGGGAGGTATAAAAATGAAGAGTTGTCAACTTTTCAAGCAATAATTTCTCAGACATTGACAGGAAAGTTATAACGTAAAAGTCTTGAAGCTTTTAGGATAGGATTTCCCAACTTCCTTAGCGAGCAATATCAGTCAATAGCAGCACTTGACAGAAAGGTGGACAGAGATGGTAAAAATTTATGTTGAGCTTTTCAATTTATAGCCTCTTTTTCTGAAGGAAGTGAACAAAAATAGGAATTGCTCTTGTTCAGTCAGAACCAGTTTCCGAAGATAAAATGCCCTTACATGAATTACATACATCAGAAGACACCCCAACCATGTACACAAAATTTCTTGAACTACTCATGTTTTCAATTTAATGTTAACTACCTCATAGGATGAAGCATCTAAACATTCTTGAATATGCATCTCACAATATGAAATTCTATGTATTTCCCACATAATTTGCCACTAAGATAAATCCTATCAACTAGGTATCACTGCATATGTCAGTAGTATACCAGCACATGCTGTAACATTCCTGTAGCAAAACCAATATCGTTCTGCCTCTATTTAATGGGGATTTTAACAATTCAGTTAGACACAGATGTGTCTGGTTACACTGCTGCAGTAATTTCTTTCCTATCTAAAAGCTGCAAACAACCATTCATAATGTCTTGTGGCCAGCAAGAACTTTAGAAGCAGGTTTTGGAGACTGACTTTGGTGGCACAGCACCCAGTCAAAATCCATGATTTTTACATATTTTATCCTTAATTCTTGCCTGCCCTGCCCACATCCCTCACTTTTTATCCTCTCCTGAATTCTGAGAAATTCACTGTCTTGAAAGTCACACATTATATCTTGAACACTAATATGCAATACCAACAGAATGTGCAGTTGGTCAAATTTTAAACACTTCAGTTTAGAGAGGCTGCTTCACAGGCTGCAGCATTTCAAACAACAGTGTTTTCCACTTTTCAATGGTTCATATTTTCTCATCACCTCACAAAGATTCTTGAGATTCAAAGAGAAAAGATCTGCTTGTAAACCATGAAAATAATCAACTGACAACTACATCTATATGACAATTTTTTGCATAAGATGATTCACAATGCACAATTTAGAGATCTTCTAAATTTATAAAATCAAGGGCACTGAAAGGAAGAAAAATGGAAAACATTATTTATGAAAACTCCAGTAATAAATGTAAGTGTGGTTCTCTACTCTGTTCTCACTCTCTTGCAAGATGCCATCTGCATACTGACCTCTGCTGCTCCAAAAGTGGTGAAGGGACAGTGGATGCTTTCTTGTCCTTCTTACTAGCTGAAGATGATGATTTGGGACTGGATCTTCGTTTTGGAGATTTGCTAGACTTTCGTGGTGACGGTGATAATTTAGATCTAACCACCTCTGGAGAAATCTTGAGGGAAAGAATATAATTAACCAGTAAGATACTGATGCTCAAAAGCGTAACTGTTTGCCAATATGTGTATCAAATACGTAAATTCAGCAAGTGAGAGAGTATGAGAACCATGTACATCTCTTCTTCAGCCTCATCACATTGTTTGCAAAGAACACCATAAAAGGCAGACAACAGATAAAGCATGGAGGAAGAGAAGGTGATGCACTCTGTAATATGTTACAAAAACTGCAACTTAACATTTAACATCAGTATGCTCACAACTAACACTCAGATTTGTCTGAAAGACATTCTTAGAGAATTTTTTTTTAATCTTCCCCAAAATTTTAGAACTTGTAACACAGCTTTGTCTCTGTCACTACAAGGCAAGCTGGAAAATGAGATTGGGAAATGCCTTATGGTTTTTTTGACATATTTTCTCTGTTACAGATCTTACTAGTTTTGTATCACTAAAATGCATTAAATCCTACTCATTTAACAGCTGACTTCACAAAGGAGAAAACTTGTTTACTGTGCTGGATGACTGATCAGACACTCACTTCTAGTATTCAAGTCACATACTAATTAAATAGGTGCCAGTTACTTACTATTATGTAACACAATAGTACATTTGTAGCCCAAAAACTTTAAGTCTTCTGGGAAACAATTAGAAGCCTATGAAGTGGCTGATGATTTGTCTTTTTTATTTCACATTTACATAATACAAACCTCTTTTTTAATTACTATTTCCTCTCGTTTCTCCATGTTTTCCTGTTCCAATTTCATGAGTTCTCTCTGAATCTTTTGGCGCTTCATTTCCAAAGACAGCTCATGATCATAATCATAATTAACATCTCCATTATCAGAGTCTTTATTTGAAGAAAAAAAAAGTAAATAGATTAGTAGACAATTTCTTATGAAAAATATAACAGTGATACTTAGCATACTAGATGCCAACCATAAATATTTCCATGACTTTTAAGCATTGCATGAATGGACCAAGGAATGAATGCCAGATTTCTTCTCCAATTCTGTGTGTAAACCTGAAGCAATTCCAGTTAGTTCCATACAACCTATCAATTCTTAAACTTCATTAAAAAGAACATCTTAACTTCTTTCATGGACATTCATCCGAGGTAGCAAGGGAAACACAATAAACCACTTTATATTTAAAAAACAAAAAATTAAAACTGTGCATCTTCACAAGGAGCAAAAACACATAGAGCACCACTTAACTGGGGAACTCCCATGAAACAGATTCATATAGTGATACACGATAATAGAGGGGTTTTTTTAATACAGTGTCTTACAAATCAATTGATACACTTAATTACATGTAAATATTGATTTTAAAATAAGAGTTCTGTATGAACCCTTTCATTGGATAAACACATACTTCAAGAGTTTACATCTGGTTTTACAGCATTGTCAGTTTGGTTTTCACATTAGAAAAAGTGCTGCTTCTCTCACTTTTTCCTTAAGTCATGGACAGTTAATACCTTGAGCTTCCAACCTGGCAACTGAAATCTTACTGAAAATTGAATTTACTCACTCTGTTTATATAAATTTTGTTTATGGCTATTTAGGTCTAATACTCAAAAGGCATTTTGGGAAAATATCTGTCAGAGAAAAGACGACTTCATTAAAAAGTTATTAACTTTCACTCCCTTCCTACATACAAGAACTACATAAAAGGTTTTGCAATAACTAAACTCAGCCTACAAATTGCATTCATGTGTCATAAATGCATGGGAACAGTTCAGAGAAAGGTGCAGTTCCTAACAGCATAGGTTCTTTCCCAGTCTATCCATCCTCTTATACAGCACTCAGCAGAAATTAACAGACAGTAATTCTCCTTCATCCATATACTGACAATTTACACTATTTTGAAAACAAAGCTGAATTCTCAAGATGAAAGTCTCAGTGTCTAAGACTTAAGACTTTCATACCATGTGTTTATATAGACCTTGTGGTTTCTATGTTCCAAACTTTTTTGAGTCAGGTTTTATTTCCACGTATACATGTCATAGATCAATTTTTCTTAAAAGTGTGTAAAAAAAGAAGTCCACAAAGGAGTGAATATATATAATGGCTACTTTTCTATTCCAAATACATTCCATGTATTGTGCTTAAGACACAGCAAAACAGGACCTGCAACACTTTTAGCACACAGTATTGAAAAGCTCCCTAGTGATTGATATTTTTAAGGAGCTCTATCTTTCAACTTGCACTGCACTTCATTGTAAATATGTTCATTACATGTGAATTCCCTCAGATGGGATCAGAATTGCCATTTTTTTCTTGCAATGTTGTGACTACTACTGAAACACAGATGCTTAGAAAACTACAGAAACACCACAGTTCAGTAGAAGCTCCTGTAATATCATTATCAGGTGAGCGTGGACTCTAACAAAAGTGAAACTTAGGAGAGAAGAAAACTGCTCACAGAAACAATGAAACCACCTAGTAAGTACTAAAAAACGTCCAAACCCAAAAACTCCCACCCACCAACTTGTACAAAAGTGACTACAAAGGTGCAAAGACAAAGTGCAAGACACCTAGCATTCTTCAAGTATTTTTAGAACATAAATATTTCACCAATATCCACCTTCAACTGTTGTTATACTCATTCTAATGGAGACCTTGTTAATGACAGTTTACACCATTACAAATTATGCATCAAAACCAGCTGACTTTTGAATTCAAACGGGGTGACACTTTCTTCTCAGACTGACAAGTTCCAAAATTACTTTAGATGCAACTTGGATTCATCTAGTGACCTTAATGTGAAAGATTCACCATGAAGTAGACTATAACTAAATTCCTTGTTGCCTGAGTAGTCAAAAGAGAAAAAAAACCCCAGCCTGTGTTTTTAAAGCTAGTTGGTTTAACCACTGTAGCTGTCCAACTCATGTAACTTGTTAGTTCTCCAAAAAAGACAATTAATGGCTACTGCATGAAAGTATTCTGCTCAGAAACCAAATCTTGAAGCATTCCACCTGATACACAGGCCAGAAATCTCACAGCTCTTTGAGGTGTCAGGGGACTGTCAGTTCAATACCTTATACATACCTTCTCTATTTGTTTCCCAATCCCCATTTTCCTCTTCGCTTTCTGGTGTTCTCTCCTTTGTAATTTTGATATCCTCTTTTTCTCTATGTCTTCCTCGTGAAGACTCTTTCTATAAAGGGAAAAATGCCACATTAGAGTAAACAACTTCATTTTAAAAGAAGCCTGAAGAAGCAGGTGTATTTTACATGGTATTTTGGCTGGGTTTTTTTCATAGTACAAAAAGCATTTTCCCCTTTAGCCTGTTGAACAAATACCTTCCTAAACAAGCAGAGACTCCACAGGGTGCATGTTCTAATGCAATTTCATATAATCAGAATGCAAATAGCAGATGAGGAAAAGAGAATAAAGGATTCATAAAATAAGGAGTCTTAAAGTCAGGGCAAGAGTCAAGCACACATCAGAGAATAAAGTTTAAAATAGGCACTGAAAGAAGAGATTAAGTTCTAAAGACCAGAAGTTTAATGAACATTTAAAGAGTATAATTTTAACAGCTTGAGCAAGAATTCTCAGCTGTAAATAAGAATATGTATATGCAAGGCAGATGAGCCTCAGAAGTGGAACCATTTAACTCTTCAGTGGATAAAGAATGTGGAGGTGGAGAAGATAATAAAATAAATAAACCCAGAGACCCTTGGCTAGCAGAAGGGGGAAAACTTCTAAAGCAACACAACTGAATCAAGTTCCACTGATAGTTTTGTATTTGACTTTCACTGTCTCCAAGACAAGTCTAACTAATGCAGTAGCACCCATTTCCCATGTAGTGGATGGTCCTGTGAACACCTAAGAAAGCCAGACACTATTCTTACAAGAAAAAAGATGATTTCAAGTCAACTGATGCTGTGCTGCTCTTGTGCCTCTGCTAAATTCCAGTATAAAGCTATATAGTTGCACCTCTGCATCTGCTGAAGCAACATTCTCTAAATTGTCTACCTGGGCTCAAGCGGAATACAGGACGAAGTTTCTTCACTACCAGCAAAATAAGAAAATTCAAGCTTAGAAATATCTCAGGTTAATTTATGAAATAGTAAACCAGAACAGCAACATCTGTCCCACAGCCCTGTTGTTCTCACCTCACATAGTGCCCTCTTTTGTTTTTCTGGGGATTCTTTCATGTTGGTATGTGGGAGAAACACCAAGAAAAGGAGATGCCATTGAATTTCACTAGTTATTCCTTATTGGAACTTAGATCTTGATTTAATTTAAAACTTTAATATCACCTTAGAAACACATTAAGGAAACAAAATAAAATTGCAGACAGTCACTCAAAGATGAGTAAAATTAAACTATTCCTTTTTATTCAGTAACACCGTTAAAAACTTCTCTCTTGTTTAATGACACAAATCTCTACTATGATGCAGAAGGTCATAACTTACTGAGTCATGTTGGTTGCTGAACAACAACAGCAGACAAATCTACATCCACTAAGCCATCGTCTCAACATGTACTAAAGGCATTCAGTCCAAGGGCCAGAATTCTATTTGCCCCAAAGCAAAGTACTTTAAAAGAAAATAACTCTGATGAGATCTAAAAATCTGTAAGTATAACAAGCCTTCTCTGCAACCATTCTTTGCTTTCATAAGACTGTTCTTATTTTTCTAGCCCACCCTCCATGAAGGCCACATCTGTTCTACTGAACTCTATACTTCTGCTATATACTTCAACTAAGTCCTACAACATAAACTAACAAAATCATAATTTCTTAAATATGAATACTAGTTTCTATTAATTCAACACTACCTCTTATTAGCAAACTGAAATATGAACACTAGGACAACCTCTCTATGCCAATTTAAAAAAATCCCCCAAGCACAATTCATCAAATAACTTGTCATCAAAGAACGTGCAGCAAGTCAGCACTTCAATTTAATAACCTGTGTTAAAAATGCTACACAACCTGTATGTATCATGCCTACCTCCTCAAACTTACAAGCCAACACAAGCATCTTGAAAGAGCCTGTAGTATCTCATTTCAGTGGAAAAATTCGGTAGTGGCACAATCATATTTCTACACAAGAATTGAGAACAAAAACAGATATCAAACTGAAATACTGAATATAGGGGAAGCATGGTATTTTACACTGATGTTGTTTAGTTGTCAAGAAAAAAGATTTTGACAACACTGCATCTTGAAAAACAAGTATCAGTTTAGAAATTAAGTATATTTTTCCTGGGGCATGCAAATCAAGAATTTAAGTTATGATTGTTTAGAACACATATATAATTTTTCTCACTGAAAAATCTTCAACATACTCCTTTTATTTTACTTGTTACACTTGTAACACATTTGATTCCCTCATACTATGGGAATGAGGTATTTCCTTCATACCCTTATGGACCTTTTTTGTCTCTCCCTTAACAAGCCGAGAATAAACTAATTTAAGTTCGTAAAGACCAACAGCATGACTGTCACTTGTACTTGAAGATGCTGTATATTCACTTCAGTCACTCTTGTTAACTATTTCTCTGCAGACTCTGAAAAAATGCCATTTACTAGATGAGAAACATTACACTTTAATAATTATTTATTCATAAGAATTTATTAACAAAAAAAAAATTTCGTTTTTCTTAAGAGGAAACAATGGTTTAGCAGACTTAGTCTAAACTATTTTCAGGTATATGCTCACAGCTAAACATAGCAGGTGTTCCATAGATGTTTACAGTTTCATGTTGATGTTCAGGAGAGATGCCACATAAAAAAGGGAAAAACAGACGACATGATGGCTGACTTCTGTGAGATTTAATTTAGTTTAATGTCTACTCAAGTTGCAGTTCTATGTCCCATGTGATTAGCACTCTACAGCACAAGACTCGATGTCTGCTTGAATAAATTTCCCACTACTGCCAGAAAAGCCTGGCCAAGCACAAAAGGACTCATCCCATCTGTAAAACATGCTTCTAGCCAAGAAGAGTTACTTAGCCAACACGGATGGAAAGAATAGCAGACTCATACAACCTGCAATTCGTGCATTGCAGAAATCTCAGTTTCAACCTTACCAGGTTGCACACATACGCGCAGCAGCAAAATAAACTCATTCCAAAGCATGGATTCCTTTAAACCTACAGTAAGCTACACATATTACAGCTACAACCTTTTGGGCAAGCACAGTACTACTTTGCTCTAGGTATCTTTATAGTGTAAACTACTACCACGCTACAGAAACATATAAGTAAATGAATCTGAAGTTCCCCTGACATTAAGAGGTATTTGTTCCCATTTCAGAGATGGAAAACAATGCTGAGTCCTATTTCCAGTGGAAACAGTTCAAAGCTACAGTGACAAAACCCACAGATATGAAACAAGTGATACACATTCCTTATGAAAACCTTCCTAAATGTACATTAAGTTCCTCCCACTGTTTCTCCCAAATCACGCACACCTTCTAAAGTTAAGATTTTAGCTAAGACTTCACACACACCAATGTAACTGTCTTCTCATAATACCATGAAAAATTTAAAATAAAAATTTCCAACTGAATACAGTAACAGCAGGAACCTCATCTAATTATTCGTATAATAATTCATACACTAATGTACAGTGCTGAAATAATTCCAAACACAAATCCAAGAAACACAAAAACAATTGAGTTCAATGTAGGTGTCCACATAACACAGCATATTGTCTCTGCAAATGATAGTACAAAGCATGAAGAAATAAAAAGGGATATAGTCTATAAACTGCCCATATAGAAAGTTTCTTCCTAAATACATACACACTGTACTAGTTATCTATGTCTGCAAAGAATAAAAAAATCTCTTCTGAAAAGATTTTATACTAGTTATACTGTCTTAGCTTCTTGTGGAACCTATTCAGCTTTGTGTGTCTTATCTTCTGGCAACCAGGTAGAATTGTTGTATGTAGCATAAATAGCATTTCCCCTTGTCATTTCAAATCTGCCACTCTTTCTACTGGGATAAAGTATGAATATGACGCATCTAACTTACATTCTCTCAAACGTACATTATATGCATTCATCCCACATCCTTTCTTCTCTCCAGTGTATTTCTCACCTCTTTGCCCATTTCAAGAAGACCTTTGACTGTATTTTCTTGCATACAAATGATGACAACCAAACAGCACGTCAAATAAAACTGGACCATGAATTTCTACAGCATATTATTGATCATTATCTATTCCATTTTTATATACCTGGATGTTTGCTTCTACAACTGTGACTTCACTTTGAACACATAGTTTCATTGAGCTGTCCACAATAACTTATTTTTCTCCTGCGTGGTTTCAGTTACTTTTTAAAAATTCATTCATTTTTTGTTTTAAATACTTTCTTCATTGTGCATTACCTTGCACTTGCCAACACCAAGTTTCATCTGCCATTGTACTGCCAAAAACTATCTTTCCCAACCCCATGGCATTCCTCAGACTTCAGTAATCTCAAGTACTGTTTTCAACTCTTCTGCAAAGTTTGACATTTGGGATGTCCAACCTTTTTTCTACATTTTTTCAAGTTATAGTTCTTTAAATGAATTACAATAGCATTCTGTGTAATTAAATTTCAAATTAATCTAAAATTTTCCCCTTAGCTGGCTTCTAAGCCTAAAATATTACACCTGCTATTCTTTGACTATCTATACATATGCCTCAAAAGCCTTGTTTCAAAACAGGTTTGACTTATGTCAGGCAGTTATGTCTTAATCACTACCCTCCACTGAAGTTAGAGTCTAGTAGCCTGGTGAAGCACAGATTTTGTCTGCAGGAATGTTTCTGATTTCTTTTTTTTTATTTTAAACCAAAATTATGAAACTTCTTACAGAACAAGCTACTTTTCATTATTTCAAAGTTTTCTTATCAAGCTCTGCTGTTACCCCAAAAGCTTTAATAAAATATGGAAACATCACATATTAGATCTCCACCATAACAGCAGCTCTACCGATGGAGCAAGATTTTTCTTAGCAGTTCAGTCACTCGAGTCTTCTGTTCTTTTAGATATCCTGGTTCTTTGCAAAGCAACTCTTGACGACTGTCCCTCTTCATCTATTTGTTCCAGAATATTTTCTTTGATATCCTGTATTTTGAGAGTTGCCTCCATGGAACTAAAACAAAAATTCAGCTGTTTCCTCAATCTTCCATTTTATGAGATTTAAGCAGAGCATTTTTTACTCTGCTATGTGCTTAATCTAGAAATAATTCTTTGATACTTTAACACTAATTCTCCAATTTCTTTAGATTCTTGCTTCCAGTTCACTTTCACTTGGGTTTTAGTTGTTTAAGAGTATTTTATTATTACATTAAGAGAACACTATGAAAAGCAAGGTTAACTAACCAAAAGTAAGAATTACATCAAAATTAGAGTTGCACCAGGACAGAAGTTACAGCAAATTTTTAATGACGGTTGGAAAAAAAAATTTTCCCACCAACCATGTACTCATTTATTCAAACTATTAGAAAATAAAAGAAACACATTTCAGTAAAAAGATTGAGAGTTTACAAAAATTAACAGCAACTGAAAACATGATTGGAAGGTAAGCCATTCCGTTAAATTTAATGATAGCAGCTGCTGCTGATTTATTTACAGCTGACATGAAAAATTCAATTTACACAGCAAGTAGGAACAGACCAAGAGGAAATGATACAACATTGTTAATACCTGCAAAAGCAAAACTGATTTTTTAAAAATAAAACCTTTTAAAAAAATATTCATATGAAGATGGTCTTAAACATGGTGCAGGAACACAGTGGTGCTATTGATACACAAGTACAGAGTCACACTAGGAACTCTATCCCTATTTGTTTGCAACATCAGGAATGGATAACACAATTTAAACATAATTAAACTTTGATATTTGAGGGCCACAGGGTTGAAGAAAGATGTTTACCAAATAAGAACAATAATGAATTTTTTGCAAAATCCATTAAGTAAACAGTTGGGGTGCCTGATGAGTATGTGAGGAGGAAGGCAAAATGAACCAGCACAATAGTAACGGCATGGTTTCATCAAAAGCAAATTTGAGGTGAACAACTGAAGTCGGGATGCATGTATACAAGGGATATGAGTAAGTGCTGGGGAAAAACAGTGGATGACTGAAACAATGGTTAATATGCTTTCTTGGTAATAATCAAAGAGTCTGCACTGCTACTAAATACCTGTTTATCAGTATTTATAACATGTTTTAAGTCTGTGGGATTTATAAAATCTTTGGGAACCAAAAGACCAGAAAGCACTATAAAATTGCAAAACAGTACAATTGTTAAGACGCTTCATAACAAAACATGTGAATGCTATGTACAAAATGATCAATTCCTTAAAACATATTCAATATTACAAGTCACAACAATAATGTTTCTAGGACACACTGCCCAATTGCTACTGAGGGATTCTGGAGTTCTGCAAACTCCACTCTTACCCTAACAGGAGAGGATGATTCCTCTGTACTTCGTTTCTGTGGCTCTGCCTCAACATCTTGACGTTTGTTCTTCATTCTTTCCCGAAGATCTCCAGTGGGTCTTTCTGGTGACCTGTATAATATAGAAACATAATATAACCAGTTCTATGGGCCTATTTTAAAAGGAATATTATCTGTCTTTTAATTATTATTTTACTAGTATATCCAAAAAAATCTAAACCTCACACCCAGAGGCAAGGTGGATGAGCAAGAAAATATTCCATTCTAAAGGGCTTAAGCATTATGAAAACCCCAATTCTTTCAGAAAGTCAAGGAAGACTTGACTCTAAGAAGAAAAATTACTTGTATCTATATATGGCATGACTCAGTTACTACTCTAGATCAGCTTCAGATGATGCCATCCAGAATAAATAATCTTTTTCTGACCATCAAGCAAATGTGTTTCAAAATCACTCTTACCAAGCATTTCAAGATTTAGCCTTCTCCCTAATCTAAGCTGCAACAGTTTTTATATATATTACATAAATGTGTCTCTCTCTATATATTACATATATATATTTAAAACCACAATTAATGCAGAATCAAACTACTATAGACTACCAATGACAGTCAGAGAGAAGCACAACTCTGAATGTGGATGAAGTCCGCAAGCATAGGTAACCCAAGCACTATCCTCCCATGGTCTAGGTGAGGCTGCTACACAGGAAAACACTGCTGCAAGACTATGAACCAGAAATTAACTCTTGGAGGGCTCTTCCATTTTCCATCTTGCAATAATATAATTATTTCATTATTTAATTGCAAAATACTGGATGAACTCTACTGGCCATGCACCTTTATGGTACAGTTTCTGTAAAAGATATTACTGTGATGTGGGAGAAGAGACATCCTACACCACTATAATGTTGTCACCTTTTAGTATGGATTTATGAGTTCATTCACCCCTTATAGGTTAGAAGAGAACAACCATTGCCAATGGTGGGGCACTGGCACAGGTTGCCCAGAAAAGTTTTGGATGCCCCATCCCTGGCAGTGTTCCAGGCCAGGCTGGATGGGGCTCTCAGCAACCTGGTGTAGTGGAAGGTGTCCCTGCCTATGTCAGGGGGGTTGGAACCAGATGACCTTTAAAGTCCCTTCCAACCCAAACCACTCTATGATTCAAACAAATTCCTAAGCTGAGGGAATGTAGGAACTGTTTCAGATGATCTTGCAGTTCAAGAAAACAAATTTTCTCTTCATATACATTCGGCTTGATACTGAGTTTAGTACTTCTGTGATGGCTGTTAGCTGTAATTATAGACTCTTCTGTGAAATGGTTGTACACAACTACATCTGTGCCGATCAGCTGACACTAAAGAATCAAAGAGATACTAATGCTGTCTTCTTTTGATTAGAAAACTTATATGTAATATATGAATAATGAAATTTGCATTTCTTTTTTTTTTCAGATTGAATCAGTTTCCATTGAGAAAGTTATTTCTCCCACACTTCCTGTTACATTATACATAAAGGGTAAACTGTCTTTCACAGTCATACAAAAATGCATACAAAAATTTAATTAATACCATTTCATTTTCAATCTGCACATATTTGAAAAAGTAATTTTTTCCATTTCCTCCTCTGCACTGTTTCTTACATTTAATTCTTAAACTGTATCATAGGGTTAAATATATGAGGACCTACAGAGACAAAGACCAGTGACTGCTCTCATTTTTAATGCATTTAATTCTTCATAAAATTGTAAGTACAGGTCAATCTAGATCAGAGGAAATGTACAGAAGATTAGAGCTCTACTTTTTTCATCACTAAGGATCAAATAATAGCTGGTATACAAATATAAATAAGTTATCTTCTTTGCATGCATGACTATATGATCTTTAAAGTGTCTGGATTTAGTAAAGGTTATGATTCAAATAATTTTTCCCCTCCCCCCATGTTAAAAAGATAATTCTTTGCATTACCAAAACTCTCAGAAGCATTCCAACCATCAGCTATCTCAACAAATAAACTGTCTTTCAGCATTCAAGTGCAATTCTAACCTTAATTTTTAATAATATTTAAACTACAAAGGGTTTGGATTACTGAAACTGAAAATTAAGTTAAAAGGCAGAAAGATTATCAATAATGTATTTGTAATATTGTTCCTCGAGAGGAATACTTTCAGGAAAAATTCCCATTAGCTGAAGGAGAAAGCAAGAGAACTTGCACTGAATGCAGCTCATGTAACTTACAGAGTGAATCTGACATTTTAATACTACTTTTTTTTGGTTTTTTAAAGTTATAGGCCGGAATAAAAAACAAAGTATCCAAACCATTTTACCCTCAATTAATAATTATTTTCTTCCCTCCTGAAAAAAGGTATTGCGCTAAAGCATTATTCAAATCTACTTAAATATTATAAGAGCTGTTTAAAAAAACACAGAAATTTGAGAGGTACACATTCAGGGCTGGGGTTTGTTGGTCAATTTTTTTATTTGGTTTTGCTGCTACTGGGTCAGCTTTTTTCAGCTTTAGGAGAACATCAAAGCAAACTCATGGTAATGACCCTATCTCTCCTTCCCCAAAGACATCATAACCCTCCAAAAACTCTACTAAAATAAGACTGACAATTAGTCAAACTTTAAGAAATAATTACTCAGGAAGCTTTGACTGTTTTCAGATACATTGTCTAAATGCACGGAAAAACAAGCTGGTCTACTAGCTGATTTTTCTTTTATGTGTACCACAGCTTCATTTCTACATAACTTTCCCCCAGCCCACTCCAAAAGGGCTCTTTGGTTATTCCGGGTCATGCTCACCGCTGAACTTCAACAGATCATGACAAATTATCTCTGCAGTTTAAGATGATGTGGCTAAACTGCAACTGCAAATGCCTTCATACAAAAGGCATTACGCAATTCCTTTTTAGTATTTTGAGCTGGGCCCATCTTTTAAATAAGGCCTAAAATGTAGGATTTCCTAATTTCAAATTCTAAGGCAGTTAAATTATTTTAAACAGCATTACTTCCTGCAACAGTTCAGTTCTCCATGTTCAACAGCATTTAGGAAATGCATATTCATAACAGTGCCTTTATTTGCTCCTGTACTTCTTACAGTGTGAGGAACAAGCATCCAACAAGAGGCACACCTTGCCACACACCTAGCTGAGGCTATCTCTGTGTACCTGTGTGAGCACACGTATGCATAGAGGCAGATGACCAGTATTTGTGTATCATGTACATATTATAACCGCTCAAGAAACACTGTCCCGTGTTCCAGTTTCCCATATTTGAAACTTTCAAAATCCATGCATTCTTTCCTAGTATGACTGCTGGCTTGGTTTTTAAATGCAGTGTGATTATCAGTGTGAAATAAAGAGGATCGGTCACACTAAGTAAGAAGAGGGCCCAGCAATGGCATAGATCCTGACAATCCCATGAAGGAGCCAGCCAGCCAGAAGCTGCCAAGCGACTAACCAACAATCTACAAGTGCAGAGAGAGCAAAATTCCTTGTGGGATAGCATGTTTACACACAGCTCTTATTTAACTTCTCCTTAATTCTGATGTCAGGAACACTGGCAGGTCTATTACTGAATTCTTAATACTATCATCAGGTAAGCTTCATGTAAAAACATGTTAGCTTTTATTTTTATAGCAAGATTAAAATTCATGCAGTGAAAGGCAGCATTACTGCTAAAATGGAACAATCTTTTTCACACTTTAGAGTCAAGTTTTCCTGCTGTCTGGTGTCTGGTGATGTTTTGAACTATGGGAGGCATTATGGTCAGATAAAACCATGACCAGCAGGATTTACTGCAGGCAGGTATGGAACTTGAGGCAGAAGGTACAAAGACAGAAAGGCAGCAAGACATGCTTTGTCCTACCCAACTCCTTGCAAAGCAGATGAGACTTCCCTGGCAGGTGTGGCTGAACACACAAAGCCACGCTGCTATTTTGGTATCCCAGATACTTGAACAAGAGTATTGCTTTAACTGAACTGACGCAGAAGCAGCATTAGTTTAGCTTGCCTGAAGCCAACAAAATTGCATTTGAAGTGCCTGGATAACATTTGTGAAAATCTCTCTAATGTTAAATGGCATGAAAATGCCAACATTTTATTATGTACATATTATGTACCAGCTTTTTCCATGCCTAGCCAAGAGCTGTTAGTGGAAACTTTCGAAGACAAGCACAGTTCTTTCATTTGTCTGTTCTTGGAGGTGTGTGGGGGTGATGGGCTTCCTCCCCCTTTCCACTTTTAACACCTTTATTAAATGCTGAATGTGCCAAGCAAATAAGCAGGAAGATTTGTCCTTTGACTTTTCATATAATCATAGTAAAAAGTTAGCAATAAGAAGAAGGAAATCAACGTTTTTCTTAAATGTCAGTGGTGACAGTGAAGCAGAAACGCAGCTTTAATCATTAAAAGAAATGTCACTTTTCTTCAACTGACCAAGCAGAACTACGCACTGAGTGTTCCAAACACTGAAAGCAAGGTGAAAGTGACATTATAACAGTTTTAAAATTTAATCCCTACTAGTAAATCACTTACTTTATTCATTTGGAACATTCAGTGCAGAACAGAGTAAAATCCTTTACACACCAAAAGAAACATTAAACTCAGTGGTGCATTTTGTATCCCAGCTGCTACCACCTTAGAAGCAATGGAAGATCAAACAAGCAAAGTCAGATCATCCTAAGAGCATGCCACAAGAACAGGAAAAAGAACCAGACACAGAACCGTAGCCTCATGCCAACCTTCCTCTTGTTGCTTTACTCTTTGATGCTTCAGTGTGCCCATCCATAGTCTATAGGCAATACTGGCATTATGAAGGACAGCAGTTTGTAAATTGTGAAGCCTTCACAGAAAGGGATACTATGCTAAAACCGTAACATCTTTCTGTCCTTTATAGCAAGGATACTACAAGCTTACTGTCATACTTGGTTAAGTTAGGTGTTATGCCACATGAAGGACAATGAAAAAGAATTAAATTTGAGTAACATATGAAGAGACATATGATAAAAAATATCCTCTTTTGAAAAATTAGGTAAGTTTTTTGATCTCCCGCTACAATATAGGACATTTTTCAATATCTGATACATAAAGTCACAAAGCCATGTTTTGAAGAGAAGTGTTTTTTCACAACAGGAGAGAAAGGACAGACATTCATCACGCAACATAGCAAAGGCAGAAGGGCTGTAAGTGTGAGCACTGCTGTAAGTAATTGCACACCAGCATTTTAGTATAGGACAGAAAAGTATACCAGAAAGCTGCAGTGACACTATGCCAAAACAAGAAAGTACTAAGGTACTTGAGCTTCCCATTTCAAGTAATATATAGTTCATCTGCATTCAGTTAACTGGATTCATTTTTTAAAAGGTATATACACAAAAAAATCCTGCACATTGCCAAAATAATTGTTTTAAGCAGGTTCATAAGGCAATTAGTTATTGATATCACATATGATTAGGCACACCACAGCATTTCACTTTTAAAAAAAGAACTAACAAAACAAAAGACAGAGTTGCAAAAGCTATTTTCCTACAGCATGTGAAGAATTCAAAGTGAGTTCTTGATTTACCTTCTATAACTGCTGCTATAGCCTTTACCTCGTGGTGAAGGGCCATGTACGAATCTACATGTGTTCCCATAGAGGCAGTTGCCAGTCTTCAGCCAGTTACGGCACTGTGTCTAAGAGACAGACATTACTGGGTGAATTTCACACTCCTTTCTGGAAATACCATTGGTGTGAGTGTGGCAGAACAAACAAATGACTCCACATTAAGACCCATTTATCTGTAATTTCTGTCCACCAGTAATATAATTGATTAAAAAAAAGTAATGAACAAAGAGCATCAGATCTGGCAGAGAAAAATTTAGGTTGGTGGAAATACTATTTTGCATATTAATGCACAGTACTACTGCTCCATCCAGAAGCTGGCACAACACACGGTATTTGAAAATTCTAGTATTAGCATGTTGAACATCCATACGTTAAGGAGTTCTTTTCACCTTTACTTAACCTCAGTAACATCTGAGCTACTCTTTCCCACCACATAAATCCTGGAAAAGAAGATGCTGGGGTGGGGAAGAAAAGAAGAACGCTTTTACAACTCACCTCTGCAGTACTTCCAGTGCTGGGTCCAAGCCTTTCAAACACACTGGGTCTTCGGGATGTGCTATCGGATATGGTCTTGGTATTTTCCACTGTGACCTTCCTTCTAATTTTTGACATTTTGTACTACTTCAACCAAAAAAAAAAGCAAAACTGTAAAATCCTTCAGTTTGGGGCTATTGACACTGAACTCATATGAATAAAATAGTATGATATACGTTGCAAAAGTTGCTGCAGAGGTGATGAAGAAAGAAAAAGAAGTCATAAATGAGTGAAATGTGTCTAATAATAAGAAATGCTTCTGACTTGAACTAGTCAGCTGAACACCAGTAATGACAATTTTTCATTTTATTTCACAACCTGCTTTGGATTCTTCAGCTTCCCCTTAGGAAAGATCATATGACATGTTATTCATTTAGGCAGCAAACACCACACAGGACAGATGCTTTCTTTCATCATGTATTTTTGGTGTACAAACTCAAGTGACTTACAGTGAATAGAACCTCTAATGTTATTTCACCAATCTCTCAGAAACCAGTTCCAACCATTAAAAATGCCTC
Organism: Dicaeum eximium; assembly: GCA_013396995.1. Lineage (NCBI taxonomy): Eukaryota > Metazoa > Chordata > Aves > Passeriformes > Dicaeidae > Dicaeum > Dicaeum eximium. The sequence continues at coordinate 621,407 of VWZP01005875.1, read as the reverse complement.
CCAGTTTTGAAACAAATTTCAAGAAACAAGAGCCTTATTTTTTCCCCCCTTGTTGTGTATGACAACGCACTGAAAACCATATTGCTATCATCCACAGCCTGTTTGTAACCAGTCTGATTCCTACAACTATTTAGACTTACATGAGTTTAGGAAGAAAAAAAAAAAAAACAACTCCATAATGATGATGCACTTCTTAAGCTGCTCAAAAAGTAGCTCCTTCTCATTAAGAAAAATAGATTTTAAAGGAAATACAGCATAACTCTGATAAACAAGAAGCCACAATTTATCTTACCTGAGAAAGGAAGGAGTTATAGAAAAAAACCCAACCATATTCAAAGGAAAAAAAACCCAACATATATATGTAGCACTACAGATAGATTCTACAAAAAGGGCAAAATGGGCCTCAAAAACTATTTTCCTTTCCTTACATTCTACCTGACCTACACAAAAAAAAAAATCAATTTGGGAATTTGCAAGGTGCTCAACAATTTATATAAAGCTCAAAAAACCACCTCTTTGTTGTGCCATCACCCTCATTAATCAGTAGATCTGATTAGCCAAACTCCAATCTCCTACTCTTCTGCTGCTAAGCGCATCACCGCATTTAGAACACACACACACAAACTATCTCATACACGAACAGGTTACAAATGACAAAGTTCATCCATAAAGCCAGAATAATACACATTTAAACTAATATCCATCAGAGAAGATTAATACACATTTTCACCATCTGATCAGCAATATGTTTCCACAGTATCCATATGGTAAGGTTACATTTCAGAGAAACAAAATATTATAATGTAAAAATGTGGACACTTCATTATCTGAACCCTACAGTTATTTCCATGACAAGACTTCCCTAGGAGTCTGACACCCGTGCATTTTCTACAAACAAAATGCTGTGCTGAAACTCTTGTGAAGCACTTTAGCTCCTTCATAAACAACGGAAGAAAGCAAGCTTACACTGAGTATTTGAGAGTTCTCAGTAGACCTCTGCTCGAATGACTCCTCCAAGCCTCTGATTATCTGAAGAATTTTATCTCATAAATAAGGTTCAGATAATCAAGACATTAACCAAGATGTTCAGGGAGGGTAGAAGTTAACCATATGGTGTATACCAAACATTAAAAACAATGGTTAACATCAATTAGTGGAAGCAGACAGTCAAACATTAGAATTTCCAGTAGTATGAAATTATTTGGGTTAGTAAGAACTGTGGAGAACAGAGATTTACAGAAAGATCTAACTGAGTTAGAGAATTGAGTAATACAACAGCAGATGAAATGCAAATAAATATAATGCAATGCACACAAGGAGAAATGATTTTGTCTAAATATTTGATGAGACCAAATTAGACCAGTCTTCTGAGAAAAATAATTAGGAGTCATTGTGGACAGCTCAATGTGCAGCAATAGTTAAAAAGTCTGACAGGATAAACTATTAAAGTTAGAAAGCAAAACAATACCATGTCCCACCCAGCTGAGCATCCTTCCATTTCAGGATTCTCACAGAATTTCAGGGAAAAACTACTAAGTTTCTACAGTTTCACACAGTCACACCCTTTTAATAGAAGATATAAAAATCAACTGACACATGCAAAAGCATTTTTAATAAGACGATCATATAACAAATGCCTAATTTGGATTAAATATTTACAGTTAAAAGAGCCATATCTGAAATAAAAAGGGTTAGATAAACGACACTGGCAATGGCATAGGGAGAGGGTTCAACACATGAAGGACAGATGAGTCTAATATGCAAGTACAGTACACACTGACATAGCAGCATACAGAAAAATCACATTTATTTTGCCTCAGTTGCAATGTACTTTTATTTGCAAAGAAACAGAGGCAAAACTTTCATTTTAAATGTTAATTTTTACCCAGCATTTAATACCTTTTTGGAATTAACTTGTATAGGAAGTTATGATGATGACGAGGCTTAAAAGGATAGTTATAAATATGGAGAGGATGAAAGGGGCAACATCATCATAACTGAACAGGTAATTTACTTCCAACTGCCTTTTCCCCTGTATTTTGGCATGAGGAAATTAGGATAACCATTCAACCCTCAATCTTCTAAGGTTTGTAAAACCCCCTACTTAAAAAAACCAAAACAAAAACTTAAAGGAGAAACTAAAACCTGCGCTATTTCAGGTAGCAATCTGTCAATTCTCTCCTCGTAGTCTGGCCCATATCTACCAGTCTGCAACTAACAACAAATCCTTTATTAATAGAAGAGATATTTCATGACAGATTACTCTAAGGAAACAAACCCAGCATGTTGTGAGAGCACAGCATATTACTTTCTGTATGCACATATCACATGAGGGCTTCACTCATATAACAAGAACTGCATGACATTCCACTGCTAAGTGAATATAGACATTATCAAAGGCTGCAGGATTAGAGTCCAGACACATTATTCTGAGACAAACTGAAGAATTTCACTTTGTCAAACATTGCATTTGAGAGACTCTGTTTGCAAATGCAGTCACCAAGTGAGTTGGAGAAATAAAGAGACTATTAAAACAGTATTGAAAATCTCAGATGGATCATAAGTTTTGTGTTTCTGAGAAGGTTCTTAGCTCATAAACAAGTAGTAAGGGGAAAAAATTACACTTAATTTCCAAATTTCTCAGGCTGCACATTAATGGACAACCAAGAATAATTTAAATGGAACATCCCATAAAGATTCCCCTGGCCAGTGCAGCGACTTTCCATCAGATGTCTGTGCCTCTGAATTACCATCACCTTATCAAACACTAATGTGGGATTGGACAGACATGAGCACCAGTGTGGACTGAGCCTTAAGCACTCTCAACATTTCAAATAATTACTACTAGGCTTTAAAAAAAAAAAAAAATTTAAAAATTTCTAAGTAGAATATTATGCACTTCTCTATTTCAGGTACATGACATTGCATTGCTCTACTTAGGGGCACTGAACTTTCTGCTACCTCTGAAATAGAATGAAGTTTCTGAAACTAAGCAAACTTTATCCTCCTAAAATAAATTCTATACCTAAAATTTTAACTGTAAATCATCACTTTTCCATGCATAAATAAGTTCCACGGCAACCTTTAAAACAAATGAGAGATACTATAACACTAGGATAACTCATTCAGGGATGCATCTATGTTATTCTTTAAATGAAGTAACTTTCCCAGGGTGAGAGACAATCTGTAATGACATTAATTACACTACCACTTGAAGGAGAACATATCACGGAGTGTTATTTACATCAATCATCTAAAATGTGACAGACTTGAGAGAAGTGAGTGCACCTAGTGAGCACTGACCAATGAACTGAAATCAATGAGGCATGATATGATTGACACAGCATTCACTGAAATTCTGTATTTTTTATTACCAATATGCCTATATTTTGGTGTCAAGCATGCTTAACATTTTTCTTCAAATTCAGCATGATACTACATAAGTTATAATCAAGAGATATCTGAAACGCCTGGTTTTCTGTTAGAAAAACCTAATCCAGCCCCCTGAAAAAATGAATCCTGAAGGATTCTACAGGAAAACTTGAAACTGAGATGTAACAGAACAAAAGCAAAGTTCAAAAACAAGAAAACATTTAAGGAGATAAAAATCTCTTTAGGAAGTCCAAGACATCGCTCATGAGCATGTCAATGTCTGCGCATGCACACCACACCACACACAAACTGAGCACAACATCACTTCAGAAAACCCTACCTGTGAAGAGATAAATAATATGCCATTTCAAATAACAAGCAAAAGTACTTCAAAGTCCTACAGACGTTCAGATACAAGCTCATTAACACTCCTTGATAAACTAAACACGTGTGGAAAACTAAATAACAAGCTTTGAGAATGGTTCCCTGCACTTTTTAAAATGAAGAGCTTTTACCTGAAAATATTTTGGGTCCTATTACAATGTTAACATTTCCATATCACATTGCTAATAAAGTAGCGATATTTGAAGAAGCTCCATGGGTTTACTACCTAAAAATATTACTAAAAATGGTAAAATGCATTCATAATGAACCTTCCAAAAGAGCAGTCAAATACTCACACAGAGAAGCCTATTTGACACAAAACTGGAAATTAATCCAAATTTAAAGACTCCTTTTTGGTAACCCACCCCCAGAGTAACTTGAACCTATCCCTCTAATTTCACCTATGATATTCTCCATTAGTAGCAATAAGCAACTGCTTATTATTATGTTTGCACAAGTATAAAGTCATGGTCGGCTTTCCACAGGGGAACAAAACCATCAGGCACAAGTACGATATCAGGAAGTACAGAGTATTCCATGCCTTGTCTGACAAAGTCTTCCTACTCAAAGAAGATGTCTCCCCAGACTAAGGGCCAGTCTGTGCAGACTGGCGTGGACAGGTCCAAGTTCACTCTGCCTTAGTATCCAGCTTGCTGGATCCACATTCCCTCCCATCCGTGAGCTGGATCAGCACATTAGCCTGCTGTCACTCCCAGCAAACATGCTGAGAAGTAGGGTGTATTATCTCGGGCACAGCCACACTTCTTTAGTTTCCAGGTACATTGGCTGAGTCTGTCCACTTCCGTCTGCACAGAAGAACCGTGAGTGTTCCATCACCTGCCCAAGATCCCTGAAAGCGCTGGTTGTTGCTAGCTCACCGAGAGCCAACACCTGACCTTCAAGCAGTCTTGCACAAGGCTGACAAGAAATCAACGTGGAGTGAGAATCCATCGAGAAGTCAAAGGCCCTAAGGGAACCACCCATAACACATTACCCCAACATGCCCGGCTACAACTTCAGGAAGGGATGGGAGTCAGCTGCAGCTGCTACCTGAAGGAGTGGTGATGCGTGCATTTATACAAGCGAAATAAGTAGTCTCTCTTGAGCACAAAAAGCAGAAACTATTTTACTGCCAGAAAGTGGGAGAAGAGCACTACTGAAGTGGGAGGAAAAAACCCAAACAAAACCAAAATCCAACCAAAAAAACCCCACGAACGGAATATCCGCGTACACGGGGAGCAGACTCCGGCACGACCACCGGCTGACGGGAGGGCACCCCGGGCACACGGAGGGACGGCGCCTGCGGGCGTTCACCCCACCCCACCCCTCCTCGGGAACGCGGCCCTTCCCAGCCGCGGCGCTCCGCAGGCCGAGCGCGCCCGAGGCCCG
>VWZP01005874.1:768-14629 GCA_013396995.1 Dicaeum eximium | reverse complement strand
GCAGGGACACACTGCAGGGACACACTCTGGGGACAGCCCTGGGCACTGGGGACACCCTGTGCCCTCGCAGCCCGCAGCCATCCCGGGCACCAGGGGTGTCCTGCCCTGTCCCCCCGTGCTCCTGCCAGGGAACCCCTGCCCAGGAAACGCTTTCGCTGCCCCAAGAGCCAGCAGAGCCCCGCAGGCCCATCCCAGCAGCCTCGGGCTGTGCCGCTCTCCAGGAGCCTCCCGGGCCCTCTCCTGCCTTTCCCTGCATCGGCTGCTCCCCAGGCCAGGGGCACTTTGGGGCTTCCTGCCAAGGAGGTTTCTCTCGGGTTTTTTTTGTCCCGACAAGTGTGGGAGCCCAACCCCCTGGGCCCTTTGGAGGGTGTTCCACTGCTGAGTTCTTTTCCAGGCGTGAAGAACGAGCAGGACTCTCTTCTTTCTTTTGGTCTTCAGGATTTTGTTTATTCTTATCTTATTTAAGTTCAGCACCATCTGCACACCAGCCTTAACATGCGAGAAGAGAGGCACAAAATGGACCCTGAGCACCCAAAACCAAGGCCTTTTAAAGCTGTTAAACCCAATTGACTTCTAACAAGTTCTTTGTTTCTACTTTTCTACCAATAACTCCTACTAATCTATGCATGTAACTTCCACATTACTACTCACACTAACCAATAGTTTTCTGCCACAAGTACTATGGAAAATGGAGCTGAAAAGGGACAAGAAAGAAGAAGGGACAACACCCAAAATCCTCCATCTTGTCTCCTATTCACTCTCATATTAAAATTCTAAAACCCTAAATTCTTCACTCTGTGATACACTCTGTGATACACTACCACTACTACTACATACCTGTGTGCTCTAACTCATCCCAAAGTTTTGGCAATTTTTCCCAGGAATGAAGGTTAAAAGCAGTGTTCTGCTGCGGGTCAGAGTTTCTTAAAACAGGCAGAGAGACATTCCCTGTGCCCTGGATCCCAGCAGTTCCAGGTGTGTTCCCACTGCTCAGAGCTGTCCAACATTCCCCTGGGCTCCCGTGCCCTGTGCCCTCCGGCCGTGCCCCGGCGCTGCTGCCTCTGCCAGGAGCTGCTTTGTCCCGCCCTGGTTGTCTGAAAAGCTCTCAGTGTTCCCCTCTGGAAAACATCGCTCCTGTCCCAAAAAATAAAAGCAGCTGAGACGCAGCTCAGTGCCTTCTAGAAGGGGAAAAGGGATGGATGTCCCCAGAGGCCCAGCAGAGAAATGGCAGCATTGAAAATGTGACAAGCAATGTTTTATCCACAGAGGCAGTGCCTGACTTTTCCTACCAGTCTAAACTTCCTTAGGGAACATCCTGGTTCAATATCAATCAGAAAATAATGTTATACTGTCTCTTATGAAAAGAAAACTAATGAGACAAAATCTTGAAAATGAGAAAATAAAATCATTGGAGGAAACTGCTCATTGAAATCTTTTTCATTAATTCCACTCCCGAAAAAAATAATTCTTGAAGACAACTCTGGTCGTGGCGCAGCTCCTCTGGGCTTTGTGCACTCTGAGGAGCCCCATGGGAGATTTGGTGCCGAGTCCATGAGTCTCAGTTCCTCAAAGATGTCACAAAAGTCCAAGAAAAGGAGCTCCAAAGCAAAGCCTGAACACACTTCCAGCGCCCAGGACAATGTTCCACTCCCCACTGGATTTTTGCCCTGGTCAGACGGGACTGGGTGAGGGTGAGGGAAACTTCCAGAGCAATCCTTTGCTCTCCAGTGCTGATCAGCTCGGTGCCTTGAGAGGCTGCCTGGAGCAGAGGCTGGGCAGTGCTAAAGGAATAAAATCCCGATTTATTAAAAGGCCTTCACAGAACACACCCTGGGCAGTGCAAGAGCCCGGCCACGGCTACACCCAACGTGGGTGACTGGTCAGGAGTTTTCACACTTTTATAATTTTGGTCCATTTCCCTGTTGGGGTTAATTCTCCGCTTACAGCTCCAGGTGATGCTCTCCCCTCCTCCCAGATTTCTCTCCTCAATTCTCTGTTGTTTGCACTTTTTGGGGCTGAAGCTGCAGCGGTGTCCTTGGTCCAGGGGCTGGAAAAGGATTGTTTTGTCCGACTGAGCCGTGAGGAGAACTTGCTGACACTTCATGTGAAGTTCAGAGCTATCTACTAATGCAGCACAGAACCTGGAAAATATGAAAGCTGAAACTTGAGGCACCAGGGCTTGGAAGGGAACCGGGGAGTCCCAGGGCATGCGATGTTGTCACTCCTGCCCTGTCCCAGCCCCAGTGGCCACCTGCTGCTCTTGGACACCACAGCAACCCCACAAGGGAAGGATCCTCTGAGCATCCTGGGCAAGACAAGCAGCTCTTGAATCCTCTCCAGTGCCAAAAGCCCACGGGCTCCTGGATGGCTCCTGCACGTCCCTGCCAAGGAAGAACGAAGCCTCTGGGCCAGTCCCACGAGGGGGCCTTGGCCACTCCTTCCCAGTGAGACCTTCCTGGGCCCCCAGCATGGACAGTCTGTGGCACCCCGGGGTCCCTCCAGAACCACGGATGGATTCTGCCCCTTTGGAACGGGGGTTCTGAGCCCGCTCTGCACCAGAGCCCACCACAGACACGTCCTTGGGGCTGCCCTGGGGCTGCTGTGCCAGGCCACCGCTCCAGCCACGCCAGGAGCCCTGAGTGTCCCTGTCAGAGGCCGGGATGGACACAGGGCCCCTCTGTGGCTGCTCAGGAAGGGATTGGTGGGGTTTGTTCCTGCCAGGCAGAAGTGCCTGGACCAGGGTGTCACTGCCATTTTATAAGTTTCTTCTATGGAAACTTGCTGGACATTTTTCCTTCCATGGGAAAGCTGACTTCTCTGCAGATTTCTGTAAAAACAAACCCATGTCTGTGTGTGGACTCAAGGACAACAGATGAATTCCTTTACCTGTCTCCTGATACAGGAGATGCAGTTTTCTCTTTCTAGCCTATGATGTAAAGGTTCTTATCTCTCTGACTTTGTAAGCATTGAGGAGTCTTGCTCTGACCAGGGTGGAGGAAACATGTAACTCTGAACGTGGGCACCTTAGCCCTAAAACCTTCTGAATAATGGAGTCATTCTAATAAATCATATAATCCTTCTGATACTGGAGTCACGGAGCCTCATTCCTCACCCAACGCAAGACCCAGAGAAACAAACACCTTTCCAGGCCCCAGACTCTTTTAAAACAACAGCAGGGTGGCAACTCTGAGCAGCCCTTCTGCTCTGCCCCACGGACACTGGAGCAGGAGTTCTCCTGCAGAAATGCTCGGGGGCCTTTGGGTTCCCTTTCGGTGGCCGTCCAATGCCACCCCCGGCTGGCACTGATCTCCAAGGCAGCCTGGAGCTCTCCTTGGCCAAAGCTCCCCAATTGGGACCTGCAGACACTTCCTCAATTCCTCTCCAAGGTGACCTCACACACCCGTGATGTCACAGCACTTGTCCATCTGGTCAAGAATCCCACACTGGAACACTCTGGTCTCTCATCAATGGGGCAAAAAGCAGCAAAACTCCAGAGGAAAATCTTCCCCGTGGGCGCTTTGCCTCCTTGGGTGAGTTCCAGAGCAAACAGTCAAGGCCGTGGCCTGAAATGTTTTCCCAGCTGGGCCACAAGAGATTTCTGCTGGATCTGCATTGCCCCTGGGGAAAGAGAGGTGCAGAACCCTTCACTAATGCCCCGGAATGTCAAACAGGAATCACAGCCATGGACAGCACCAGGGAACACTTCTCGGGGGATTTTCCTTCCTGGAAGCCCAAGATACCTGAATGTCTTCCTGGTGCCTCAGGCCCTGGGCAAACAGGGCTTATCAGAGATGCTGGGAGAGCACAAACATCCCTGCTCCTGCCAGGGCACCTCTGTTTGGCCAGTCAGCTCCGAGTGGCTGCCTGGGGACAGGTGCCCACGTCCCCATGTCCCTCGGGATGGGCACATCCTGCTCAGGGCCAGCGCTGGCCTGGGCTCAGGGCCAGGGCACGGCACAGACGCTGTGGGGACAAGGGCCCTGCAGAGCTGGGGGTGAGTGCCAGGCAGGGACAGTGCTGGGGCTGGAGCCCTGTTGGGGATGGGGTCCCTGGAACTCCCGTGCGCAGCAGAGCAGGACCCAGGTGCTCTGGGGTGGCACGGAGGCTGCAGGTGTGACAGGGTGAGGGACAGGGCAGGGCACATTCCCCGCTGGGCTCAGCTCTGGGGTGGACACTGGGCTGGTTTGGGCCTGTAGGGAAATAGGAATAATGGGATATTCTGCATGTGGGAAGTGCCAGATCTGAGCCATTCCCCGAGCCTCAGCCTTGTCTGCAGGGGATCAGCATAGCCCAGGGCTCCCCAGTGTCTGCAGGGACTGGAGATCCCAATTATTCCCCTGAGCACGTCCTTTGTTCCCCTTGTTCCCCTGCACAGCAGGTTTGGGGCTGGGCTCAGCTCTGGGGTGTCCTGCAGGAACGCTCTGGGAGGGAAGGGGCAGCAGGAAATGGGGGGATCTGGCACTGGGGGCTGTTGGAGGATGGATTGTGCTGGAGTGGGCATTGTCCCCACAGGGTCCCCAGATGCCTTTGGCTCCCTCCTGCCCCCCTTGGCCCCCAGGTGCCCGGGCCCTTCCAGGGGCAGCTGCCCCGTGCAGGAAGCTGGAGGGATGCCGGGCGAGGGGGCTGGATCCGTGCCACAGCTGGGCCGGACTCTGGGCCAGGGCTGGGCTTGTGGCCAGGGCTGGGGGCTGTGCCAAGCCGGGCTTTGGCCTGGGGGCTGTCGGGGAGGGTGCAGGGAGGAGTCCCGGCAGGGATAAAGGTGCTCCTCACCTGGGGCAGCCTCACCCAGCGCTGCCCAGAGCCAGAGGAAGATGAAGGTGGCTGTGCTCAGCGTGGCCCTGCTCTTCTCCATCCTGCTGTGCCCCCCGGCACAGGCCAGGGTGAGGCCCCAGCCAAGCGCTGTCCCCACATCCTGCCCTTCCTGCCCTCCCATCCCACCCTTTTGCTCTCTTCAGGAATTTCCTCCCTGCTCTCTCCTCTGTGTCCCCTTCAGGGTCCCCAAACGCCCTTCCACTGACCATTCCCAAAGCTTTTCTTTCCAAGTCCTCCCTCAGTCCTGGGCCTTTCTTCCTGGCCACTGCACAGGGGTCCCCCTGTACAATTTCCTGACTCACCCCCCACTCCCACACCATCTCCCAGTCCCACTGCTTCTGTCCCCACCCGTCCTCGTTCTTCTGTCCCCACCCAGCCCCTCCCTTGCACTCCCGTGTCCCTGCACCGCAATTCCTTTCTCCTCCCCTGCACCTCGCACCCTGCCCCTTCCACACCCCCAGCCCTGTCCCCGGGCCCTCAGCTGGCCCCAGCTCAGTGTCTTTGGGTCCCCCCACCTCACACAGCTCTCCTCGGAGGCCCTGAATTCCCATCCCTCTGCCTCCGCCCTGCTCCCTGCCCCGTGTCCCCCACAGCCCCGCAAGGGCCAGTCCAGACCGAGCCTTTGTTCTCCTTTCCAGGCACTCCTGCAAGGAACCCAAGAGGATCTCGAGAGGGTGAGTGGGGTGCAGGGATTGCAGGGCGTCCCCTCAGGGAATGGGGGTGCCAGTTCAGTGCCCCCATCCCTTGCTGCCACCGGGGACATCCCAGTGACCAGCGCGGTCTCCTGCTCTCTCTGCAGCTGGATTTAGAAAATGTCGAGATCCTGAAGACGCCTCTGGTGGGTACCACGAGTTCTGCCGCTGTCAGCCCCTGCCCTTGCACGGCCACCGCCCCCCAGCCCATCCCAGTGTGTCCCAGCACAGCCCAGCGCACCCCTACGGACACCCCCGACCCCGCCCTGCCCCACGGCTCCTCCCCAGGCACCCTTTGCCAGGGTCCCTGTGCATCCCCCTCCCCGTCACCCCGGGACCCCCGGGATGCCCCAGGGCGCAGCCCCTGCCCCCGCCGTGCCCCTTGGCCAGGCCCCCGGTGCTTCTGGGCAGGGGCACAGCAGCTCCCGCAGCCCCCTGCTCCCGCAGCCCCTTCCCCAAGGCCCCCCTGCTCTGCCCCGCTCCCAGCCCAGCCCGGTGCCCCCCGTGTGTCTCACGCTGCCTTTGTCCCCAGCCCCCTGCGCTCGCAAAGCTGGCGGGTCTCGTGCGGCAGAAGCGCCTGGCTGCCTCTCTGGATGCCTAGGTGAGCCCTGCCTGCAGGGACAGGCCTGGGGACAAGGTCCCCTCTCATATCCCTGCGGCACCAGGGCTCACCTCCCGCTTTTTGTCTTTTAGGATTGGAAGTTGTGGGGACTTCGGTGTCCCGATCCCCTCTGGCGGCGTGAGGAGATGATCATCCCTGGAGGAACACCCCGACCCCTCTGAGCCCTGGGCCATTTCCCCTGAATAATCAATAAACCCTTTCAGCAAAGCCACGCTCTGTGTCCGTGTGTGTGTCCCTGGCTCTGGATTTCCTCCTTCCCAGGGGCTGGGGAAGTTGGGCCGGGTCCAAGTTCTCCATGCTGGGCTCTGCTGCCTTGACACCGTCTGTGCTCTCCCCCAGACAAATCGTGTGTTGGGAATTATGGGGGGTCCAGGGGGANCGGTCACCTGCAGTGCCTGGCCATGGTGGTGGCAGCTGTGTCCCCTCCCAGCCCCAGGGCTACAAACCAGGGAGGAGATGTCTCAGCTGAGTCGCTCCCCTCAGCCCTTGGCCTGGGAAGTCTCCGGCTGCAGCACAACCTCCGGGGGAGACTTTCCACAGGGAAGACAAAATAAAGGAATTGCTTCATCTCTCTCCCTCGTCCCTCCCCTTATTCTCGTCAACTCGTAGCAAAAAAGCGTCTGCAATAAGGTGACTCTGAGGATCAGCTCCCCAAAAGGGCCACAGGAGGTTTTTCTGCCCTGACAGAAGTTAGAAATTTATCATTTGGTTGCGTAATTTAAAACCCAGCAATTCCAAAATCCTGGAATTTCAGGTGCTGCAATGACAAAGTTTGACATTTTAAGGGTCCATGATCCTCCCACTGCCCGTTTGTGACATCCCAACCCCACAGGAGCAGATTGTGGAACGCAAAACTGCAGGAAGAGCTGGAGTTCATTCCAGAGAGAGGAAGAAAGACTTCAATAGGGAAAAATATTTCAATTGTTTTCTTGATCATAACACCCACAAGCAGCTTTTCAACCAGTGTTCGGTACCCAGTGTGAGGGTGTGTTCCTCATTTTTCACAACAAATCGCAGTAATTTGGAAATGGTCCCTGGCTGAGAACAAAACCACAGGCAGATAAGTGACCCACTTTGGTTCCTAAACCAGAAACCATTAAACTTCCCCCAGCGTGTGTTTCCCTGAAGTTTGATTGCTTTTGTCACGGGTTTGTCCTGAGTTAATGACTTCAGGTGGACTGGAAGGGTCTGGGCACCACCAAAGGTGGCTGCAGTGACAAGGATCAAACCCCCGAGTCCCCATTAATCGTTCTGGATCCTCGATTTCCACAGCCCGGCCACGCTGAGCACAGCCACCTTCATCTTCCTCTGGCTCTGGGCAGCGCTGGGTGAGGCTGCCCCAGGTGAGGAGCACCTTTATCCCTGCCGGGACTCCTCCCTGCACCCTCCCCGACAGCCCCCAGGCCAAAGCCCGGCTTGGCACAGCCCCCAGCCCTGGCCACAAGCCCAGCCCTGGCCCAGAGTCCGGCCCAGCTGTGGCACGGATCCAGCCCCCTCGCCCGGCATCCCTCCAGCTTCCTGCACGGGGCAGCTGCCCCTGGAAGGGCCCGGGCACCTGGGGGCCAAGGGGGGCAGGAGGGAGCCAAAGGCATCTGGGGACCCTGTGGGGACAATGCCCACTCCAGCACAATCCATCCTCCAACAGCCCCGGAGCGCTGGGGGATTGGGAACACCTGAAGAAAGGGCTGAGGCTTGGGGAGTTGCTCAGGTGTGGCACTTCCCACATCCACCCCACCCCATTTCCCAGCACTGCCGGCCCCAGACTGGCCCAGTCTCCAGTGATGTTTTAAGTTTTAGCTTTTTTATTTTTCAGATCCCCTACTGCATTAGTGTATAACTCTGAGCTCCATGTGGAGTGTTAGTGAGCTCTCTTCACATTTTGGTCAGACAAAACAATCCTTCCTGACCTGAGAACCAGACACTCTCTGCCTCAGGCCCCGAAAATTAGAAACAAAAGTGAATAATGGAGGGGGACGGGCAAATATGACTTCATTACCTGAATCTGTAATTGGAGAATTATCACTACAGACATGGAACACGCAGACACAGCGACTTTAGCTAGTGAAAGGCGAAGAAAAAATTTACTTTATTTTGATTCACACATTATATAGAGTTTTGAGAATGGTTGTGGATTGGAGAGAGAGGTGACCACCTCTCCAACCACACTGGTTAATAAAAGAGTTTATTAAACTTTTCTCTTCTCAGGAGAAGGAATGAAAAACAAAGAGACAGTTAGCAAAACATCTGCGTGTTTACAGAAAACTTCGTGAGAAACTTCATCATAAGAATTAAAATATCAAAAAACTAAAACTCAAAGTAACAGAGAATTAACCTCTGATATCCAAACAGACCAAACTTTTATCTGTCTGAAAAACTCGTGACCACCGTTCACCTTGAGTGTAGCCTCTGGAAGGCTTTTGACTGCCCAAGGTGAATCTGTTGAAGGCCTTTAATAAATACCCACTTCATTCTCTTAACTCTGTTGAGCCTCTGTCCTTGGTAGCCACTCCAAGGCATCACCAGCCTCACAGCAAATTCCAGAGGGGAATATCTATGGATGGGCTTGGTAGCTGGTCTGCAGACCAAAGGACTGAGCTGGCAGAAGAAGAAATTGAGTTGGCAGAAGAAGAAATTGATAAAATATGAGTTTATCCATAGCAAGGAAGAAAGGAAGCATAGAAACCAATAAAATAGATACATAAGGGATATTTAGTCAGAGGATATTAAGTTAGAGGATACGTGGTTAGTGAGCAGCATTTGTGCCTTAATAATGTGTTGTAAGCTCTTCCAATTAATTACTGGCATTAATTGTTTTGTACCAATAAATACAATAAGCTCGTACTTTGTCCAATGAATATAATGAGCTGTTTTGATGTAACTAATGACTTAAGATCACGCTTTGTTAGAGGTATAAAACTTGAGAATGAGAGGAATGACAGACTTGTCTTTATAAACAAACTGTGGGTCTGCTGGTAGGCAGAACCAGCACTGAGAGATAAAAGAAACAATGGGAAGGATTCCACTGATTGATGAATGGGAAAAGATATTTGCTTCTATAAACAAATTGTAGGTTTGCTGATAAATGAAATTGGATGTTGGAAGATGAAAGGAACAATGGGGAAAAACTCTAAAAATTCTATGAGAATTAAAAACTAAAAAGTGGGGTTATACATTATAGGGGATCAGGCATTCTGGGCAGTCTGTACCCCTCAAGTACCTCAGCCAATGGGAAAGAGAGAAGGGAAATGCGGCCGGGAAATTGGGATAAAAAGGAGGAAATTGGGATAAAAAGGAGGCTGTGTCCTCCAAAAATTTGAGAGACCCCAGGGGAATGCCCCATGGCCTCTCCCTTTATTTGAATAAAGTAAAAGGGACTCCTCTGTCTCCTTTTTGGGCATAAACCGCTGATGTTAGCAAATTAATTTTCCTGACACGAACAACTTGCATAAAGAAGCTGCCATCGTTGTCACTGCACAAGTGTGTGTGTGTGTACGTCGTGTGAGCATCTCAACAGCGACAAATATCAAATATCAAATGACAAATATCAAATGACAAATATCAAATNAGATCTCTGTAAGTCCAGGCTGGTCTCGGAGCGTGCACTTTATTGCTCAGGGTGTGGGTATAGGGGCCCTGCTGAGAGCTGCCAGCTGCAGCTCAGAGCAGGACCCAGAAGAGAGAGAAAGAGTAGAGCAAGAGAGTAAAGATAAGAGAGGTAAAAGTAAGAACAAGTGAAGTAAGAGAGCGAAGTTCCCGTTACAAAGCATTAAATCTTCTTCTGTACTGAATATTCTAATTTACACTAACCAATCTAGTACAAGATACAAATCCTACAGCATTTACCTACAGCCTATAAGAATCACTACATTAACATACTGTGTTACATTTTAAACACTAAAATTTACTCTTTGGACCCCTCCTACCAAGCGGGTGGGGTCTGCTCTGACCCTTGGACTCTTGGGAAGGAGAAGGGCATTGTTTCATCAAGAGGGGATTACCTTCTGCTGGCCATCCTGTTGTTTTCTAGTTGCTCAGTAACTGAGCATCTGAGACATCGAAACTTGCCTTCAATTCTATTTCTCTTATATGTTTCATATTCTCAAAGTCTAAACAGTCACAATTATAATTATAAGGCTTTCCTATTTCATCTTCCCCAACAGGTCCTGCTCTGCACACCTGCTCTGCATGGGAGGAGCCAGGGACCCCATCCCCAACAGGGCTCCAGCCCCAGCACTGTCCCTGCCTGGCACTCACCCCCAGCTCTGCAGGGCCCTTGTCCCCACAGCGTCTGTGCCGTGCCCTGGCCCTGAGCCCAGGCCAGCGCTGGCCCTGAGCAGGATGTGCCCATCCCGAGGGACATGGGGACGTGGGCACCTGTCCCCAGGCAGCCACTCGGAGCTGACTGGCCAAACAGAGGTGCCCTGGCAGGAGCAGGGATGTTTGTGCTCTCCCAGCATCTCTGATAAGCCCTGTTTGCCCAGGGCCTGAGGCACCAGGAAGACATTCAACATTCTGGGGCGTCCAAGAAGTGAAAATCCACTGAGAAGTGGTTCCGGAGAGCTGTCCATGGCTTCAGATTTTGTTTGACATTCCGGGGCATTAGTGAAGGGTTCTGCACCTCTCTTTCCACAGAGACACTGTGGTTCCATCAGAGATGTGTTGTGGGCCAGCTGGGAAAGCATTTCAGGCACCTGCCTGGACTGTTTGCTCTGGAACTTGCCCAAGGAGCTGCAGGGCCCACGAGGATTTTCCTCTGGAGTGCCCCAGGGATGAGAGACCAGTGTCCCCTTTCCTGACCAGATGGACAAGGGCTGTGACGTCATTGCTGTGCTGATGTGGTCCTGGAATGGAATTGAGGAAGCATCCGCAGGGTTCTAATTGCAGAATAATGGCCAAGGATCCAGAGATCCAGACTTTCTTGGAGATCAGTGCCAGTCAGTGGGGCGGCATTGGACAGCCACTGGCCACGTGCCAAGAGCCCGGGGAGAACGAGCTGGGCATCCACAGAGGCTCCCAGTGTGGGCAGATTGGCCCTGCAGCTTCAGGGACACTGTGGGAATGTCCCTGCCTCCCTCGGGGCTGTGCAGAAACTGTCCCTGCAGCTCTGAGCAGCATTCCAGGAGCGAGGCATTTCCCCTCTTCCACATTGTGACATTGTGGAGTTCACGGAACCGAGGGATGCTCTGACACTGGTGCCCAAAGGTGCTCCAGGGCCAGTGTGACACTGTGGCTGATGTAAAAAAGTGGACACTGTGACACTGTGGGGTCTCCTGGAATCCAGAGGCCCTTGTGACACAGCGAGGGCTGTGGGGTCCTGGGGGTCTGTGGACGGATGGCGATGGGACAAAACCGAGACGAGAGATCTCTATAAGTCCTAGGCTAATTTTAGGAGCAAGCAGTTTATTGCTTGGGGTGTGGGTTAAAGGGTCCTGCTAAGAGCTGCCAGGTGCAGCTCAGAGCAGCACCGAGAAGAGAGAGAAAGAAGAGAGTAAGAGGTAAGAGAGTAAAAGCGTAAGAGAGGTAAGAGCGTAAGAGAGTAATGGTACAAGAGAATAAGGGGGTGAAGTTCCTGTTACAATGCATTAAATCTTCTTCTCTACTGAATATTCTAATTTACACTAACCAATCTAGTCCAAGATACAAATCCTAGAGCATTTACATACAGCCTATGGGAACCACTACATTAACATACTAAGTTACATTTAAAACTCTAAAGACTACTCTTTGGATGCCTCCCACCAAGCAGGTGTGGTCTGCTTGGCTCTCCAGAAGGACATCATTGCTGCATTAAGGAGATGGCCTTCTGCTGGCCATCTTATTGTTCTCTAGTTACTCAGTAGTGATCGAAACTCGCCTTCAATTCCACATCTCCCATGTTTCACATTCCCAAAGTCTGGACAATCACGACTATAAGGTTTTTCTATTTCATCTAACCCAACAGAGGGCGTTTGGAACCAAGGATCCATTGGGACACCTCAGGGCCTTGTGGTGTCCAAGGATCCTGGTGACACTGTGGGGCCTCATGGAACCAAAGGGACCCCTGGGATTCTGTGGTGCCTCACGGAACCAAGGGGACTCAGAGACACTGTGGGGCTTCTTGGTTCTCAGTCGCTTCTGACACTTGTGTCCATCTACAAAGACACAAAACTGGACAGCCTGAGCCTGTAGATCCAGAATTTTCCCTTTTGCATAAACAAAGCACAGGAAAGACTCAGCCCTCATGGAGCACTTCTGGAGGAGGCTGAGATGCTCCAAATGTTGGAGCACCTCTGTGACAGAGACAGGCTGGGAGAGTCAGGGTGGTTCTGCCTAAGAAAAGGCCATGGGGAGACCCCGTTGTGACCTTGCAGGACCTCAAGGCACCTCATAGGAAACGTGGGGAGAAATGTTTTAGTAGGGCCTGTTGCAACTGGAGAAGAGGCGATGGGCGCTGGCGAGGCTGGGAGGCCTCCAGAGCACCTTGGGAACGCTTGGCTCTGGCCGAGCTTCAGACCAGCTGCCTGCTTGTCAAAAAGAGAGCAGTTCAAAGCTTTGATTTTCAAAGAACACGATGAAGAAATATTTCTTACTTTTTACTCGTTCAGTAGAACACCCCACATGCCGCTGCCCCCAGGACGAGCCCTGAGGCACAGGGAAGGAGCCAGATCTGCCCTCCCAGGCCCCGCAGGCAGGGCTTGGCCCTTCTGCCTCACCCACCCGAGCCAGGCTCTGGGTGTTGGCGACGATGATCAGGCCGGGGTGACCATTTGTTACAATGGTTTCTTGTGTGGGGTGATGAATCAGGACTCTTTGACTCCATTATCAGAAGGCCTGTATAATTTATTAAAATGACTCCATAGTTCAGAAGGCTGTAGGGCTATAGGTGCCCCTGTTCAGAGTTACATGGTTTCTCCTTCATGTTCAGAGCAAGACTCTTAGGCTGCTTACAAAGTCAGAGAGAGAACAAATCTTTATATCATAGGTTAAGAAAAGAAAACTGCATCTCCCATATCAGGAAACAGAGCAAAGGAATGCATTCTGTCCTTGAATCCTTGAAACACAAAGATTTGTTTTTACAGAAATCTGCTCAAAAGTCAGCAAGTTTCCATATAAGAAACTTCTAAAATGTCTGTGACATCCAGGCACTGCTGGGCTGCGGGGCTGGCGCTGAGCACAGGATCCCATCTTTGGGACATTCCTCCCTTTGCCCGGGGCTCCTGCTGGGCTGAGTCTGCCCTCAGGCTGGGCTCAGCTCCCCCACAGCATCCTGGTGTTACCTGTGAGCCCCACGGAGAAGAGATCTCTGTGCCCCCTGCCCAGTGTTTCACTGCCAGGAGAGCAGGAACTGAACCCAAATCTGCCTTAAACCGGGTGGGGTGGGAGCTCCTGCTCCGGGGGTTTCTCACCATTCTGCTGCTCATGGCCAGGACACTGTCCCTGCCCCTCTGCCAGGGCAATGCCCTGTGCCAGTTCTGCTCTGAGGCTTTCTCGGTGTGAGAGTCAGTTTGAGAATCCCTCATTTTTGCCTCACGATCGTCTCCGAGGACTGAGGGCTGGAACCACTCAGAGACCCTGAGGACTGAGGGCCGAGACCACTTGGAGACCCTGAGGCCTGGCTGAGGCAGGAGGACTGCCAAGGAATGTGCACACATCGCAAAAATGCCTCCCTGCTGAGGACTGGTACTGCCTGTGCTGATGAGGAAATCCGTGCTAGCCACAGCGGACTGTTCACCTGTGCCTGTCTCTTAGGGCAACA
>VWZP01005869.1:75642-120686 GCA_013396995.1 Dicaeum eximium | reverse complement strand
ATACTTCAACCCAGGACACAGAGAGAAGCTGGGCCACATGCTGCAGCTCACACATCCAGGAGGTCCCCTGGCAAGGATTAAGCTGCTGCTCATGGCGCAAGGAATTGCATCCTTTCTTTAGCCCTGAAGGGGAGTTTTTGTGTTTTTGATGTGTCACTCACTGCTCACTGGCTCTCATACTGGGCCAGGCAGCAAGGGGCTCATCCCCACACCTGGCTTGGGTCCCCCTTGCTCTTGCAGCCCCCCAGAAACCCTTTTCTACACCAAAGGGATCTGGTTCCCTCACCCACATTCAGGTTGGGAGCTTTGACAGGAAGAGCAATCTTAAAAGTGTTTTTTCATAAAAGCACTGCTGACTAAAATACATCTGCCACTCAGCGGATTGAGCCATTTGATTTGACACTTAAATGTAGAAATCTCTTACTGCAAAGTGATTTAACACTCCATTGAAGCACCACGGTTACAACATAATTTTCAGAGTAAGAAAAATTTAAAAGAGTCACCTGTCCAACCAACCTGTTCCCAGAAATTTAACAAGGTCTGCAGGTGTCTGTTTTTGGGCAGAAGCCCCAGAGTTGCTGCTGGTGCTGGCAGCACTGCCTGTGCCTCTCCCTTCTGCTTTACAGGAGCAGACAGGAGCAGAACAGAGGGGAACAGACAGGCACAGAGTGCTGCAGCACTCCCTGGGCAGCTGCAACCAGTCCCTCCTCTCCTCTTCACCCTGGAAAAGGCTAAAGGGGCAGCTCTTCTGAGAGCCTTTTGGAGGGAAATGTGCTGTGGGAAAGCAGCTGCTGGGAAAATAAAACAAGACTGTGTAAGAGATGGAGTGGAGGTAGTTAGTGGGGATAGCGAAAAAGTTGAGAAAACAAGAGGCCTCTGAAAAATCTCATGACTGAACAAAACACAGGAATAATGGAGGAAGAAATCAGTTCTTGACTGGAGAAAAATCCAAAATAATAAATAGTAAGAGAAATGGAAAAATCCAAAATAATAATTCCAAGATAATAGATTAAATTAATGCACTCCTCTCTGCCTCTCTGGCATCACTTGGCTGAAGATTGCCCACTTATGCACAACTAAGGATAATATATTTCACATGAGGATTAATAGGAAGATTATATTTTTCTCCTCCTTACCATTTCTGAAAATAATATAATGCTTCCATTCAAAGCTAATACAACCACTTTTCAAATCCAGAATGCATTTTCAGTGACCTTTTAAGGAAATCCAATATTGACAATTGATGCAATGTACAGTATAGTGGAAATATGGGAAGGTTAGAGGACACTGAAAGACAAATCATATACCCATGTTTCCTCCTCTCTTGTGTGTTTCATTTCTCCTGCTCTCAAAAAAGAAAGATTTTCACCTCATACACGTCTGAGTGCTCAGAAACATGATAATGACCAAAGCGTTATTAGAAAGCATTTAACTTTCTGCCACTTTTACAAGAGATGTAATAGGTATGGTTCTCTGGCTTTCATTTTCATTGCTTGCAGCAAAACATTTTCCATCTTTTAGCACAATGCCTTCTTCCTTTTCTTGATGATGCTCACCACAGGACTGTTTCTGATAAAGACAGTATGATTTCTCTCCCACACCTGCAGAGTTATATTTGTCTGGTGTGTAAAAACACAGTCTACTGCCTGGACTTAATATGTCAAAGCAAACTACGGAAAAACAGACTGAAATCAGTGCAGTTAAAACATGCATGGATTTGGCTCAATTTTTAAATATTTAATTACAAATATAAGAACAATCTATCCAAATTCTTCCTTTAAGAACAACCAGACCAATGTCAACAATAAAGTTCCAGTAACCAAGCAATAAAAATTTTGTATTTTCATCTGCACTCTATTAAAAACAAATTATTTCATTTCATGTGGGAAAGCACTTCCAAATATGCAGAAAAAATGGGCAAAGATGCAATGAACATTACAGTCACATGCAAAATATAATACATACCAATGCATGTGATACATTTGTATCCAATCATGCTTTTAATTTCCATGAACTATTTCTAAATTGCCTCATGCCAAGGAGAAACTGTGCTACATTTTATTATGAGATTTCTTTTACCCCTAATCTTCTTGGTAATTCCCCCTAGCAATCCCTGTCACAGCCTTTTACCTTTCTCTGGGATGTTAGGAGAAGGTGAATGGTGGAGCTAAAAATCCAGAGATGCAGAAAGGACAACCAGCTTTTAAATGAACTGTTGAATTTTGTCACTGAAAAATAAAAAAAAGACATCTGCATGAGCCTGGGCTAAAGCAACCTATAACTATATTCAGCTCTGGTCAAAACTGTCTCACTGCTTTTAATTTCAAATTTCCTATTCTGAGAAAAAATATGTGAAAACAGACTTAGAGCCAAAGAAGGCCCAAACAGAAAAATATTTTGGTTCCAAAGATATTTTAAGTGCACAACGCTTTCTCCAGCTTTCAGGTTTTGTTGTGATGTTACATTATCTCCATATACGATATTAACAGGAAGCAGCAGTAACACACAACCAAATCCCTTCACAAAAACAAAGTAGAGACCACCCAAACAAACTGTACCCATTCCTGGCAGACCTGAGAGGTGCACAGCTGGAGGACAGCACTTTCCCCATCTGCCAAAAAAGTATATATTTAAGTGAATGAACTATCAGCTTCCACCCGCTCATCTCAATGCCAATGTTTTTCTGCTCTCTCCTGTGTATGTATACGAAGAGATGCAAAAATGAACTAGATTGTATTTAGTTACTCTGAAATCTCATTGCTGAAATTACAGAATTGTACTCATTTTTAAATGCATCATAAACACTAACCCATCTATTTAATGACTTCTTTAACAATATGGGTTTTGTATCCTTCCAGCTATTACAACATAGTATTGAGATTAAAAAAATACTCTTTTTTGACTTTGAAGACTCTTGGAAGGGCAGAAGTTTTCTTGACTGGAGCTTCCACAAGTGTCTGTTGGCCCAAATTCCTTTTTGAGCATCAGGGAACAAAGTCTCCTCCTTCCTTCTATACATTTGGGAATAATGCAAAGCCCTGTTGCTCCACATGAGCCACCTCCAAATGAACCTGGAGACCACTGTAGCACAGGCAGCACTTGGCAGAGCAGCTGCAGAAGGGCTGCAAAAGCCCTGGTGAATGTTCTGCTCATGGGTCATGACCCTATGGCAGCACCCAGGAGCATATGGTCTTCCACGCTGTGCTCTATAAATCCTTCCTTGTCTCCTCCAGTCAATGTCAGTTCAGTGATTCTCAAACACATTTGGGCCACGATTTTTGGATGGTGTAATAGTGGTATATTGTGATGACCTCTTTTGAGTGTATTTTCCCATAATGGTGCACACTAAGTTCCTGCTGGCTACATGCAGCAATAAAGGCCACCTTTGAGGACACCACGGCACAAACCACCTGCTTTTAGATACCAAAGAAAAGATGACTGCTAGGGGCACTAAACCAGGACTCACAATTCCAGCAGCTCACTTTACAGACGTATGTCCTAGGCTTAAAGGAGAATCACAAAATCATTGATTCATTGAATCACAGAATCACGGAATATCCTTATTTGGAAGGGACCCACAAACATCATTGAATCCAACCCGTGGCCCTGCACAGGACCATCCCCAAGAGCCATACCACGTGTCTGAGAGAATTGTCCAAATGCTGCAGGCTTGGTGCTGTGACCGCTGCCCTGGGGAGTCCGTTCAGTGCCCAAACATGCACAGGCATGTTTTCACCCTCTAAGTGAAAAAAAGCATATTTCTAATATTTAACCATAACATCTTCTGACTGAACTTTAGGCCGTTGACTTGAGTCCTGTCACTGGTCACCACAAAGAAGAGATCAGTGTCTACCCCTCCTCTTCCACTCACAAGGAAGTTGTAACTGCAGTGAGGTTCTTCCTCAGTCCCCTTTTCTCCAGGCTGAACAGACCAAGTGCCCTCAGCCACTTCTCATAAGGCTTGCCTTGAGGCCCTTCACCATCTTCATTGCCCTCCTCTGGACATCCTCTGACAGCTCAATGTTTTTCTTATGTTATGGTACCCNAGAATTGTCCAAATGCTGCAGGCTTGGTGCTGTGACCGCTGCCCTGGGGAGTCCGTTCAGTGCCCAAACATGCACAGGCATGTTTTCACCCTCTAAGTGAAAAAAAGCATATTTCTAATATTTAACCATAACATCTTCTGACTGAACTTTAGGCCGTTGACTTGAGTCCTGTCACTGGTCACCACAAAGAAGAGATCAGTGTCTACCCCTCCTCTTCCACTCACAAGGAAGTTGTAACTGCAGTGAGGTTCTTCCTCAGTCCCCTTTTCTCCAGGCTGAACAGACCAAGTGCCCTCAGCCACTTCTCATAAGGCTTGCCTTGAGGCCCTTCACCATCTTCATTGCCCTCCTCTGGACATCCTCTGACAGCTCAATGTTTTTCTTATGTTATGGTACCCAAAACTGTCCCCAGGACTCGAGGTGAAACCACCCCAGCCCACAGCAGAGTGAGACAATTCCTTCCCTTTCCCAGCTGGTGATGCTGTGCCTGATGTCCCCTAGGACAGGGTCGGCCCTCCTGGCTGCCAGGGCACTGCTGACTCACATCCAACTTGCCACCAATCAGGACACCCGGGTCCCTTTCCATGGTGCTGCTTTCCAGCCTCTCATTTCACAGTCTGTCCATACATCCAGGGTGGCCCATCCCAGGTGCAGCATCCAGCACCTTCCTTCACTGAGCTCCATATGGCTGGTGATTGCCTATCTCTCTAATTTGTCCAAGTCCCTCTGCAGGATTTAGCACACTTAACAACACAGTTATGACTACAGTATGACTTCTGAAACTCAGTATTTTGCCAGACAAAGCACAGCAAATACATGTACAGTGCAATAGTGTGAAGTATCAGAGAGGCTCCTGTCCCCAGCACCAAGATGCCTTCATGAAGGAAAGTGTCACTGCAATGCTACCTGTCAAACTCCTTAAAGACTCTGCCTTGATCTCCTTCACAAACCTCATGAAAGCTCTGCAGAGATCACTCTTCCACTTTGTAATCTGATCATGCTGAGACAGCTGGCAAGCAAAGACTGCCCATTTGTATCTAAAATACATTTATTTTGAAGAAATTTCAGTCTCCAATAGACCATACACTCCTGCTGCACAGTTCTTACTAGTGCTTTGTGTAATGCCACACTGTTATACAAGCATTTAGGAAATGCAGTGTTTTCATTTATTTATTTTCTTTTTTTTTCACTGCTTACAATGATCCCTAATGCTTTATCAAGTGCTCTCGAATTTACCATGTCAAAATTATAAAAGCCACAAAGTAAAGTTTTATGAATAGCTAAAGAAAACAAATGGCATATGCCTTGAGGTAGTAGCATATAAAAGCTCTTAGAAGAACTGAGATGCTTCTGCATTGAATAATACATTTATGAAGAAAAATTTAAATCTATTTAATATTAATTTAGTACACTGATTTCAATGGGAATATTGCCTGAAAAGGATGTCGCTACTAAGATTTCTGGAAAATAACCAAGCTTTTCATTTTCCCTAGCACACTGAAGTCTGTACTTAGTTACTGAGGGACAGCCTTCAATCTTCTGCTTCCCTACTTTGAACTATAAATCTCTTCCCAGTTGTATTACACAGATGCCCAGGGAACAAAAAGGATAGGGGTCATGGTTAAGAAAACATAATAAAGCTCATAACAAAGACATTTAAAGGCTGAAAGGTTAATACTTGAGCATCTAGTACTATCTATCCTCCATTAGCTTTTTAAATAGCAGAGAAAGGAATGCAAATACTTGCAGGCATGTAAGCATCTTTGCAATGAATATGTATTTTAGAATTTCAAATTGAACTTTCACAATATCTTTCAGCCAGTTCTGCCATTCTAAGTTATACTCCTGAAATTTTGCAAAATTAGTCATCACCTCATATGTCAAATTGTCACACATACAGAGGACAAGAGACTCACTTACTTAAGGAAACAGACAAAGGCTCAGGTCCTTTTTTGCTCTCTCATTCGTTTTTTACCTCAGGAAAGAAAAAAACTAATTTGCCTCTAAATGAGGATGTGTGTCATATAACAGCAACAGAGTTTTGCATTTGGGAACTGCAAATATATTTGAATTTTATGCATGGAAAGAGCAGCAAGAATTTTGAAGAATTAGACCTTCATCAAAGCTTAATTTATGTGATACAGGAAGACATAAATAGTATTCATAAGAATGATAGCAAAAAGCTGCATGAGAACAGTGTTAACTGTAGCCAATATAAATATATACATTTATTTTCTAGACTAGGGTTTTTTAATTAAAATTATGTAATGACAGATCACAATGTTTCAAGAAGTTCATCAATATTTGATATATTTTGTACTTGGATAATGAAAAGCCTGAAAGGATTTCTAACTGATCTCTGGAGCTTTAAAGTGAACTAGAAATTCCACCATATGTTGTACATAGCTGTGATCTCAGTTTTGAAGGCAGGTAATTAGGTAAAAAAAAAACCCCAAACAGTTTATTCAGATACTGTACTTCAGTCTAGCCCTGTGGTATCAATTCTTAGTATTCAGATGATTATCCAGTGAATGTTGAAACCATGCAAAAAAATCTATGAAAAACTGGATCAGTCCTGAAATGCCTCCCCTTTTTTTTAGGGCAATATTGTCTAAAGTCTCTCTGACAAGCTGCTGCCCTGCATTGCAGTACATTCCCTGCGTGCATCTGTTCTTCTGGTACTGTAGAGGAGTTGAGGCTACCTTCCATTCTCCATTGTGCTCCACAGCATACAAGGCAACCAGAATGTTAATGCAAGTTAACTAATTATACTGCCTGCTGATAACTTCAAAATGCAGCAGGTGGGTGGGGAAAAATTTAGTTGTCTCCCTCCCTCCCTATGATTTCATGCGTAACAAAGGACAGAAGAGGAACAGTTGTTTGAAGTACTGGCATCCCAAGTACAAACCCTAAAATGTAACAATCATCTATAATTGTTTAGAATATAAGTTACAATTTGAATACATATTTATTCTGAAAATGAAACATCCAGAGGTTGCTCTTGGTGCTCTGTGCTTGAATTATGCCCACACAGAGACACCTTCCCTCTGGAAGGTGTATGGAAGGAGAAAATGCTATCTTCAGATACTTCTCCACTAACATACACTGACTATACCAGCAATAATATGCCTCTGATTACTGTAATTCATCAAACAATTTTCAGTAACAGAAGAGAAATTAATTTTTCTCAACAAATTAACTGATGCTTCTTTTTTCCAGTTAGAAAGGATAACTGATTCAGAGGAGAGTGTACAGTGACACATTCTGAAGTGATAATTTAAAATAAAGACCCTTCTGCAGGTCAGGTGTCTCATGAACACACCTTTAGCCCACAGGGCACACAGGCATCCTTTCTGTGTCCCTGACACCAATAAATGCAAATCATTCCTCTCAGTCAGAAAGAAACTGTCTCACAGGTCATGTAAGATTCAGACCAAGAAATTTTGAATCTGTTTTACTGATCAGGCTCCACATTTCCTGAAGACCTAGAGGATTGCAGTGGGCCAGACAGCAGTGCCTCAGGAGCTTCCATCCTTTCTGCTGTGGGACAGATCTGCCAAAAGCATTTTTGTGCCACACACTCCTTTTTTTTGGCTTCCTTTCCTCTACTCAAAAGTGAATTTGGTCTTGGTTGATACTGTAGGTTGCCTAGATTCACTTGAAAGACCACACTTTTTATACTCTCATTTCTCCCCTTCCTACCAGTCATGCAGGAGAAAACTGCATGAAGTGAATGGACCTCGAGGGCATTTATTCATCGAAAGTCCTGGTGAACTGGAAATTTGTTTCAAAAGCTCCAAGGAAGATACTTGCTGTGTCACAGGGAGAAAGATAACTGAAGGAGGACTGTGGCTATCTGCAGGTGACAAACACTGCTGAGGATCCCCTGTTCTCTTGCATCACTTCTGTTTAAATGGTGCTATTCATTCATGTCCCAAAAGCTCACCATTCAGGAGTAAACTCTTTAGCCAGGCTTTTTTTTTTTTTTTTTTTTTTTTTTTTTTTTTTTTTGTGCAATGCTAGATTTGCTTTGGTCCATTTAGTTATCTTTCTTATTGTCAGAAGAAAAGACTCACAGTCTCAAGGAGCTTTAATGTAAATAATGAGGCCTAAATCCCACCTTTAATCCCTAGCAGAACTTCTTTCTTTCTTACATGACTTGTGATTCAAGGAGTTAAAATGATAAAGAAGACAAAGGCATGTACGGGACAGGTTCTGTGCAGGCTCCAATACATTTCACTAAAATAGCTTAAGAGAAACCTATTTACAGTATTGCTGACAAGAACATCTTCCTTGACTAGCAAAGCAAGTTAACACCTTAAAAAAGGATGTCTGGAATATGCAGAAAGCATTTTCAAATCTGTGTCAGTGTTTCTGCAGCTGACATCCTCCTACTGCAGCATCAAAGTGGTGTTAGAAAAGCATTTTTTGTATTTCTGCTTTTAGTAAGAGGAGGGAATTCCACTCATCCACAGGGAAACTCTTCTACACATTGACAGAGACGATCTTCCAAATTAGCAGGTCATACATATTAGCATAGTACTCAATATATAAAAAATAAATACTTTGATGAATTCTTTTTATTTCCTATTCGGAAATTTATTTCCTCTTTAGGTTTTCTTAACACAGAGCTATGAAAGATCAGCCAGGTCCTATCACTAATCAGTACCACTGACAACACTAAAATTAGTAGCCCTTGGTTCTTGTCAATTAGAAAATCTGACATAAAATACCTAACCTTGCTTGCAAAATGTAATTCTCACCATCACATTAAACTTCATTGACTTCCTTGACATATTTTCAAAGGCTGCTGTCTGGTAAGCTGAAGACAATTTTGCTTCACAACTGAAGAAAGACTTGTTTTTACTGTGATTTAAAGGTAGTGGAAGAAACCAGCTAAAGTAATCCTCCTTCCTATTTCTTATCTAATTCTCTTTTACATCTTCTTGAGAGTCTTTTCTTTTGCCTCAGAAGGGCAAAGCAACTCCAGTATAA
Source organism: Dicaeum eximium (assembly GCA_013396995.1). Lineage (NCBI taxonomy): Eukaryota > Metazoa > Chordata > Aves > Passeriformes > Dicaeidae > Dicaeum > Dicaeum eximium. The sequence goes on along the minus strand of VWZP01005869.1, from coordinate 111,645 downwards.
ATGAAAATCATGCTCAATACATCATTAAATCCTCATACTTACTCATTAATAACCATAATTAGTGGGTTTGTGTATCATTATTTATGATACAACATGGCTCAGAGCATGGTAATTGTCTATCTACACAGAGGCTTAAGACTTGAAAAAATCACAATTACGTGGAATTTTAGGACAATAAAATCTGTAAATACATATTTTACTTATTAGCCTATAAAAGGACTTATTCACCACATAGTGATATTACTTCTCTTGTCTAAATAATTATGCATCTTAGCTGTCTGTGTGTACCACCTTGACCAAAGGACTGCACATAACTAACATATTTTCCTGTTTTCTAGTATGTATATCCTAAAGCACTCACTGACACAAAAAAAAAAACAAAAAAAAAAAAAAAGGAAAAAAAACCCCAGGGGAAACAGCATGGATTGTAAAAATGTGCAGATAAAATAAAACTGAAATTACTGAGCCAGGATTGTTTTTCTTTTTCCATCTTTGGCATTTTTCAGAACAGGATACCGACTGCATTCATAGTGTCAATTCAGATGTGCTTATGTTAGTCCATCACCACAGAGAGATCATCCTATTAAAAGGAAAACATGGAGCAGGATTATTACAGCTGCACATATGCATTTTATGAAATAAACAACCCTAATGCCGCTGCTTTAAAATGTGTCCCTTATGGAAATACTCTTAAATTCAGTAAACCACAATGGGACTTTTCAGCAGTAATTCTATTGCAAGTTCAAAGAGGAAGATAATGTACCTGGAAATATGCTTTGGGAGTGAATTACATCCATGGCAAATACATCATATTCTCAGCAAAATATGCTCCTCTCTCTCCACCCAAAGTAATCTGAAAAAACTTTGCTTCAAACCTAGGAAAGAGAACTTTTATTTTCAATTATTTTTTACATTACATTTGAGGAATGTGGCATGAGCTTATGATGAACCCTTGTGCTCCCTGGGCTTTGACTAGTACCAGGCTTTGTTTGGGTTAGTTTGCACTGGGTTTCAATGACACGATAGCAAAAGTCAGGGGAACTTCAAGGCTTGTGAACACCGGTTTAAACCATTGTTATCAGGTCTGTACATCCAAAGGCTACACAGAGATGGCTGTCAGCCCACTTGTCTCCTTATAACACAAGACAAGGAGCCTTATCTACTAGTCCTTGCCAGCTGTTCTACAATTCAGTAATTGAGCCCTATTCCATAATCAATCAAGCCTCAGTGTAAAAAAGGCTCTCTTTGTATACCCTCAGTGTCCCACAAAACCTCCTTACATCTGTTTCAACAAAAAGCAACTGGAAAGAAAATAATCTATTTCAAGGTAGAAGAGCAGCTGGGCAATGAAAGAGGAAACTGAATTTTCTCTGTTTCAGTCTTTGCCTTGGCTTTCTGAGAAAGAATGAGCCTACCAACTATAGCAGTATATTTTGTTCAGTGGAAATAGTGGTTATCTTATTGGAAGGTTACAATATAAATAAATTTTCTTGATCTTTAACAACTAAAAATCTACTCAAGGAAGTCCTGTATTGGACAAATTCTGTCAGCCCCAGAAAGCCACACTTTCACTCCTGTTCTGTTCAAGTAAGAAAAACTGGAATTTTGTGAGAATACACTGAAGTATTTATGCAGAATGCCAAGCAGCATCACTGTAGTATTAATACAGTTTTCAGGATTCAAACTGTAAAGCAGTAATTCCCAAACAGGGGAGGTTTCTAAAAACAAAAGAAAAAAAAACAGAAAAAAGAAGAGTTCTAAGGATCACTCAGTAGGCCTTGCTAGTGCCACCAAAAAATCAAATCCCCCAAAGTCAGGAAAATTCTGTGCTTTGCAAAATAGGGCACAAATACCAAATCATATCATCATGTCAACAAGTTATAACCAGTCCCCTCCTCCTATGAGATGTATTTAATTACCATTATTTTAATTTAAAGTGGGTAAACCATCTTTGAAGGAAACAGCTCTCAAAAACTATATTCTTCTTCATGTTCAGAAGAATTATGTTGTTGTAACACTTAGTTTTTGTGCAACACAACCTTGCAATTCTTTAAACAAACTGAAGAACACAGGACTTTTTATATCTTTAAAAATACAAGAAGAAGGTAGTATCTTCAAAATATTTTAACATTTAAAAACTGATCCTAAATGCTGTCCCTAAAAGTTTGATCACCTACCTTTCAATTAAGTTCCAGAGAAGATGTTAAAAGCAGCAGAAAGAAAATACGTTCCCTGTGCTCTAAGCAGATATGGATTGTTTATTCAAAGTTGAAGACAGATTTCTGCTCACTTTATTTATTAGATTGAAAAGGTGTTTTGTGGGATGTAAGGTTTTTGTGTTTTGTTTTCTCCTTTTCTTTTTCTTTTTTTCTTTGTATATGATAATGATTGAGTCTCTGATACCAGATATTGAGCACACTATTTCTCACAATGTAAAAAGTCAATCTGATGATCAGAGAATTCAAGCCTGGAAAGGTGAGCCAGAACACTGATGCATCAGAAATGTATTCTGAGGGGAAATGACACCATGCAGAAAGACAGTGGCAGATTATTTTCAATGTAGAGTATGAAAATTCAAGGAAAGTGCTAGGGCCAAAGCAGCACCACATCCTGGGGCTCCAAGGCTGTCAGATAAGCCCCAGAGGTAACACTGCATTAGGTGCCAAGCTGTAAGTAGAAACAGTGGTGCACAGTCCTGGAACAGCCACAACTGGAGAGCTCAGGCGGATGAAAAACTGCCCATAGCAAGAGCTTTAGCCAAACACTTTCACTCCAAAGCAAGACCAGAGACAACTGATGAAGCAGACAACAAAACAAATAAATATAATGAGAAAATAATTGTGATGATTTAAAATAAATAAAGGAAAGAAATAAAAAGAGGAATCAACTTAAGCTACTTCAGATCTCACAGGCTTGATAAATCCAACAGAGAAATGGAAAAACTGCTTAAGCAAACACAAAGGTTTACACAACTATTAGTTGAATATTGTTGGTGTAAGAGCCTCCAAAGGCTCACATATTTGTGGCCTTGCATTGAATTCACGCAACAGATTAAAAATATAGCTGGTACCAACCTCTTTACAGAAGATGACACATAACCATAACCTGATTGCTACCACAGAAACTTGCTGGGATGAATTGCACAACTGGAGTGCTGCAACTGATGGCTACAAATTATTCAAAAAGGACAGGTAAAAAGGAGAGTTGGGGAAATTTTCCTCTATGCCAAAAATGAGATTGATTGCACAAACCTGTTTTGAAGAACAGCAATGTGCAAGTAAAGAGCTTATGCATGGAAATTAGAGACTAAGCCAGCAACAGGAACCTTGTTGTTGGTGTCTACAACACATAACCTGATCAAGGAGAGGAGGTTGGTGAAGAGCTCTTTCTGCAGCTGAAGGAAGAATCATATTTGCAGGCCACGATCCCAATAGGAGACTTCAGCCACATGGATGTTTGCTGGGAAAACAGCACAGCCAACTGCAAGTAGTCCAGGTAAATACAGGAGAGCATGGAGGGTAAGTTTCTAGTCCAGATGATGAAGAAAGACCAGAGGAGAATAATTTCTTGACTTGTTTCTCACTAATACAGAGAGATTTATGAGAGACACCAAAACAGGAGGTAGCCTGGGCTGCAGCAATCAGGCCCTGGAGTAATTCCCAGTATTGAGGGGTACAGGTCTGGTAACAAGTAAAATGAGCACCATAAACCAAATATGGCATACAATGCAGTTTGAAAGAAGAGGGGAAGTTAGCAAGATACAGGTGACAGGAAACACCAGGAAGAAATGTCAATGGCTTGGACAGTCTGCAAAGGAAGAAAGGAAGGAAGCAGGTTCAAAAAGAAAATAGGAAGTGATGGTGCACACACAATTTAGGGCTGTATCAGACGAGGTAAACTGCAGAAAATCTGTAGAGATTTCAAAAAGAAAGGGCTGGCTTTGAACTGGATTTTTTGCCTGAGAACTTTCTTCAAGGGGATCTGTTTCTATTCTTAGTCTAAGGAGTGAGGCGGGTTGTAGAGATCTGCAGGTAAGATTACAGAGGATTTACAAGATGACAAAAGGGATTAAATGGAAAGTAAAGACAAACAGGCCACGAGACTTCAACCTGGTTGGACAGTGCACTCAAACAGAGAGATGTGCTGACAGTGGGAACAGAACCACAGTCTGGGATCCAGGACCCCACTGCTCAGAGAGCAGTCCTTGACTTCTGTGCCACACAATATCCTTCTCTCTAAATGGGAGAGACACAGATTTGACAGGCAGGACAGTCACATTCAAAGGGTTGTGGTCAATGGCTTGATGGTCCCAGGTGGAGAGCAGAGACAAGCAGATTCCTCCAGCATTATTGTTGGGACTGGCCCTGCTAAATGCCTTTGTCAGTGACACAGACAGTGGGATCAGAGCACCCTCTGCCAGTTTGCTGACAACACCAAGGTGTGTGGTGTGACAGACACACCGCANGACAGACACAGCGCAGGGAGGGGATGTCACCCAGAGGCACCTTGACAGGCCTGAGAGGGGCCTGCGTGGATCTCATGAAATTCCATAGAGCCAAGTGCAAGGTCCTGCACCTGGATCAGGGCAATCCCAAGTACAACATACACACAGGCTGGGCAGAGAATGGATTGAGGGCAGTACTCAGAAGTACTTGGGAAGCTGGATGATGAAAAGCTTGATACGACCCAGCCACCTGCATTGGCAGCCCAGAAAGCCAAGTGTATCCTGGGCTGTGTTAGAAGATTGTGGGCAGCAGGTCAAGGGAGATGATTCTGCCTCTCTGCTTCATTCTCATGGAGAATTCTCCCCCCACCCGGAGTGCTGCTCCAGCTCTGGAGCCCTCAGTTTAAGAAAGACATAGACATACTCAAGCAGAACCTGAGGAGACCTGCAAAAACATCCAGGGAGCTGACGTGCCTGCCCTGTGAGGACAGGCTGATAGAGCTAGGGTTGTTCAACCTGGAGAACGCTGCAGGAGGACCTCAGAGCAGCCCTCCAGGGGGGGTACAGAATAGTTGAAGAGGAACTTTTTACTAGGGTGACAAGAGGAGGGGTAAGGGTTTTAAACTAAGAGAAGGTTTAGATTCGATGTTGGAAAGAAATTGTTTACTGTGAGGGTGGTGAGGCACTGTAACAGGCTGTCTGGATATGCTGTGCCTGCCTCATCCGTAGAAGTGTTCAAGGCCAGGCTGGATGGGGCTTGGAACAACCTATCTCCCATGGCAGGGGATTTAGAACTAGGTGATGTGTAAGGACCCTTTCAATTCACTCTGATCCAAACACTTTTCACAGCTTATATAAGCAGCTTATGTGGTTCGTAGGGAGTTATTTTTTAGAGACAGAGATTAATTGCATTTTGCAGCTTTACTTTATTAAAAACAAGTTTGTTTTCCTCAGGTGTTCAATCAAGCACAGAATAAGGAAAGAAGGGGAAACAGGAGCTTTCTGCCTTGTATAACAAGGAAGGCATCTACAGAGTTTCAGCTTATAAGGCAGCTTACTATGTAACCTTATCCAAAACCCTTAGAACTTTCCCATTGACTTGAGGGAAGTTCTTTTCACTCTATATTAATTACTGTTGCTATGGTTAGTTAAGAAAAAACTGTTACCTCTTTGTCTAATGGCCAAAACAAACTAACTTACCAACATCTGCCAGATTCAGAATGCTTCCAATGTACTAGTGCATATATAAATAAGCTTGTTTCTGTTCAAGTTTCATGTTATTTTTTTCCATTTGCTTTCTCATTCTATTCCCATCTAGTGGCCTTCTATGATGGAGTGACTACAGCAGGGATAAACAAAGTGTTACAGGTGTCATTTATCTGGACTTCAGCAAAGCCTTTGACAGTGTCACCCCACAACATCTTTCTCTCCAAATTGGACATGGATTTGATGAGTGGGCTACTAGACTGCCAAAAAGTGGGTGGATGGCCATGTCCAGAGGGTGGTGGTCAATGGCTCAGAGCTGCGATCAACATCAGTGAAAAGTGGTGGCCCTTGAGGATCCCTATTGGGACCAGAACAGTTTCATGTCTTTATTAATGACACAAATAAAGGGATCAAGTACCCCCTTTGCAAATCTGCAGATGACACCAAGCTGAGTGGTGCAGTTGACACTCCTGAGGGACAGGATGCCATCCAGAGGGACCTCGAGAGACAAGCTCGAGCAGTGGCCCATGGGAATCTCAGGAGGTTTAACAAGGCCAAGTTCTGGNAAGGAGTGAGGCGGGTTGTAGAGATCTGCAGGTAAGATTACAGAGGATTTACAAGATGACAAAAGGGATTAAATGGAAAGTAAAGACAAACAGGCCACGAGACTTCAACCTGGTTGGACAGTGCACTCAAACAGAGAGATGTGCTGACAGTGGGAACAGAACCACAGTCTGGGATCCAGGACCCCACTGCTCAGAGAGCAGTCCTTGACTTCTGTGCCACACAATATCCTTCTCTCTAAATGGGAGAGACACAGATTTGACAGGCAGGACAGTCACATTCAAAGGGTTGTGGTCAATGGCTTGATGGTCCCAGGTGGAGAGCAGAGACAAGCAGATTCCTCCAGCATTATTGTTGGGACTGGCCCTGCTAAATGCCTTTGTCAGTGACACAGACAGTGGGATCAGAGCACCCTCTGCCAGTTTGCTGACAACACCAAGGTGTGTGGTGTGACAGACACACCGCAGGGAGGGGATGTCACCCAGAGGCACCTTGACTGGCCTGAGAGGGGCCTGCGTGGATCTCATGAAATTCCATAGAGCCAAGTGCAAGGTCCTGCACCTGGATCAGGGCAATCCCAAGTACAACATACACACAGGCTGGGCAGAGAATGGATTGAGGGCAGTACTCAGAAGTACTTGGGAAGCTGGATGATGAAAAGCTTGATACGACCCAGCCACCTGCATTGGCAGCCCAGAAAGCCAAGTGTATCCTGGGCTGTGTTAGAAGATTGTGGGCAGCAGGTCAAGGGAGATGATTCTGCCTCTCTGCTTCATTCTCATGGAGAATTCTCCCCCCACCCGGAGTGCTGCTCCAGCTCTGGAGCCCTCAGTTTAAGAAAGACATAGACATACTCAAGCAGAACCTGAGGAGACCTGCAAAAACATCCAGGGAGCTGACGTGCCTGCCCTGTGAGGACAGGCTGATAGAGCTAGGGTTGTTCAACCTGGAGAACGCTGCAGGAGGACCTCAGAGCAGCCCTCCAGGGGGGGTACAGAATAGTTGAAGAGGAACTTTTTACTAGGGTGACAAGAGGAGGGGTAAGGGTTTTAAACTAAGAGAAGGTTTAGATTCGATGTTGGAAAGAAATTGTTTACTGTGAGGGTGGTGAGGCACTGTAACAGGCTGTCTGGATATGCTGTGCCTGCCTCATCCGTAGAAGTGTTCAAGGCCAGGCTGGATGGGGCTTGGAACAACCTATCTCCCATGGCAGGGGATTTAGAACTAGGTGATGTGTAAGGACCCTTTCAATTCACTCTGATCCAAACACTTTTCACAGCTTATATAAGCAGCTTATGTGGTTCGTAGGGAGTTATTTTTTAGAGACAGAGATTAATTGCATTTTGCAGCTTTACTTTATTAAAAACAAGTTTGTTTTCCTCAGGTGTTCAATCAAGCACAGAATAAGGAAAGAAGGGGAAACAGGAGCTTTCTGCCTTGTATAACAAGGAAGGCATCTACAGAGTTTCAGCTTATAAGGCAGCTTACTATGTAACCTTATCCAAAACCCTTAGAACTTTCCCATTGACTTGAGGGAAGTTCTTTTCACTCTATATTAATTACTGTTGCTATGGTTAGTTAAGAAAAAACTGTTACCTCTTTGTCTAATGGCCAAAACAAACTAACTTACCAACATCTGCCAGATTCAGAATGCTTCCAATGTACTAGTGCATATATAAATAAGCTTGTTTCTGTTCAAGTTTCATGTTATTTTTTTCCATTTGCTTTCTCATTCTATTCCCATCTAGTGGCCTTCTATGATGGAGTGACTACAGCAGGGATAAACAAAGTGTTACAGGTGTCATTTATCTGGACTTCAGCAAAGCCTTTGACAGTGTCACCCCACAACATCTTTCTCTCCAAATTGGACATGGATTTGATGAGTGGGCTACTAGACTGCCAAAAAGTGGGTGGATGGCCATGTCCAGAGGGTGGTGGTCAATGGCTCAGAGCTGCGATCAACATCAGTGAAAAGTGGTGGCCCTTGAGGATCCCTATTGGGACCAGAACAGTTTCATGTCTTTATTAATGACACAAATAAAGGGATCAAGTACCCCCTTTGCAAATCTGCAGATGACACCAAGCTGAGTGGTGCAGTTGACACTCCTGAGGGACAGGATGCCATCCAGAGGGACCTGGACAAGCTCGAGCAGTGGCCCATGGGAATCTCAGGAGGTTTAACAATGCCAGGTTCTGGTGCTGCACCTGGGTCAGGGCAATCCCTGGTGCCAGCCCAGGCTGGGGATGAACAGATGGAGAGCAGCCCTGCCCAGAAGGACTTGGGGGTGCTGTGGGTGAGAGCTGGACATGAGCCAGCCATGGGCACTCCCAGCCCAGAAAGCCAAGTGTGTCCTGGGCTGCATCCAGAGCCCCGTGGGCAGCAGGGGAGGGAGGGGATTCTGCCCCTCTGCCCTGCTCTGGTGAGACCCCACCTGCAGAGCTGCCTCCAGCTCTGGGGTCCCAGCACAGGAAGGACATGGAGCTGCTGGAGAGAGCCCAGAGGAGGCACCAAGGTGATCTGAGGAATGGAGCTCCTCTCATATGAGGAAAGGTTGAGAGAATGGGGATTTTTCAACCTGGAGAAGAGAAGGCTTTGAGGTGACCTTCCAGTTCCTGAAGGGATTCCAAAAATGAAGGGTGGAGAGGGACTATTCACAATGGCATATGACAGGACAAGGGAGAATGGTTCCAAACTAAAAGAAAGTAGCTTTGGATTACATATTAGGAGGTAGCTCTTTATTGTGAGGGTGGTGAGGCCCTGGCACACGTTGCCCAGAGAAGCTGTGGATGCCCCAGCCCTGGAAGTATTCAAGGCCAGGTTGGATGGGACCTGGAACAACCTGGTCTAGAGGAAGGGTGTCCAAGCCCACAGCAAGGGGGGTTGGAGCCAGATCATCTATAGAGTCCCTTCCAACCCAAGCCAATCCATGACTATATAACAATACTTTATACTGATTTGTTTTCACATTATAATTAAAACAGGCAAAGTTTACATTTTTATTTTGGTGGCAGATTTTATTTCTGACCCTAGTCTGAGGGTCCTGTAGCAATGTTAACAGAAGAGGGTGAATCATCATTCAAATAAAAAAAACAGTGTCATCAGCTGCTTCGGGAAGTACAGGTGCAAGCACATGACGACAAACAGGGCATGTTCCCGACTACAAAAAAAGAAAAAAAACCAGGTCATTTCACAGTTTGCATTAAATTATACTGAAAAGCTAAAAGTTATTATTTATAAAGTATTCAGGGTCTCCACAACAGCACCACTTCAAACTCAAATTTGACTGTATAGCTACCTGGAGCTGACAGCTAACACAAGCTCAGAAGAAAGGATTCTTTTGCTTTTACACCAGCTACACAGCAAATGCATCAGGTTCTCTCCAAGTTCTTCTCCACAGTATTGATTTTACAGGTGGGACTTTTTTTTTTTGAGGCAAGGATTAAAAATACGTTAGGTACAGCCCCAATCTAAGAGGAAGTATTTTGTCCTAGTTTTCAGCAATAGCAGCTTATTATGACAATGGAAAAAAAAAAGGCAGAATGTGTAAAACAAGAAAAATTAATATGGTAATCAACATTATCAAGACAAAAAAATTATAAACCCATAAACTAAATCTATCAACCCTCCATACTAGAGGTGTTCTGATATGACCCCCATGGTACAATCAATTAATCTTTCTCTTATACTCTCGAGGAAATTGTGTTACACTGTAAGCTGACTGAGAACTAGCAAGTCCAGGCTCGCACTGCACATAAAGGAGAGTGTAAGTGCAAATAAAAAAAATACCAGTTCATTAATTATGGTTATTTTAGTCTAGCTTCAACATGGTGCAAGCCTTTTTAAGACGTTTGGGAGGAAACTGATTACAGATCATGAAAATGAAATCTAGTATAGTATAGAATTACTAAAGATAATTTAAAAAAAATTATTCTACAAGCATTTCAGTATTTCCTCTGCCAGCCTTAGCTGTCACAATAAACAGGCCTGACATTGTGATAAGACAGAGCAAATATTTTGCTCTTCTCAGAGAAAATTATTCCATTGTCTTTACTTCAAGGTAGGAATACAGTAAGGAAAGCTTTTCTTGTACCAAAACAAGTTATAACTCATCCATTTCCTTCATTCTTAGTAAAGGAAAACATGTTTTCCCTTACAGAAATATTCCCTCTGTTAAAGAAACTGCCCTTCAGGTGAGTACAAATATAAATTTCTTTCCTCACTTGCACTAGAATTTGGTTCCATAATGCATAAATTCAAATAATAATTCATAAATTCTTGGTATTTCAGCCTACATTTTCAAAGTTATCCTGGAAGAATACACAAAATACACAACCCCTCTGCCCCCAAACCCTCCACCAATCCTGTAGTACTTACTCTCTGTAACCAAAGAGTTACACAAGGTTTGTGAAACAAATGATGGCAGGGTAGTTCTGTTATGATTTCACCTTCCACATATTCACTGCAACAGATCGTACAACACTGCTCTTGACCTAAACCCATGATGAAGAAAAAGCATTAATACCTTTTTTACACTGTTTTACATCTAAGATGATGTAAAAGATCTAAGATGATTTGTTCTTACAAATTTTGTGGAAATCGCTTTTTCATTATTTTTCCATACCATTGTAGTCACCTGTGATGATAATCTGTGGCAGACAGTCTATGGTTTCTTTTGTAGCTGGTGGATGAGTCTGTTCAACATCAAATGTAAGAGACTCCAACTGTGCCAGAGCAGTCTGAAAGGGGTAAGCAGAGATCAAGTTCTTTTATTCACAAATGTAACATTTCATACAAAACAAACAAACAAGCAAGAAAAGGAATCCAATTCTAGCAGCATTACTTTTAAAAATGGAAGATATGTCTGTCAAACTTACCATTACATAATTTTTATTTTTGTAATGAATGAGATGAAACTGAAGGTCAAAACAGCAATGCCTTGCTTTTAAAGCATTCTTAGAGTATGAGGACAGAATCACAACTTAATCTACAATGAACATTTGTTAATTTTATAAAGTTAAGAAAAGGCAGCAAGTTGAAAATGTAATAAAGCTTGCCAATCTAAAACTGTCCTTTCATTATGCTTCTGAAAATAAATGCCTCATCAATGTGTTTCCTGGCTTCAATTATTAATTCAGGCACAAACAAAGATATTAAGTACCTTGGCTACACTAACAGTGTAAACTTCAAGAAATAAAAAATCCAAGATCCATGTAGATATTTCTAATCTTAAGACAGACAAAATGTTCTGAAGTAACTTTTTTTAAACTCAAATTTTTTACAAAATCTTTAAGACTAAAGTCTACACAGTATTTGCTGTGTACCTCATCCATTCAGCTGTGTAAGGCACTGAGAGGATATCCAGTAGGAAAGAAAAAAAATTAAAACCACAACGCAGAATATTTGGTTGTATTTGCTAGAGAAATGTACTTTTGAACAGCAAACAAACTGAAACTAAAGAACCAAGAACACAGAAGCAGTGGGTTCACACCCTGAATGAATCAGTCACATCCTTTAAGTACAACTACTTACTGTTCTAATCAGCTTGAAAATTATTTATGCTACTGACCACAAAACTCTCTTAGTAAGAAGTGTAAGATCATGTGATATTTTTGTAATGTTGGGAATACACTTAACTAAAAAGCTCTATATGCTAGAGAAACACTGGACTATACAGAAACCTCTTCATTAGTCTTTCCCCTAAACGTTCCCTGAAGTTACTACAGCTGCAACCTGAAAACACGCCTGAACTTGGATCACAGTGATAAGGTAGCTCAAGCTACCACACTACCACAGATGTAAACTAGCAGTTTTATACCTACAGTCAAACCTTTGGGGCAGAGAGAGAACAGCATGAGCTAAGAAACATTTACAGCTCCTATTGCCACAAGAAATCTGTCTAAGGGAAAACCTGGGGTTATTCCTAGTGCAATGTTCTGAGAATAAACAGAAGGTAAAATTACTATGCTTAATTAGAATAACCACAACACCTGGAAAAACTAGAAAAGATTCCAGGGATACAGAAGGTGGCAATATTACTTATGTGTCAAATTCCTCTGTCTATATCTAGCATGAGTATTCTCAAAGAGAAAGCATTGTATTGCTTGCTTCTGAAACCTACACAAAATAAACATCATAGACACAAAGCCTTACAGCTACTGTGAGGCCACATTTTCAAACCCAAAGCAGTGTCTGTTTTATAACTTTTATAAGATGTATCTTCAAAATAACTGTACTTCCTTTTATTGCTCATGTGACTGCATATTTCTCCATGTACCAAAAACACAACGCTGGACATATATCTGTTAAAATCAAGAGCACTACAGCCTATGAGGGTTTGAGCTCCTCACATCTATGAACTGGCATAGGAAATAGTTATTAAGTCACTGATGCAGCAGAGGCAACCAGCCTGTTCTGTACTGTTAATGATGTAAACCAGACACTCCCAGCTATGTAGTTTCTTTTTAACAGATGGAAGAAAAAAATATTTAAAATCACACATATATTCTAATAATTTTTAGGAACACAGAGAGCTATAAAAGCTATACAATATAGCTCTTCAAAACAAGTATCTAATATTTTCATTACTTCTCCTGTCCAAATGTCACAATTATTTCAGATAGATCTCTCCCACTCCCTCCCCTCCAATTAAGATACACTTGAATTTTGGATGCTTTATTGTGCCACATGCCTTTCAAGTATTTCAAAGCAACAGTAAGCTATTTTGCTCTTATTTTCTGAACAATTTTAGTAATCACTTCATACTGTAAAAATATGTGCTCTATATTCTGCTTGAGATTTGAAGGGAATATTAGGAATTCTTACTCAAAACCTGTGTCGTCTATGTGGTCACAGTCCATACAACTCTACCATTTATTATTCAGTTACGACTTTTTGCTGACTAGTTCCAAATATGCTAAGATTTCTATGCCCACCATAAAGTTTCACACCCTGTGTGCTACTTTCAAGCACAAATGCTATGCAAGTGAATCGGCTTTTCCACATTCACAGTGTCCTGTACCACAGGTACCTCTGTAGTCATCTGCCTGCTTGCTAATGGTGTTCAGTTCCTGGCGACACAAACGTAATGACAGCGCCTCCTTAGTCAGCCATGCACATAATCACCTCGGATTACCTTTACAGGTCACTGTAACAGGACTGCACATATTTCTTCTGACAGAGTACTTAGGCAAATGTTGTCATACAGGAATGAGAAAGAAAAACTTCAGAGCCATAATAAACTCAGTCTCCTTTTCAAGTGTAATGTGCAGATAAAAAAAAAAAGATTGAATTAGTTTCCCCTCCCTACACAGATCCTCTTGCTTTGGTGTAAAGGAGGAGGTCAACTGATTTTGCAGTTCTGGTTTTTTTTGATGTAGTGAGAACCAGCAGCTATGAAAGAGACAAGAATTTTCTCTATAAGGCTTCAAAATACTGCTTTTACAATAAGGATATCAACAGACTGTTTTGACATTAATAAAGTGTCTCTAAATAAATAATGCTAACAAGATCCTGCAGCTGGAGAAGACCCTGTGATACTTATCATGAATGATGACCTCCTATATACCTTGGGGGACGCACAAAACCTAGAAATTGCACGACTACCAACTTAAAGGAACGGCCCCTTCGACTGCTTTGGAAAAGACCTGGGAACCTTATTCAGAAAATCACAGGCTTTGCACATATCCATGGGAAAAAAAAATCTATGATTGTTCCAATGTATGCCAGCTTTAGAGAGCATTTCAAAGTGCCCCTGGTATTTTGTCTGCAAGCACACTATGACATACAGCCTGCCCTGTTCACCTCTTTAAAGTAGGTGCTAGCAAACTGCCCCTTGCTGCCCTAAACTTATGTAATCCGCAAAACATTCAGTTCAACTGTTGTAACCTCATATTATATGTCTACACATCATTTAGGTCTTATTTTGACAAATACCCTGCAGGGCAGATTTCTGGCAGTGCAAGAATTGTCACACTACATCAAACTGGATTTCAGCTAGCTCTATAATCACTCTGACATTGAGCAACCTGAAGTAATAAACAAAAGACAAAGACCATAACCACGCTGGTTCTTGATAATAAATGCTTTGGTCTATATCCAAAATTAGACAGGTGAAATGGGATAGAACAAGGTAAAGATAAAAGGCATCTTTTTTCCTGGTGTTTTCCTGATTGGAGGAGTTTTTTTGTTTGTTTGTTATTGGGTGGGTTTTAATTTTTTTTTTAATTTAAAATACACAAAGACAGTCAAAGAAAAGTCTTCTATTGATAAATAGAATGCTGAGAAATCCAAATGTACTCTTGCAGAAAAAAAAAAGCTGGAACAATTCACAGGCATAGATTCAAGCATATGCCTTCTTTTGTTATATAGAGAATTTGGCAAAATTCTTTAGAATTAAATGGCATATGTTTATACTGGCAGAATCCAGTAACTTTCTTAACCTTATGAGGAAATAAATGCATATACTAAAAGGAGTGGGTACTGATCAATGAATTTTTGTAGTACATCCTTTAAAGAACTTGCAAGATGAATTTTCATGTTTGCCACCATGAAAAGTCAGCAGTTCAAGCTAACACAGGAAAGTATTTTTCCCTTATTCTCCTGATTTTCAGATTAAATTGAAAAAGGATTCAACTATAAACATTTGTGTCACAACATCACAGATATAAGACTATTAAAAATATTTTAATACCTCCACAGCTTCTAAGTGTCCCTCTAGTGCCATAAATGTGAGAAATTGACGTTCCATGTAAGGAATGGCTTGAGCAAGTCCTAAGCCATCACCAAACTCCTCAAGTAGTCTGAAAAACATGGGTTAGGAAACATGGTCTTATTTTGAAATTAAATAGTTACAACACAGTCTGGATATATCAAATTATTGCACATCACCTGTTAATAACAGCCTGATACCCAGCCAGTTGATCTCCTCCCTCCCTTGCCTTAACTGGACATGTAAATAAGATTAAAAGCTCACAGGTCAAGAAAAAGGGCCATCAATATCACCACAGGCAAAACAGACTCAATTCAGGAAAAGCCTTAATTTAATTGAAATGTTGAACCAGATGATCTTTTGAGGTTCCTTTTCCATTTAGGCTGCTCTATGATTCTATTAATTTATTGCCAATAAAAATGAATTTGAATTGTAAGAAACAAAGACAAAAACTAAAACACCTTTCCCTTAGCCCTCCCTTTATTTCCAGGCTCAACTTCACTCCTTCATCCTTGAGTCCTCCAAGTTCCCCTATCCCAAGCAGGGCAGAGGGAAGAGAACAGGGGTTGTGGTCTGTCCATGGGTAGATCCTCTGCAATTACTTCCTCCTTACACTGTTTCCCTGCTTCTGCATGGGTTTTTCCCACAAGATGCAGTCCTTCAACAACTATTCCAGCATGGGTTCTCCCCAGACACAGCTCCACCAGCAAATTCCTACCTGTTCCACCATGGTCTTCTCCAGCACCTAGAGCACTTTTCCCTGCTTCTTTTCTATCTTGGTGTCTGCAGGGTTACTTCTCTCACATCATCCTACTTTCTCATCCTCTTTCTCTGCTTGCTGTTCAGCATTTTTTATCCTTTCTTAGTACTTTCCCAGAGGCCCCACCCTGTGGTCAGTCCACTGGAGTCAGATAGAACCAGCTGTGTCCCACATGGGGCACCCCCAGCCTTTCAGAGGAAGTTCTGCAGCTCCTTACCCCTGTCCCAGCACAGTGGTACCACACTCTCACAGTATATACTTCAGAACATCCTGATGGGAGTTTTTACTGTGAAAGGGCATAAGTTCAGCTAATATGTTTCATATGTATGCTATTAAGGTTGTTTTACAACTAACAACCAGATTTTGATTAAATCATGTGTCACAGTAAATGGCTTGGCAGCTCCTTTGAGTTCTGTTTTAGAAATTCAAAAATTAAATCTTAAAACAGGCACAAATGAAATGTACAGGTCTGCACATGCTCAGCAGACAAAACTTAACAGACCATCAACATCTTTGTTCCTGTTTTTAGTAACTAGGAAGCTTACCAAGGCTAACCTCCAACACTTGAAACACAGCTTCTGTCCCTATCACACAACTCCATTGCTAGCTTACTGTCTGACAGTCTAAGGACACATGCCTTACTTCTAGTTGCATTAGTCCCTTTTATGCTTTTCTACAATATAACTTCACAAGGAGAAAACAAGAGTGTTGATACATCTGCACTTGAGTTTTTATTTTAATAAGCAGAAGAGAGCAAGTGTTATGTCTCTCACTGGAAAGCCTTTTGTCTATCCCATTCTAAAACAAACACATTATACTATTATACATTATACTATTTTGAATGGGCTCCAATCACTTTGTTCCTGGTATTTGCAGCATTTTTATAATAAATTGATTGCAATATCCTTCAGTAATCTAATGACAGAAAATGGAGTGAAGCATTCGAAATTATTATAATATTAGGTAAGTGCATGGCATTTCAAAGAGAAATAAAATAGATTTATAATAACTAACTTACACCAGTTTCAAAGGAGGAAAAGACTAATTCTAAAATAGGACCAACTTGAATGTTGATTACATTTATATTGTCTTATTTCTCTTACACTTCCACTTGAAAATTGAATTAAAAAATATACCCATGCCTTGCATTTTTAGGGCACCAAAATTTTCTCAGATCACAGCCTGATTCAGCGAATCTATTCCCTTTTCTCTCATTAGAAGATACATAGCACTTGGAATACCTTAAACTTTAAAACTGAGATTATTAGTCCCTGAAGCAACTGCATACTAATAGCCATGAGTACTTTTGACATCTGACATAGAAAACAAAATAGTAACTACAAAACCTCTGAAATCAAAGCAGATAACTATCAAATACATACCTCCACTCCACATCCAGGTCTTCACTGACACTGGAGTCATCCTCAAGGTTGTTATTTCCATCCAACAAGAAGAATCCAAGATGTACAAAATCATGAATTGGATCATTTTCCTCGTCACTGCTACTTTCTACTTCTTCTCGGTACTGTAACCAAGGAATTTCACCTTCCTCCAATAATGTCTGCTCCCTTTATATAAATAAATAAAAAGCTAAAACTAAAACGCTAAGAGAATTTACAAACACACATAAACAACAAAGCCAAATATAACACAAAGATTAAACAGACATGTTTCCCAGACTGCAGAGTCACAGATTAGAAATTAAGCATTTGCCATAAAAATTCAAGAAATTCCCAGAGCTATTAGCTCCAGACTCAGAATCTAGTAACACCCATGATTCTGTAGCAAAATTTAGTCTAATGCTCAAAGCCAGTAGTACATTAAGCAGTTTGCTTCAAACTTTCTCTGGTACAGCCAGCATCCCTGCCGGGGTAATAGATTTGGTACTAAACATTTTCTTGTTTATCTACAAATTCCTAAAGGCATTAAGGATAAAGATTGTCTTGACACCCCAGAGCAGCCTCCATGGCAAAGCCTGGCCTGAATGCAATGCAAAGAGCTACTACTTGCAAGAGAAGTTGTCTTGCAAGAGAAAGACTCCTCCCATTCCTGGATATTCTAGAGGAACAGAAGTCACCAGAATGCAGAGAGTCATGGGGCTGTGAGGCCCACTTTCCTTATAGAAGGGAAAATAAACAGGAATTATGTTAAAGATGCATACATGTTCATGCTGTTCATATCAAAAAAGTTAAAAAGCACACAGCTCCATTACTGTTGTTCTGAAAGAGATGAGTTGTTACAAAGTTTTCATTAAGGTCACGCTAGTTCTTCAAGATGCAAGAATGTGGAGAATACTGAAAAGGCATTAACAATAAACTGGACTGCTTAGCAACAGGTACTGTGCACTTAAGAGTGGAAGAAGCTGAAAGAATACTTAGGTGTGGCCTTTGCTTTATAAAGATCCAAACTAGAGTTGGTATTAGATGCTTATAAAAAAACCAAGAACATTCTTCTTAGCTGTATATAGCTACAAATTTTGCCTTATAGCAAAGGCAGCTACAGTTTATAAAGTACTAAATGACTGGAAAAATCAAGTAATTTAAAGTTACAAGAAACTCAAGTTTACTTTAATCACTGATAGTGCTGCAGAAAATAAGGAGCAGCAATGGAATAAGAGAAGCAATAAAACAGAGAGATAAACAAGCTCTTTTCAAGGAGTCCTAAGCAGTATCAAAGGATGTTTATGTAACATGTATACCATTACATGTTACATAACTTGCCTAACTGGCTTTTTAAAGTCAGTATATTAAGTCTATTAACCATATTGACACTACATGTTAATATGCTCTCATTGTTTCTGTATTTTTCATTACATAGAACTGCTGGCATATAATGCCATATTTTCCCTGATTTGAAATACATACAACTACTCAGATTACTGTGATGTAGGCAAATGATTGTTGCTAGCATGGTAACTGCTTTTAGATCTTATTCTGTGTAGTACCCTACTACTGGCGATGCTAGAAGCTATAGGAAGTTAGCTAGTAAAAGTAAGGCATACCCTTCTTGGAAACAGAAGTCTGTGCTTTCCTCTTTCACACCACTGATGCTCCTCTGCACTCCAAGGTCATGCTCCTCGCTGCACGAGACAGTCTCCCAGCTTTCATCACTTGAGGACTGATCTTTTTCCAGAGCAGTAAAATAGTAAGACACAGATGTACACCATTCTCCATCACTGCACTCTGAGCTGCAATTTAAACAAGTAATTGAGTATGAATTCAAACACTGCTTTAGGGGAAAGAAAACAATTTCCTACTTTGATATCAACATTGCTCTCAATATGGACAAATTATTTTCTAAGAGAAATAAATCTTGTGCTATAGATGCATTACAAAACAAGTGTACATAGAGTTAATTAAAAAAAAGAAAATTAGTCTATTAAAAAGAATTCAAACATTCTACCCATCCTACTTTGCAAAAATGTTTTGTTCTTCCCTTACCACATATGTAGAGTACAGGAAACAACTCAAGAACAGAAACCAGACTCACTATACACTTCCTTCTCCCAGATTAGAAAAACGAAAGCAGTGGCACTGCTTGATTAACAAATAATAATCAATGTCAGCCTTGCCTCTCAGCCAAACAAACTTAAAGTAAAAGCTCTCAGAACGTATAAGCCATATATAATGACCTTTTCTTAACACAGAAGGATATAATGGATGACTTACTGCAAAACATTTGATTCACTAGCCCAAACAAGATGAATGGCAGGGAGTTTTGAAAAGACAATTTGCTCAGCCACCACATGGAAAAGGGCAATAAATAAGCTTTGGGGAGCTTAAACAAAACAGTAGTGCTAGCACAATCTTAGGAAGGATGAACTACTGCCACCATTGGTAATGGCACTTAGATGATTCATTCCCTACAGTGACAGAAATTGAAAATATCAGTAGTTAGTCAACTAGCTACCTCATTTCAGAAAGTTAGAGAAAACATTCATGCAAATAGCCAACATGCTTACTAGACGTCATTTTATAAAGCAATCCACAATACCCACAGCAGTTTTCTGATCTGCTAAACCCAGTATGTTACCTCCCCACCTACAAACTCACTAATCTCCTCCCTTTATCGAATATTACAAATACATGCAAATAGAACTTTCAGTTTAATGAATTT
Organism: Dicaeum eximium; assembly: GCA_013396995.1. Classification (NCBI taxonomy): domain Eukaryota; kingdom Metazoa; phylum Chordata; class Aves; order Passeriformes; family Dicaeidae; genus Dicaeum; species Dicaeum eximium. Next base: position 91,847 of record VWZP01005869.1, on the reverse strand, counting down.
TAAGTGCTTTTGAAAAACTGCATAGTATACACTGCAAGTTTTACAAGAATAAATAAGTTCAGGACACAGATTATATATAAGCATTTTAATTTGACGCAGAATAAATTTTTCTGTCACAATTTTGATGACTAAGAAAAGTGATGGAAATGAGAATATTCATTAATTTTGGGCTATTTTAATGGATTACTTTAAAATAGAAATCATATCTATTATGAAATTCTGATATGTAGTCTAATGTATCTTATATTACACCACCTGAAGCTGAGCATTGACTTTTTTAACCTTTTGTTCTGTTTGGTTCTTTGGTTTTGGGTGGGGAGTTTGGTTTGAAATGTTGTTTGATCATACATACATTATGTTGTTTGTTGTTTTTAAGTATATATTTTACAATTTCATCTTAGATACTCTAAGACTAGCTGAAATACTTAGATGTCTTGTTTTAGTTGTTTCTATTTTACAATCCGAGAATGACTTCCAACACATTTTAAAATACTCCTCCTTTGGTTTTAGTCAAATTTGTTCTCTTTAAGGTTTATATACAAACACTACTTCAAACCAGAAAAGGATATACCTAAAGTCACTAACACTAAACAACCGAAGAACATTAAATATTTCAGAACTCAGGATTTAACTGTGCTCAGTTCCGCACAGATGCAGAACATTACTTAATGGTTAGAGTTACAGACTTGTCACTCACCAAGAGCATAGCACATGAACTTAGCATCTGCATGTGGATTTGCTGACACTAGTCCCTCCCCTGGCTGAACCCTCTCCTAACCTGTACCTGGCACACAGTCCAAAATTAAATGGATGGAGCTAATGGATATGATCCTTTTCCCTCAACCATGCCCTGGGACCTTCCACCACCCTTCAAACTTCGAACATACATGGTTCTCACAAACATGTGAGACTTTCTCCTTCCCACACAGCTTCCACATGCTAACACCACAATAATTGTGCACTTCCTCAAAGCAAAAATGTGAGGTGGAGGCCCACACTGCAGCAACCAAAAGGTGATTTCTCCCTGGGTTAGGAATAAGCTAAAACTGAACCAAAGGATGTAATTTGGCATGTAGGTCAAATCCACTTTTTATGCAGCTCTGCATGAACATAAATTATGGTTCAAATCTTTGAACATAAAACTTCACCTTTCAAGAGTGAACATATTTCTCCTTTGTACAGACTAATCATTGACAATTTATTTTATAAACATAAGTATTTTTAGGTTTTAGAACATAAATTATGGGGATTCTAAGTTAAAAACACATGATTCCTCTTTACTGGTTCAGTTACTGTCATCATCAAGAATATTTCAAACAATCAATCCATGTTTCTTTTTTGAAATGTAGCATGCTACAATGCTACAATGTCATGCTACAATAACCCATCACTATGCATCATGGAAGCCAATGCTATAATTGTAGAATACACTTCCTTCATGGCATTTAAATTTTTTAGCAGCAGCATTTCAAAAATGGAAAAGACTATACATTAACAAAAATTTTTGAAAAGTAAACCTTACAAGGAAGCAAAGGATTCACTTTAAAGTACCTTTACTAAGAATCACAGAATTGTCAGGTTTGGAAGGGACCGTTGAAGATCATCCAGTCAAACCCTCCTGCCATCCTGCAGTCCAACCTGGGACACAAGAACAGTCCCAGGTGGGTTTGAAATGTCTTCAGAGAGCGAGACTCTATGACTTCCCCCAGCTACCTGTTCCAGTGCTCTGCCACCCTCAACCATAATTCTTCTTGTTATGGTAGAACTTCCTGTGTTTTAGTTTATGGCCACTGCTCCCTGTCCTGTCCCTGAGCACCACTGAAGGGAGTCTGGCACCATACTCCTGGCACCCACCTTGGAGATATTTATTTGCATTATCCCTCTCTGTCTTCTCCAGACTAAACAGGCCTAGATCCCACCTCTCCTCATAAGAGAGATGCCCCAGACCCCTCATCATCTCTGTGGCCTCCACTGGACCATCTTCAGTAGCTGCTTATCTTTCTTCAACTGTGGAAACCAAAAATCTTTCTTCAACTGTGGAAACCATCTGGGACACAATACCCCAGATGTGCCTCACTAAAGCAAGTAGTGGATCAGGATCACCTCCCTGACCTGCTGGCCACACTCTTCCTGATGCATCCCAGGATCTCACTGTCTGTCCTGGCCCCCAGGGCACACATGACCAGCTCATAGTCAACTTGTCACCCACTAACACCCCAATGTCCTACCCAGAAGAGCTGCTCTCCAGTGGGTGAGCCCCCAGCCTGTGCTGGTACTGGGTGTTCTCCCCCCAGCCAGGTGCAGGACTCTATACCTATACCTTGAAGAAGAAAAGCCTCTAAGTCTACTATCCCACTTCAAAATGCATCTTGTTCTCTCATAGTTGCAACTCTGCAATGTTTTAAGGACAAGATTTTATGCTAATTAATTTTCATGCTTTTCTCTCTACAAAACACAGGACACAGAATCTACTAAGCAGGTTAACTTATGAATAGCAAACACATGCACAAGAGAGCCACATCAACATCCAGAAGACATGTCTTGTAAAGAATGCAGGGGGAACAGAATCAACAAGATGAATACAAACCGTAAAAGAAGGAAAAAATGTCACAAAAGGAAAAAAAATCACAAACACTACTACATCTTCCATAAATTATCATAAGGTTAGAAATGTTTTTACCCTCAAATAGCTCAGTTATATAATTCCAACTAATAGTGAAGAGTATTAAGCTAACATTTTATGAATAGAAGTTAATCAACATAAGGTTTATCCGAATTACTTTGTCTTTTGGGCGATATCTTAGAGTGACTATATGATGCTTGCATCCCCAGTCGTCCATTCTGTTTATGTTGGATATTAAGTTCTGCACCTTTAAGTCTGGTTCTGAGAGTGAAGCGGTAGGGGGGGCAAAAAACCGCAGTTTGTTTTCAGAAACTGCACTCACTCCTCCACATTCCTGCTCCTGGACGGTGTTGTCTGCAGCATGGACAGACAGTGGGACAGAGCTCTCCTTTGCTTTCAGTCAGTTTTTAGCTAGCTGAGGCAGAGAAGTTCCCTGGACTGTGGGTTTTCTTTTTCTTGGAACTGTTCAAACCTGATCTGGACTGAAAACCTAGAAAAACACCGTGAGCTCACGCCTGTGGCCCACCAGGGCCTGGGATGCTGCATTCCAGTGCAGGAGGGACTGATAAGAGACTGAACAAGGCAAGTTACACCCCACAAAAAAGACTCTCTGAATTTTAATTTTTTTCATTTTTTATGCTTGTGAATACTTTGCTTGTTAAATGAACAGTTTTTTCCACTTTTCTCCAAGGAAATATTTTCTCGAACCAGCTGGGGAAGGGGCCACTTGAATCTGCTTTCTAGAGGGACCCATTTTGCAGTTTCCTCCCAAATTTGCCCTAAACCAGGACAGCTGAAGAGCTCAAAGCAGGAGAAACCTGAACACTGCTTCTCATGTCAAGGTTGGAGCAATTTGTAAGTCTAAAACTGTAATAATTAATAACTACTTTGGAAACAGCTAGTAGTCTGAAGAATTTCCATTAAAAAGGGATTATAAGCAATCCTATCAAGTTATTCTTCAGATATTACAAGGAAGAACAATTTATTTCAAAAGGCTGGATACAAGAACATAAATAGGCTGCCATGCAGAATACTGAGATTTGGTAGCAAAAAACCAAATTCTGAAGAGTAAGCCTAGAAGAAAACTTCCAAAGCTGAACAAGGCTTTCAGTCTTTACCCTCCATCTGCTCAGTAAAAATGAAATAAACAAGTAATATTCTTCAGTGATCAGATGCTCTGACTGCAGACATAAGGAAAGGCTTTTTACATTACCAGAAGAGTGAAGGATAACTGAAAGGAAAAGTTGGCATGTTGTTATCTGTTCATATTCTGAAATGCCGTAAGTATTTACGTCTCATTTGCTAACATATTGTTCCGTTTCACACATTATTTACATAGGAGATTCAATACTAAAGCAGATAAGAAAATAATTTTTTTTACCTGTCTTCATCTTTGTGGGACATTAAGTAATGTGTGTTGTGGTCTTCAAATTCATTCCAAAAAGCACTGTCACTTAGAACATTATTTTGTTCTCTAGCTAGTGCATTTCTTCTTAAGTCTATTTCTATGTTCTTTTGATGACTATGCATTCTTGAGAGAAAGAACACACCAGAACTCATCTCATCTTTGCCATCTCTCAAGGGACACTCAAGATGGCATTGCTGGACATCAGCAATTCCAATTCTCCTCCAGGAATCATTTTCCTCTTCATCATCACTAGGGAGATGATTTTCTCTCTCCGGTTGTTTAGCAGTATTTTGTTTTCTAATTTTAGGTCTTACTACCAGCTCAGATGCATTTTCTTGGTCAGTCTCTGAATCACACATGTTTAAGAAATCAGCAACTGGTACAGTGGTTCCAATTCCAACATCCACTATATGTTTTATCTGCTGTGTTTCGTAACTGTCATCACTCAGGCTAATTTTTGGTATAGCTTCATCTTCATTAGATTTAAGTGTCCTATTGTTTGGACATGCCAAAGGCATTGGTCCTGCTTCTTCACAACTTTCTCTGGAAACGCTGTGGTTGAAAGCAGACAGTTGGGACTGTAAGTCATTAATAGACTCCATGTCTTTTTCACACTGAGAAAGTATGTTATCTAGTCTCCCCAGAATTAGACCTGCTGCTTCTGTTATCCAAGAATATTTGTCTAGAGCATCCTCTTCCTCTCCATCACTGCTGTCTGGCTCATAGGAGTCAATGTTTACAAAAGAAATTCCATTTTTACCATTCAAATCATTATGCCTTCCAGACGTGTATTCTGCAAGGTCCTCAGATTTTTCACAAGGATTCATCAAGTCCCGTGAGATTTGGTTGCCTTCTAGGCCATAACAGAATACAGAAAATGGTGATGTGGTCACTTCAGAAGTTTGGCTTGATGCACTTTGGCGAACAGGTTCTCTAGTGCCAGCATCTTTTGACAAAGGCTCATCCAATAAATCAACAGAAACTTGAACCAATGGACTGGAATCTTCAGAGAAAGCTGTAAGAAAGAATGCACTGGAATAATCAAAACCAACAGAAATATTCTTGTCTACAACTGCTCATTTAAAAAGAAGGGATAATTTACTAGGATTGCAGTGCAAAGTGATAGAAACATTTATCAGAGATGCAGTCATTCTTCAGTAATATACTTACTTTCTCATTTATACAAACTTAGCCTACAGAAATAGATCTAAATTATACAATTCCAGCTGCGGATGTGATAGGGAAAAAGTATTAAAGGAACACATACACAAGCAGAATTTTTACATTGTTTATATAAAACGGAATTATAAGATAACAGGAAAACAGAAAGAACATTTCTCTCCATATTGGACTATCCATTCATTAACTGGCTAAATTCTGCCTTCTGCCACTCTCAGATAAAGCCACTTATTGCTATTATAAATCACGTACTAAAAGAGCTGTATTTTTTACCTGCATCTTTGAGTGCAACTCCTCATAAGAAGAAAATAGCAGGGTTGAATGTGGTATTACAGTTAATAGTTGCTTTCTCACAAATGCATTTTAGTTATATTACACCTGAACACCTCTTGCATAAAGGGACAATAAACATCAAACCTAGCAGCAAGCGCTAAAGAAGGTAAAAACATGTATACTGCTACTACAAAATCAATACTTTGCAAGTACAAAGCCTAACCAAGGCAATAGCACAGACTACTTTGTCCAAAATCTCATCTAAATGGTTAGATGAGGCTCCATTACTAGGTTGGTGAACTCCTGGCACTGGAATTTTATGAGAGCTCTGCCCCTCAGCCCTAGAGTCTGGCTTCTAGGAAATACTACTACATCTAACTCCAATCTTGAAGCTCCTCCACAAAACTGCTACGAGCCAAGGCTGGTTGGCAGGCCCCTCTAGAGATCATCCACTCCACTCCTCTTGCTCAAGCAGAGTCACATATAGTAAGTTAACAAGGACCAAATCCAGCCATATTTTTAGTATTGTCAATAGTATCTCCTCCTACAGTTTCTTAATAGTAACTTCATGGTACAGGTACTAAATAAAGGGGTCAACTAGGAAAGGCGCCCTCCTTGATTTATTGCTTGATAACAGAGGGGTGCATGACCCAAGTGGAGACTGGTGACAGTGAACATGAAGCAATAGAGTTTAAAGTCTCTGGTGACAGAAGAAAAAGTAAAAACTTCAACTCTGGATATCAGGAGAGCAGACTTCAGGCTGCTCAGGGAACTAGTTAGTGAGATCCTGGGAAAATGCTTTGGAAGGCGCTGGGGTCAGTGCTGGTCACTTTTTAAGGACCACATCCCAAGGGCACAGGAACAGGCAATTCCAAAAATACTGGAAGTCAGGCATGTGAGGCAGAAGGCTGGCTTGGATGATCAAGGATCTTCTTTTGGAGCTGAAGCAAGAAAAGAAGGCATATGACCAGTGGAAGCAAAGTCAGGTGGCATGGGAGGAATACAGAGATGCTGATGCCACTGTAGGAAGAAAATTCATGTGGCCAAAGCTCAATTGGGGTTGATGCAGGCCAGAAACATGGGGGACAATTAAAAGAGCCTTATTAAGTATGTCAGTAGCAAACGCAGTTCAGAAATAACATTAGCCCATTACAGGATAAGCATGATCACCTCACAAGACAGGGACAGAAACAAGGCAGAGATGTTTTATGATTTCTTTGCCCATTTTCAAGACTGATGAAGAGAGGATGTTCAAGGAGGTCCCAGTATCTGAGCTGGAGAATGATCAACTCCCAGTCAATCCTGAACTTGTATGGGATCTGCTGCTCCTGGTGAAATCTCTGTAAGGTCAACTAGTCAGCTGATGTCACAGCAAGGCCTCCCTCAGTGATTTTTGAACAATTCTGGGAATCTGTAGAGGTCCCAGCTGACTGGATGCTGGCTAATGCTGTCCCAGTTTTCAAGGAGGGCAAGGATGACCCTGGAAAGGCAGGCCTGTCAGTCCACTTCAATGACTGATAAAATTACAGAGATGACTATTCTGGCATAGTGAAAAACCTGAAGGAAATGCAGCCATTGGTCACAGCCAGCACGGCTTCATGAGAGTCTTGCTTGTCAAACCTGATTTCCTTTTACAACAAGGTATCCCACCTATTGGATCAAGGGAACCAGTTCATGTAATCTTTATGGATTTTAGCAAAGCTTTTGATGCTGCCTCGCAAAGGATCCTTCTGGACAAAACACTCAGCACACAGATGCATAAACACACCACGTGATGGGTAAGTAACTGGTTCACAGGTCAGGCACAAAGGGTGACAGTGAATGGAGAGAAATCACACTGGCGACCTGTCACTAGTGGAATGCCACAGGGCTCCATCCTCATCCCTGTGCTCTTCAAATCTTCATAAACAACTAAGACACGGGACTCAAACGCTAAGAAAGTTTGCTGATGACATTAAACTGGGATGTTGGAGACCAGCACTGGGGATCCTAGTCAATGGCAAGTTCAACATGTGTAAGCAGTGTCCTGGCAGCCAGGAAGGTAAGCACTGTCCTGGGGGCATGAGGCACANCAGTTTTCAAGGAGGGCAAGGATGACCCTGGAAAGGCAGGCCTGTCAGTCCACTTCAATGACTGATAAAATTACAGAGATGACTATTCTGGCATAGTGAAAAACCTGAAGGAAATGCAGCCATTGGTCACAGCCAGCACGGCTTCATGAGAGTCTTGCTTGTCAAACCTGATTTCCTTTTACAACAAGGTATCCCACCTATTGGATCAAGGGAACCAGTTCATGTAATCTTTATGGATTTTAGCAAAGCTTTTGATGCTGCCTCGCAAAGGATCCTTCTGGACAAAACACTCAGCACACAGATGCATAAACACACCACGTGATGGGTAAGTAACTGGTTCACAGGTCAGGCACAAAGGGTGACAGTGAATGGAGAGAAATCACACTGGCGACCTGTCACTAGTGGAATGCCACAGGGCTCCATCCTCATCCCTGTGCTCTTCAAATCTTCATAAACAACTAAGACACGGGACTCAAACGCTAAGAAAGTTTGCTGATGACATTAAACTGGGATGTTGGAGACCAGCACTGGGGATCCTAGTCAATGGCAAGTTCAACATGTGTAAGCAGTGTCCTGGCAGCCAGGAAGGTCAGCCCTGTCCTGGGGGCATGAGGCACAGCACTGCCAGCCAGCCAAGGAAGGGGAATGTCCCACTCTGCTCTGGGCTGGAGCAGCCTCATGTCAAGTGCTGGGGGCAGTTTTGGATACCACCATATAAGATCTAAAGATATCAGAGAATGTCTAAAGGAGGGCCATGAAGATGGTGAAGAACCAACAGGGGAAAGCCAAACAAGAAGCAGCTGAGATGACTTGGTCTGTTCATCTTGGAGGAGACTGAGGGGAGATCTCACTGGGGTCTTCAACAACCCCGGAGAAGAAGAGGAGGGCCAGACCCTGATCTCTTCTCTGGGATGCAGAGTGACAGGACCCAAGGGAATGGCCTGAAGTTGTCTCAGGGGAGGTTTAGGCTGGATATCAGGTAAAGGTTCTTGCCCCAGAGGGGGCTGAGCACTGAACAGGCTCCCCAGGGCAGGGGTCACAGCACTGGCCTTATCGAATACAAGAAGTGTTTGGACGATACTCCTGGGCACATGGAGTGATTCTTGGGGATGTCCTATGCAGAGCTGGCAGTTGGAGTCAATGATCCTTGTGAGCTGCTTCTAATTCAGAAAATATGCAGCATTTTAGGTAAAACCTATCCACCCAAACATAATACCAGCTGGGGAAAAATGTAGCCTAGTGGCGACAAAGAAAGTAAATCAATCCAAAATGGTTCTGTAAGATAAATCTGAAGAGTTGTAATACACACACAAACAAATGTAAAGGAAAGGCAGTTTGTTACTAGACTAATTTACATACAAAGCAACTGTATTAGGAACAGGGAGATAATACACCCTTAAACTGCATATATCTAATGACCCATAAAATAACTGCACGCATCTCTATGTAACTGAAACAAGAAATGGGGTAACATTATATAGAGACTCCAGTAACGTCAACACTGCCTTACAAGAAATAGATCTTTAACTAGATGAAAGTATAGAAAATGTATGAAGCATGGACACCAGTAAACACACTTCAATTGCAAAAAAAATTAAAACCACCCCAAGATGATCTACATCACATAACAGATTACAAAAACAATTGAATACAAAACTAAAACAGCACTATGCCATTATCATTTAAAAAGAAAAAAAAATAGAATAAGAAAGCAGTTTCAAAATAGTCTATAAGGGAAGGAGAAAAAAAAAAAGCGACCTTGTAGAGCAATAGAATCACTTATGCTGGAAAAGATCACTAAGGTATCAAGTGCAACCATAAATCTAACACTGTGAAGTCCACCATTAGACTATGTATATACACACTTTAAGGACCACCAGGAACTGGCAACTCTGCCACTCTGCCAATGACTGGCAAACCCTCTGGTGAAGATATTTTCCCTAACAGCCAATTAAACCTTCTCTAGTGCAATCTGAGGCCATTTTCTCTTGTTCCATCACTTGTTATTGGGCAGAAAGAACCACACCCACCTCACTCCAGCCTCCCCTCAGGCAATTGTACACAGCAGGAAGGTCTCCCGAGCCTCTTTTCCTCCAGTCTGAACACCCCCAGCTCCCTCAGCTGCTCTTCTGACTTGTACTCCAGACCCTTCCCCAGTCCTGCTGCTCTTCTCTGGACACACTCCAGCCCCTCAAGGTCCTTCCTGCACTGAGGGGCCCAGAACCAGACACAGCACTTGAGGTATAACCTAACCAGTGCCCAGCACAGGGGGACTGTCACTGCCCTGGTGCCACAGTATTGCTGACACAGGCCAGGTGACCTTGGCCACCTGGGCACATTGATGGCTCATACTCAGCCAGTGTTGAGAAGTACCCCCAAGCCCTTTCCCCCCAGGCACTTTGGAAGATCTAAGGCTACATCTAATGAGGTTTTTTAAGCTGAAAACCTCAGGCAAAGAAATGGGACAATATTTCTAATCCAAGAAGGCATTCTGTATTCTATTAAATTATTATTCAGATGCTAATGTCACAGAAGGCATTTTGGTAAATACTAACATCCAACACTCATTAAAAAAGAAAGGGAAGTGGTCTAACTGACATACATGAATAAAAGAGGAACTTCAGATTTTAGAGGCTTAAACTAATTTTCACTATGGCTGACAAAGAGAACAACCTGGTTCGTGATGCATCAAATATTTCACAGCCTCATTCTAAACAGGTTAGAACATGCATTCTCTTCCAAATGTGAATTTTAATTTGGAGACAAAATAATTTGAAGTAAACAATGTTATTGTTTTCTAGTTTGTTAAAACACATTAACTCACAATGAATGTTCTTCAGGCAAAACTACCCAGCCTAATATAGATTTATTAGATAATTTATACTCTGTGGAATGAAATTTAGTATAAAAGCAAATTAAAGACATAGGAAATGTACTTTTCATGTTATTTAAGTGGCTCAATAACGTGAACCACTTATATGGCTCTCAATGTGCCTTTCTCCTCCAGCCTCAAGCATCCCAGTTTGCAACGAAATGGCACATACAAAGATATGTACATACATAAATAATTCTCTTTCTGAACATCTTCCAATTCTAATTGTTTGCAGTCATCGTTCTCTTGATGTCCATCTCTGTCTTGATTATTCAAAAATGGGCTAAACCCAACACAGGAATGTCTTCTCCCATATCTTCCACCTGTAGTAGTCTGATATCCTCCTGCAAGTTTTGGCCAGGCAATTTTGCTAAGTCCTTGGCCCATTGCTATACAAGATTATGGAGGAAAGAAAAAGACAGATACCTGTTAAACAATAATATGTCTTTGCAGTTTCTCTCTCCTCTAACACTTTGATATACTTTTTTATCAAGGAATTTTGTATTTCTCTAAAGTCTTAAGCTTTATTTACAATTTGATTATTAAGAACATAGAGTGCTCTGGGCCCATACATTATGAAACCATGTAACTGAATTTTCATCTACACTAAATAATATTGGCAAACACTCATTGTGCCCCCATCTTAGCATGTTTTTAGTAAACGACAGAGACTTAATAATTTGGTTTTTTTTTTAATCAATGCCAAATGTCACAGCTTTTTATATTTTTTTTTTCCACTCTGTTTATAAATCTGATGCAACACATACCAGCTTGCAGAAAAGATTTGCTAGAACTATAATGGAAAATCCTTCAGGTAATACAGCCCAATTCAGGCAGCCCTAGCTAGCTTATCTTTGTGACTGGAAAAGTATAATTAATCAAATCACACCTTCTAAAATGAAAGTCCCAGGGAGAAGGCTTTATTCTTACTGCTAGAAATAGTATGTTCAGGCATGGCCATATAAAGCATTGACCACACACTGCTTCTTCTTGCAGCAGTTTTTCATATTAATGAAACTTACAGCTTTTACCAAGAAAATATGGGATAAGGAGTAAAAAGGGAACTTGAGCAACAGTGGAAAAAGCTGCCAATATTATAATAAAGAGAGATTTTAATACATCAGTATTATCAAGTATTAACAATCTAACATAAGGATTCATGCCCAAAAGCTGTTTCTTGTACAAATGCAATTAGAAGTTCACTATTTCACATATACAGTGACTTCTTTGTGTCCCTCTAAGTCACTTTTAGTCTTTACTTGTTGCATCCCCAGGGGAGCTAGTCCACCCCTGGGATGCTGTCAATCCCTAGACCGCACCCCAGTTGCCTGGGAGACGCTCAGTCAGTCAACCCTATTCCACTCCCCTGTTCTAGTTTGTTCCATGAGTTCTGTTATGTCATTTGCTATCCGTGTTGTCAGTTCTGTTGCGTTGAACCCTGGTTGGACATGATCCCTCAGATCCTCCTTGTACCACCCCTTTACCCTCACCCCATTGGTTGTTGTCCTCCTTTAAAACCTGTTTCCCCCAGTGCTCAGGGAGCCATTGTGCTTCCGAGTGCTGTTTGCCTCTGCTCCCGCCCAGGGTGAAATAAACCTGTGGTTTGCGCATGCAACAGTAACTCTGTCGTCGGCGTGGTGATTCTCTACACTAGCAATAGCAGTGGTGAGGGAAAGGGGCTCGACTGTCAGTGTGTTCCACGGGGACGCTCGTGAAACACATCTGCAGCGGCCAAACCGAACCGGACCAGAACCGCTGCAGGCTGGCGCCCGAACAGGGACCTTGAGCGCAGGGTTCCTGCAAACGTCCCCGGCGTGGAAAAAGCGTTTTCGGAGCGTCACCTCCCAGGTTGAAGAAGCTCTTCATTTTCGGAAGATTTCTCCAAGCGGGCCGGCCGGACAGCCTTCCTAGCGCGGAAGAAGAGGCCTCGACACAGAAGTTGGAGCGCGTCGGATCGGGAGTGATCCGGGGAAGGAGCGGCCGAGGACCATGTCGAACCCTCTCCGGATTCAGAGTTTTGCGTAAGTTATACCCGGAGAGGTGTCGCACTCGCCATGGGCAACTCCATGAGCCAAGCGAGGCAGAGTATTTATCTCCAAGTTGGGGCTACCCTGGCGGGAGGGAATCAAAGGTTTAAACGGGGGGAGGTGAAATCTTTTGTTGAGTTTTTATTTGCACACTTTCCGAGTCTTACTCGGGAAGATTTAAATTCTCTTGATTTTTGGAACAAAGTGGGTGAAAAACTTTATTCTGAGCAGGTTAAGGGAAACCGCAAAGTTGGGAAATTTTATCCTTTATTTCACGTTCTGTTTAAGTTGACTAAAGAGGGAAAAGTTGGGGTCCCCAGTTCTTCCTCATTAAGTCCTTCCTCCCTCCCCAATCCTGACCCCTCTTCCCTCGTCCCTGCTCGTTGTGGCAAGCCGGCGGCCATCTCGAGCTCCTTTCTGAACACCCTCAGTCCTCAGACCCCTGAACCCAGTTCAGTCCCAGTTGCACAAGATGGCGCGGGTTCTCTACCCCTGGGTCCTTCACAAGATGGAGGCCCTTCTTCTTCCTTCGTGTCTTTTCCCGCCGTTTCTCCTGCGTCGCGTCTTACCCCCACGTCGGGCCTCGCCCCTTCCGAGACCGCGTCGACCAGTCTTGCGTCGGGGCCCGCCTTTCCTTGTGTCTCCGCCCTAACTCCACCCTCTGTGTGTCAATCAGTTAACCCTTCCTCCGAATGCGGCACTTTCTCCTCCTGCCACGCCTCTCAGCAGCCCGCCATTTCCGGTTTCCACTCCACCGGAACCGGAAGTGGGCGTGGCCGGAAGGAGGCCATCTTGGCCTCCGAGGTCCCTAGTTACCGGACCGCTCCGGCTGCGGATTTTATTCAGCGGCTGCATGCGGCTGTCCCTAGCAAACACCAAGTCAGGGACAGGCCGCGGATAAATTGGAATGATTTAAAGCGGCAGGCAGTGCAGGATGGAGACACAGATTTGGCAAAGGGAATTGATGCGACCGTGTGCCCAGTAACATACGATGAACAGGGCAACAATCCCCAATGGGAGCAGTTCCCATTTACCGAACTAAAGGAACTCTGCAAGGCTTCTAAAGATTACGGTCGGTCATCACCGTACTTTAGAAACCTTGTGGACATTACTTTTAACGGTCACACTTTAATCCCCAATGACATTCGTTACCTTATTAACCTCCTTTTGCCGCCATCGGAGGTAATGCTCTGGGAGACCCTATGGAAGAAACAGCTAAGGCAGCTTGCCGCCAAGAACCTTAGCGATCCCAACGATCGCAAGCTCCTGATGGAGGCGTTGTCCGGTGAAGACCAGTTTGCGGACCAAGATGAACAGGTACGCATCCCATTCGAACTGCTAAAGGATGCCACACAGGCGGCAAAAGAGGCACTCTTAAAGACACCTGACAACACCTTGCCTCTCAAACACTTTACACAAGTGACACAGGGCCCAAGCGAGCCATTTCCCAAATTCGTGGACAGATTGCGCGAGGCGATAGACCGCCAAATTGATAACCCAGATACGCGAAAAGAACTGCTACCTAAAATGGCTCGCCAGAACGCTAATGAGGCCACACAAAAGATCTTACGGGCTTTACCCAGGGACCCAGAGCCGACTCTAAGTCAAATGCTTCAAGCTTGTGCTGACGAGACGAGCGTTGAGCACACCATAGCGCTCGCCGTCAGCAAAGGAGTCACCGAGGTGCTTCTTGCTCAACAACATGCCCTCAAGTGTTTCAATTGCGGGAGGACGGGTCACCTAGCTGCCCAATGCCGCGCACGTAACCGTTCGCCTAGTTCCAGCAGGGCGCTGGGAAACGAGCGGCTGAGCGCGGATCGGCCCCGCGCAATGACACCAAATGGAGGCCAACAGCAACATCATCGCCAGCATCCCCTTCCCTCGCCGAACGACACCTTCCGGCCGAAGGGACCCAGGAAGATCAAGATCGAGATGCAGTCGAGGGCAGCAGGTACGTCCGCCGCACAAATCAATTAGACCGACGATCGAGGCATGTGCTGTGCGCAGGCATCTCAATGAACTTCACAGATGACAAGCTGTGGCAAATGCCATCGGACTGTGAGTGGGATGATGAGCCTGCCACCGTTCTCATCATCGCGGACTCCCATTACACTCACGATGGACTCTCCATTACACCGGAGATCGTCCGCGTCCACCGCCACGAAACAATTCATTTCACGGTGAAATGTGTCTACCCACCGGTGTTTGTGCCTGAATACACGCCAATGGCCCAAATGTTTGTGCTCGGTGGGCAAAACTACCCGGACATTGACTATCATGTCTATTACGATGATCCTGACAATAACATCTTTGTTTTTTTCGAACTAGGGAAGCACAAGCCGGAGATGGAGTGTGTCCTGTATTCCCGCAGGAATTCCATCTGCCTGAAGGGAATCACGGACACGGGTGCTGATGTGACGGTGATCCCCAAGGATCGTTGGCCCGACCATTGGCCGCTCGAGGTGCCTGAAGGTACCGTCTCGGGAGTTGGGGGGACAGTCCCTTCATACCGCAGTAAAGATCTCATCCGCGTGGAGGGGCCAGAGGGGCGTGTTGGCAACATCCGACCCTACATCTTGGATTGTAAGTTAACGCTCTGGGGCAGGGACCTACTGTCCCAATGGGGGACTCACCTAGAAATCCCCAAACCATCGGCAGATTTCTAGGCGGGGTCACTGAGGAGCGCACCACCCCACCTATGAATTGGAGATCTGAAGAGCCGGTGTGGGTGGATCAGTGGCCCCTTTCCATCGATAAATTGCGTGCTCTCGAGTCCCTCATTGAGGAGCAGGTGTCCAAGGGCCATTTAGCTCCATCCACCAGCCCTTGGAACACCCCTGTCTTCGTCGTGAAGAAGCGCGGCGGAGACAGGTGGAGGCTCCTACAGGACCTTCGTGCCATCAATGAGGTCCTGGAGGACATGGGTTCCCTGCAGCCAGGGATGCCCTCCCCCTCTATGCTCCCCCGCGATTGGAAACTCGCGGTGATTGATCTGAAGGACTGTTTTTTCAGTATTCCCCTCAACCCCCGAGACACACCTAAATTTGCATTCTCAGTGCCCTCGATTAACTGTCAGGCACCCATGAAAAGGTATGAATGGCTTGTGCTCCCTCAAGGGTGCAAAAACTCTCCAACTTTGTGCCAGAGGCACGTTGCCAACATCTTAGCACCCGTTCGCAAAATGTTCCCAGACATCATGATTTTGCACTACATGGACGATATCCTCGTATGTGCAAGGGAACAATTTTATTTGGACATTGCTCTAAAAAAGACAATTTCCACCCTAGAGGGTGCTGGATTTGCAATCTCGCAGAACAAGGTACAGCTAACATCTCCGTTTAAGTACCTCGGTCTCCTAGTTTGCGAGAGGACCATCGTGCCCCAGCACTTCCAGATAATGGACAACCCGAAGACCCTCCAGGAGATGATGCAGCTGTGCGGCAGCATCAATTGGCTGCGACCTCTCCTTGGAATCCCAAATCAGGACTTGGAACCACTCTTCGACCTCCTGAAAGGCGACAGCATGCTCACCTCACCCAGGACATTAACAACGAGGGCGAAGTTCGCGTTGCAGAGAGTGGCCGACGCCATCGCCACCAGGAAGGCACATTGGATTGATCCGGTTCTGCCCTTCCAGTTCGCCATCCTGGGTGAGTGCCCACATTTCTATGGCATGCTTTTCCAGTGGGATCGTGCCGCCCCCCCGCACGACTCACTGTTGATCATAGAGTGGATTTTTACACCACACACT